>CM060952.1:123797121-123862121 GCA_030765055.1 Mantis religiosa | reverse complement strand
TAAAGGTCTTTTCTCTCACTACATTTTTTTTTTTTCGGAGCCCATTCGCTCCGTCTCTCTCTGCCGACCCGAACCGGCAGCTTCGGATTGAACTCTGACCTTCCCGGAATGTTCCCCAAATATAGCTGGAATAAGGAAGAACATTCCAGCCTGGCAGCAGATGGTTTGCATATTTATATGAGAGCGGGTAATATCATGCGGAGGATAAGCGTGTTTTTGATGAATTTCGAACTATTGGTTTCGCACTGTAATCACCAGCTAACATTCCGGTGCATATTATTAGTCATGCAAATGGAAACAAATGATGGCAACTAAAGTGAAAATAGAACATCTGCCCTGAACATTCATAAGAAACTCTCTACCCCGATAAACCGCAAATATCCGTTAGTAACTGAGTATTCCTGTAAAACACAATTTTTATGCTTACAAAATAAATTTTATTACGATTTATTTTAAATTAGTTACCTAAACTAATAAATTAAATAACCTTTATTAAAATAATAAGTGTAGAAATTTAATTTATTCACCCATGGCAATAAGCTGTTGCGATGGGGGAAAAATGAATGCTGAACCTTTACGTGACGTAACTGTGATAACGTAGGAATTCAACATAAGCATTTTCAAAACGGATATTTCTGACACCAAAATAGGTATTCGCAGAAGCTGCGTGTATTAATAACCTTTATATCTTCCCTTTAGAAAATTAGTTCCCGGTTACGTAACGCTAAATGACAATGAATATGAAGAGAAATGCATATACTACTCATACACAATAGCTAGGCAAGTAAATTTTCTCGTTATTACATTATGTTTTATTAATATTTTATTATAAAACCACTATAGAAATATAAAAAAGTAACAAATTAATTTAAAAAAGTGTACTGTTGTTCTGTAGAAATTGTTTTTCTTGAATATCTTCACCTAACATGCTTAAACATTGTCTGATTCAAGATATTTATTCTAATTATGCTTTGAGTTATGATCTTCTTCGCTTGTGGTGGACAACATGGCGCTGGGGCGGGTTTTCTCTGGGTCCTCCGGTTTTCCCCGCCAGCATTCCAGCAATTGCTCCATCATCCTTCCTGTCATTCATCTCGCCCTCATACATTCATTCACATCCTTCACCCTGACACCAGGCATCGGGCTGATCACCCATCCTGGTTCTCTATCAAAGATCCAGAACTTCGGTTCCTCAGGCTATCCTTAAAGGGATAGGCAAACAAGAATCCCCCAACACCACAATAGTGGTACTATTTGGAAAAAAGAAGAAGAGTTATAATCTTCATAGGCGTGATCACGAAAAATCATAAAAGATTGTATGAGGGCTGTTCAATAAAGATTGATCATAGTTTTTACGGTCATAACTTTCGCTAAAATACAGTTAAAGTTGATGTTATAGCAAGATCCGAAGGTTCTTTCAAACGTAATCAGTGCTGATGAAACTTGAATACATAATTTTGATCGTGAGAGCAAACAACAAAGCTCAGTGTGGAAATCTCCTTCATCAGCAACCCCCAAAAAGCAAAAGTGATTGCTTCTGCTGGGAAAGTTATGGACATCTCATTCTTTGATATTCATGGAATGGTTTATCAGCATGTTGTATCTGCACAATCAGTAACTGCACAATACTACAGCGATGCCCTGAAAACATTGCAAGTCCATATCAGGCGGAAAAGACCACATTTTCATGAAGCAGGCTGGATGCTGCACCACGATAAGGCATGGCCGCATATTTCCAATGTTGTTGCTGAATATCTTGCAAAAATCAACGTGAAGTGCATCCCTCACCCTCTGTATAGTCCAGATTTAGCCCCATGGGACTTTTTTCTATCCTTAAATTGAAGAAACGCCTTCGTGGGGGGCATTATCCATCATCAGAAACAGTGGTGAAGGCTGCGGAGGAGATTTTGAAGGATCTCTCAAAAATGGTTTCCAGCATGTCATTGAAGAGCGGCAGAAACGCTAGTACAAGTGCAGCGCATTCAGGGGAGACTATTTTGATAAGGAGCATCAAAATTATGAGTGATCATTTAACTGTGGTTACTAATTGAAACTGTAATCTGGCATTTTTACAAAGTAATAAAACATCAATTGTGGATTATAAAGCAAAGCAAGAAATAATCACGTTGTCCTTTCCAACATTAATTAATCAGCAATACAGACAGTGAAGCAAATTAGTTAATTATATTAATATATTAGATCCTAATATAATTATATTATTAGTTAAGTAAGATTTTCAGTTAATCAAAACTCGGAAATGTAATGATGAAGTAACCGAGCTGGATGGCTCATGCGGTTTCACTGTGGCCGGCATTAGGGAGGTCCAGGTTTGATTTCCGTGGCCGACCAATGCGACCCATGGTTTTTTCAGGGGTTTTCCCGGGTCGCCAGGCAAATGCTGGGTAGGCTAATTACATCCCCCGAATTTCCTGTCCCTCCATTTCATCTTCATTATTATAAGTGTCGGCGAATGTTTCGGCGGTGCATGGCAGGATGTTATGCCCCGAGTAAAACTGTCTCCTCCGGCAGAACAGTCTCCAAGTGAGCTGCCGGTTGTGTTGTACTACCAGGGAGCTTCCAGTTAGTAAAATTTACAAATCCAGCCCCTTGCAGGGTCGTTGCTCCTTGGAACGACCGCCCTCCATCTCCTCTCGCCTCTTCCTTCCTCCCGGAGATGCCATTCGGGACATAGATACAGTTCAAATCCCCTCCGCACCGTAAAAGTAATTCTAAACTTGTTCGCACAAGTACCAATCTTAGCTAAAATTTTGCGCTACACAGAGTCCAAGTGAAGATATGGACATTATTAATTTTAAAAGTGGGTTTAATCCTTCAAATAATCGTGTCAAAAATATAGCTGTAATTCTTAATGTGTAGTGTAGTGCTTAACACCCACTTTTACTACATGCGGCACCACAGGCGGTGATGATACATAATGATACTGATGATACGTGAGATGTAGCACCGGTGGAATGAGATGACGGGGGAAACCGGAGATCCCGGAGAAAACCCGCCTCAGTGCTGTGTTGTCCACCACAAATCTCACTTTACGGATTGAATCCGCTCTGCCTTGGTTAGCGCCGAGCGGTCTAACCACTCAGCCACGGCGCGGCCTTTACAAGGGTGGTCTGAAAAGTTTCCGAACTAACGAAGATACAAGACATTTTTTCATAATTTCTTTTCCCTGGTCATCTTGTAACTCTACACATTTCTCCCAGCGATGCTCCCGTCTCTGTGAAGCGTACAGCAGTGATAAAAAGAGTTTACACGATCTTGGTATCCAGAAATGAATATTTAAAAACAAAAATAAGAAGGTAAATTCTCTATAACAGTAACATCTTTTAATTTTTTTGCATTACCAATAACTATTTATGATAACGCCTTTCACTTATCATCGCTTTGATTTTTATTTCTTTTTAACGTCTTCCAGCGTTAAGTCATATCGGAGGACGAAAAGACCTTAGCCAGATATATCACTTAGACCGAGATTCGAATTCAGGACCTCTTGAACGTAAGGCAGACACACTAACTCTTACGTTACAAAGATGGGTTGTTTGTTATTTTTATTGTGTAAGAAGACTGCCGATTACATTTTATTCAAATAATATTGTGACTTTGTGGGTTCGTAGAATTAAATGTCTAGTTTGCAGAAATTCAAACTGCTCTTTATTTCCCTAGAAACACGTTTTGTACAGCCCTGCCAGTAGCAGAATTACTAACATACAAAAATATAGCCTTCTAGGTCGTCTGCCACACGACCACAGACAAAAGAGTCCACTTTCAAATCACAGCTGCACGCTAACGACGATCAAGTTGAATTACGACTGATCCTTGACAAACTAGCCGCAACTTCTTTTATACCTCCACTCATTGATCTAGATATTAATGGAACGTTCTGTAACATTCAAAACGCCATCAGAAAAAGAGAAACTTCCAGACATCTATCTGCCTATTTCTCTGTTTCGGCAAGCTTTTATCTCCACGCTGCCGCACTATCTGTCTCTTTCGTCGCCGGCCACGCCCGTCGTAACAATGCCTCGCTGTAATATGCAGAGATGAACAAGAGGGAAGAGCAACTCCTGGAGTTGCATTGAAAATTAATATTGCTGAGATCCAGAGCACTTTCGAAACGGACTATACGGTTGCGCGCTGTGAATAAGCAATGGTACTATATCACTTACTCCGAATAAGTTAACCATTAAACAATTCTTAGACTTGGCAGCTGGGTTGGCATTCAGGGTCACAATTTCAGAAGGTTTGCGCTCTTTATAATGTAGAAACTGTGGAATCATTTATTTTAATTTGTGAGTGAACACTTGTGTTTTCACTAACTTATAGGTAACTGCTTTATCCTTCGTAATTTAATGTATTTTATTTATTTTATTTTAAACAGTTACAGCGTACATTTGCTGCACCAATCTCGTAGGCATGCTAGAAAGACAAAGTACACGCAGTACAGTAGACATAGTCTGCGATGTTTGGTTTTATGTACTCAAATTCAAATGAATTTACAGTTTTACTTTGCTTTGTTGCCAAAACTTACTGGCTGCTCTCAGTCAAGGCATCTTCTTGCATTAGGGGCTTCCTTCGGAGGATATTTTTTTTCACCAGCCGCGCCATTGTTTGCCACCCCACCGTAGAGACAATACACTCTACGTCTTTTAATTTCCACTACTTTGAAGTTAAATGAGATAAAATGGAAAAGATAGCATATCTTAGTACACAGAAACCAAGCAAGTTATTTCTGACAACTGAGGAAAACAGCAAACAAAAGAGAAGGTTTCTTGGTGGTGGGGGAACGCCAACCTCATTCGTAGTTACCTAGCATTTCTATGCGAAGATTTTTTCTCGTACAACTCCATCTCCACACTGTTCACCCTGAGAAATTCAAAAGATGTGCAGCAGACAGTGCATAGTAAGAAACAGTGCCAATTATACATACAAAATATGCACACAGAGGAAACAGTTAAACGGACTTTGGTCATTATAAGCTCTAGTTGAGCATAATATCTGCTTATGGATTGTTCATCCAACACTCACATCACTGTGTGCACGAGGTAACAAATCGTATAGTTTTGGCGCGATTTCCAGGTACCTAAGACAAGCCGTAGTACGAGACACAAAGAAGTGCACTGCCAATTTCACCTGCAAGTTATCAAATCGAAGCCAACATCGTGTAAAGGTTATGCCGTTGGAAGTCGAGGGACATTTCTGCTTGAAGAGGAGCGTTGCTTAAATATTATATGATTCATTTCCCTGTTTCCTTTCTAAAGAATCCCAACGGAGGCCTTTCATCCAAATGTACCCGATTGCTGCAAATTTACATTCAATCACTTGGGACCATATTACAGAATGTTGCAGGTGGTACTGGTAACCAAGTATTTGCATAACTTTTAGCTCTGTATCCTAAATCTCGAGATATATCTATAGGAGGCCTTTCCTTATACTGCCTTTAAAAGATTATATATATATAAACTTTATTAACGAAATATTTATACACAGAATTTTAAGAGAGAGCTCAAAGGATATCTTGGTCGACCGGGATGTCATAGTAGACACCAGGTCAGGTATCGGTGGCACAGTACCGAGCCGCTATGAAGCCTTACCTGCGAGATGAGACCGGTAAGTGTTTTGGTTTTGTTGGGAAACTAGTTCTTATTTTGTTGTTAGGGTAGGATTATTCATTGATTTAATTTCTTGTGTAGGAATGCCCACGGGGAGCACTGGCGGTCCCTGACCGCATCGTTTTCCTCTCGCCGGATATACCGACCGACCGAGGTGTTGGCTGGCTGTATTTAGCCACAAGGTTTTTGCTGCGTGCCCAACCATTAAGGGTTTTACCGCAGGTAAGGTATTTTATTTCGGGATTTTTTAGGATGGGGTGTGGGTTTTGAGGTTGAAGATTTTTGTGAGGTTACAGTTTTGTACCTTCAGGTTGAAAGGACAGGATGCAATGCCTAGCACCCTGGTGTTTTTGTTTAGTTTTAGATTGGGGAAAACATTTTGATGCCAAACAGCTTAGGAGAATTATGTGGAGCTCAGATTTAGCCGCTGATAGGATTAGCTCCTGGGTTATCTTGGGTGCCCGCAAGCCATGCGAGGTACCCGATGTAATCTAGAACGGCGTCTAGTGGGGCCATAATCTCCCAATGATCTGACAAGGGCGCTTCTATGAGTTGGTAAATTGGCGTATAATTTTGATGCCCGGCGCCTACTTTCAACCTCCCCGTATGGAAGACCCGAGGCTTCATGAAGCAACCTGGTGGGAAAGTAGCGACCCACAGAATAAATAGACCGTAGTCCTCTATTCTGTGCACGTTGGAGCCATGCCAACCAGCTTGCAGCCATGCCCCAGATCTCGCAGGGATATAGCATCACAGGAATTACCAGCGCTCGGAAGAGATATAACCTCAGGCCAAGCGGCATAGAGCTCGACCCCAGCATTGGACACAGGGAAGCAATTGCTCCCTGTACCCTTGCCGCTAGGTCATTGATGTGCTGGCGAAAGGTTACGTCTCTATCCAATGTAACTCCTAGGTACCGGACAGAGTTATTCCACTCTATCCTTCGACCTTGGAAGCTGATGTTGGGGCAGTCTGCGGGGGTGTGGCGCTTTGTAAAAGGTATGGCGTGGCTTTTGTCCGGATTTACGGACATCCGCCAACGCCGACACCACTGTTGTGTGAGACGGAGGTGTCTCTGTAATGGGTTGAAGGCTCTAACAATGTGTTTGTGTTTGCAGAACTCCCGCCGGATAGAGTTAAAATGATGCGAAGCGTAACGAGGGGCATAGTTTCTTTGAGCTGACCAATGACATCACTCAGCCTTAGCTGACCGGGCCAATGATATCTTTGGGAGTTGAATGATAAGGGTCTTGGTTGTCTCCGGTCACTCTGCTCACGGTGTTCACTACAGATATAATAGTGGTAGTACTATCTTTCAATAAAGTAAAAAGAGCCCGTCTCGGTAGCGTAGATGGTAGCGTATCTGCCTCACGTTCAAGAGGTCCCGATTTAGAATCTCGGTCAGGGTGAGTTACCTGGATAAGGTGTTTTTCGGTTTTCCCTTATCCTTCAAGACGAATGTCGGGTAACTCTAAGCTCCATGGACCCTGGACTCATTTGAGCATCATTTCACCCAATTCATTCACCGTCGAAGGGCGTAAATTACACTTTCCGCGGGTAATCTAGGCGTACTATTACTAGAGGCTATGAAAACTAAATAGACCTTGTTTGTACATCTATAGCATCGTGGTTGCCATTTTAGCTGTTACTCACTTCGAAGATTTCTGAGGCTATATTAAGCGAATATGATGAAAAACTGACTAAATATCAGAAATCAAGTATTAATTCTCTTTAAACTGGGCTAATAACTTCATGTCGTCGGAAACTTAACAAGATAACGGACGCCCTTTGAATTATGACATCAAATGAACCAATATCTATGTTGTGCAAAAGACTGTTCTATCAACTGCTCTCGTAGTTTACTGGCAAAGCGCAGGTTGTGACAAGTGGCACAAGGGTTTACGGTTCGAACCATAATGTGTGCATTTACTTCCTTGAAAGATAGTACAAGGGTCCGCATATGCATTCTCCCACCGCATTGGGGCACTACAAAATTAGCCAAGTTCAGATAGCCGGGTCAAAGGGAATCAACCGCCTAATCCGTCTCCTCGGCATCCGTAAAGTGTAGATACTGATAGATGAACTTGACTGTTGTTTCGAAACGGAACTGTACTATCTTGGAACTGCTACTTTGGAATTGTTACTAAAAATAACCATTTTGCATCTCATTTTCAAGGTTCAATTCTGTCTGAAGAAACTGTAACATACATTTGGGGCCTTCGAGAGGATTATCTGGGCCCATACGATATACTAGGAAACTATTTTCATTGGGAGGCATTATACAACAAGAAAGAAGGTTAATTAATATCTTACACTCTGTGTTTCTAACAACAACTAATTAAAGTTAGTAATGCATTAGCGCTAAGAGCTCCTCTATAATTATCTAGCACACCCTGTTAGTTGCTTTTGTTCTACTAAACTTGCCAACAAAAGAAGCTGTTTTTCTTTATCACAGGTAGGAACAACAGGCATTCATGAAGACATGTTCACAAAGTCGTGCACATAATAAGCAGCCCCCGCTTGGCTTAGCGCCGCAGGTCTAGGTACTTAAGATTCTTTGGTCTTGAATCCAAGATGAAAGCAATCAACTTTTACACTTTTTGTTCTTGTAAAAGAAAAAAAACACACCGTTTTCCAGGTAATGCATAATGTATTACTAAGAACTTGGAAGGGTAAGAGGCGTAGAATATTAAAAATGCAAGACGTTCTGCTATTTCATTATTGTTCTTAGTTGTATAAGTTTAGGTAATTAGGTGGCTGGTAATAGTTATTCGTTTCTCTAGCATTCACTTATGTAGATCCAGAATTTTATTAAGCCCAAAAATTTCACCTTTCTTTGAATATGTATATTTTCAGGCCCTTCGAATCCAACTAGTATTTTTTCATTAAAACGTCATTGTTTGTGTGTGTTTCTGAACAGCAAAACTGAAAAAAGAAAAATCGAATATATACCAAAGTTTTACTTAAATTAATCCTTCCAGCTGCAAGGCAAAGGTTTTCCAGTAAATCTCCTCATCCCAAACTACCTTTCATATGAAAAACTAATATGTCCGTCTCTGGTTCTTGAGGTTCCGAGTTCAAACCCAAACGAAGGCGCTGAATTTTCTCGAGATAGAAATGTATCCTTTGGTAGGGAAGTAAAGACTTGTAAGGGCGAGGTCTACCCGAGAGTCCGAAGACTCCGGCCTCTATCACCCGGATGACGATGGAGGAATCCGGTGTTCTTCCCATAGGGCAATACATGGAGTCTAAAAAGCCCCTCCCCCATCGACAACAACGTCAAGACGACATGGAAGTGGATACGCCACTTACGCGCGTCAACCCCGCAGGGAAGACTACCGAAAACCTCGATGGGGCCGCTGGTGATCTAGCATACCTTCTACTAGCTCTGCAGGCTAGTACCCGGGACTTCTTAGGCAACCCTCTACTCCCTCCGGGCGGCCGAGGCCTGGCCGAAGGTACCCGATCTTCCGCAGGTGTCGGGAACACACTGCCCCCTCAAGTCCAACCCAGTCCGAACAACTTCCATTCGGGAGGAGCTCCGCTGTTCGGCCAGGTTCCTCTGATAACGTCAGAGGTACTACGAGTGCTAAAGATCCGCAACGCTCGCATCACAGCAGCTGAAAGGGACGGATCCCCTAGGAAAGTATAGACAGTGGCCCCAGGTCGTAGGTTTACCGCTCGTGAAAGAACATCGTCAGAAAAAGAGGACTTTTAATAGAAATAAATGATCTTTCAGGCCCAATAAAGAATGAGACACCAGTAAATATAGCATTTAAAGAGTGTTCATAAGGAAACTTAATTCAGTATCTTCAATGTCTCCTAAATGGTTGTAACATATTTTATTAAAATACCATGTTTTAATGTAATTTCATTAATATTAAAATATACATTTGTGAAATCCTTTCAATTGTTAAAGAGCTGCGTGTAATTTTGCGTAATCTGTAAGAATATAGACAAAAACGCATTAAAAGAAAAGTGTAAATATCCTTAAACCGTGCTAAACACATTTCTGTAGTATAACCATTCCAGAAATATTCTCTACAATTGGTGTGAATTTTTCAACTGTTTATCATTGCTTTTACTTTTTCTAATTTTACATACAGTAAGTGGAGGGAATACTTATTGCATCCAAAAATTCGATGTCCAGATTTTAAAGACTCCCTGAATCGAAACAAAATCTTAGAAAAGTGCTCGTCTGTGTATGTGTGTACGTGTGTGTCAATAACATTATTTAAAAAAAGACTTCCGAATAAATACAAATGTTTATCTAAGTTAAATGTATTCCAAGATGCAACATGGATATTTTAAATAATCTCCTTTACTGCAGCTACCCTTTGCATGAAATGTTTATATCTCTTTTTTTTTCAAAAATGGCTCTGATGGTTTTAATTAAACTGTCATATATTAAGAATATTGATATCGTCGCGAACCCATTATTTACGATAGCGCGCCGCAGAGAGATAAGGGACAGATAGTGCCGGGCGAAGACAAACAGCTTGCCCAAGCAGATAAACATAGCGCGGAGATAAAATGCATGCCAAAACAGATAAGGTGAGGTAAATGGAACATTCTAGTGACATCTTGATTGATACCCGACATTCGGTTTCTTGTTTGTCAGAAATATCTAGTAATATGAGTAGTTGTATATATAAGGAAGCCGCCCGCCTCGGTAGCGTAGATAGTAGCATGTCTGCCGCACGTTCAAGAGATCCCGAGTTTGAATCTCACTCAGGGCGAGTTACCTGGATAAGGTTCTTTCCGGGGTTTTCCTTATCCTGAAAGACGAATGTCGGGTAACTCTAAGCTCTATGGACCCCGGGCTCATTTGAGCATCATTTCACCTATTCCAATCATCGTCCGATATGAGTTAACTTTGGAGGAGGTAAATTACAACAAAAAAGAAGAAGAAGAAGAAGAAGAAGAAGAAGAAGAAGAAGAAGAAGAAGAAGAAGAAGAAGAAGAAGAAGAAGAAGAAGAAGAAGAAGAAGAAGAAGAAGAAGAAGAAGAAGAAGAAGAAGAAGAAGAAGAAGAAGAAGAAGAAGAAGAAGAAGAAGAAGAAGAAGAAGAAGAAGAAGAAGAAGAAGAAGAAGAAGAAGAAGAAGAAGAAGAAGAAGAAGAAGAAGAAGAAGAAGAAGAAGAAGAAGAAGAAGAAGAAGAAGAAGAAGAAGAAGAAGAAGAAGAAGAAGAAGAAGAAGAAGAAGAAGAAGAAGAAGAAGAAGAAGAAGAAGAAGAAGAAGAAGAAGAAGAAGAAGAAGAAGAAGAAGAAGAAGAAGAAGAAGAAGAAGAAGAAGAAGAAGAAGAAGAAGAAGAAGAAGAAGAAGAAGAAGAAGAAGAAGAAGAAGAAGAAGAAGAAGAAGAAGAAGAAGAAGAAGAAGAAGAAGAAGAAGAAGAAGAAGAAGAAGAAGAAGAAGAAGAAGAAGAAGAAGAAGAAGAAGAAGAAGAAGAAGAAGAAGAAGAAGAAGAAGAAGAAGAAGAAGAAGAAGAAGAAGAAGAAGAAGAAGAAGAAGAAGAAGAAGAAGAAGAAGAAGAAGAAGAAGAAGAAGAAGAAGAAGAAGAAGCAGAGACTCGCCAAATCAGTCGTAAACAGAGTTGTAATTGAAACTGGTGTATGAACTCTTTGTTGTGGTTAACAGCCTTGGTAGATTGTAACTGTGTATGTGACGTAATTCTTCTACTGTAAGGATCGACCAGAGTGTATTTCTATGGAAATAAAGAACATTTTGAAAGTTCTGCAAATTGGACTTTTAATTCTACGAACCCACAAAGTCACAATATGGTTAAATTATATTAAGGATATTTATATGGTTAAATGTACATGTTGAACTCTCTGTGAATCGCCTGTGAAGTAATTCTTTCTGCAGAAAGTCCAAGCATAACGTGTGGACCATAAGATATAATAGTAACAGGAAAATTAGTTATAAAACATAAATTATTTCAAATACTCTTTTTGAAATATCAGACACAACCAGGACACCTGTCATTACTGGTTTGAAATTTTTAGTAATAAATCATTTTACTGTTGACTCTGTTCAGGTGCTTCTCTAAAATCATGGAAAGAGTATATGAATGACACTACTAGTAAGCTTTCGTAGAAATAATTTGTAGTTGCTGTATACAATTGAAGGACAGTAGGTATCAGTGAAACATAAAATTTTTTAATCTAAAATGTAATGTTTTGGAAAATAAAATATAACAACATATTTTTCCACGTAAAGAACGGTTTAAGGGTAGGAATTTTCTTGAAAATTGTTCAGATCGCATCTTATCATGGAAGATACTGAACCTAAGTAACAAGTGCAGTATTTACCGCCGTTTCGTTTCTGATTATGCTGTTCGCATACTGGCAAGCACTTACCTTTTTCTACACATGCATTTTGTGGAAACAAAATTGTGGAATGTTGTTAACGAGCAATAAAATTACTCGTATTCAGTATTTTTTGTGGATAAAGTAGTTTCGTAACCATTTGTTTGGCATGGATGTAAATGAAAGGCTGCATTAGAAAGGCATGAGGTTCTATGTGTGTTAAGTTAAGCAAGCCTCAGAGAAGTGTTTTCAGCAAAATAAAGGTGTTTGAAGGTCCAAACACAGTTGTCACAATTTATGGCCATGCCGAGATCTACTCCAGGTTAAGGTGTCATTCAATTAAGCTAGTTCTGACATCAATAAACTGTAGAACTGGCAGCGCATAGGAAATACCTAGCTTTACAAAACAGGAATTAATGCTTTGTAACGTCACACACGAGACTGGACTGTTGTCGCAGATGTCGCGTAACATCTGCATATAAAAGCTGAGGAAATATGCGCATACTGATGTGCCTCTGTTGATGTTTTTGAAGAATTCATGTAGCAGCGCTGCGTGAATGACCATCAATATTCTGTCTATGGAATTGGAATATTTAAACAATGCTGCCAAATTGTATACAACGACAGTAATTTTCTTCACACCTTGTAAAAATAAATAACCACAAGCTGCTGTTATACATAATTTAACTTTTTTATACATTTTCTATAGGAGGTAGTAAACGTATTTCACTGCCTTTAAAACAAGGATTCGGAACCTAACAAGAGACATGTTTACTTACGTAATGTATATACTGGAAGAGAGTTATAAACTACATAAAATCGTATTTGCTATCTGCTTATTTCATCCCGTCATTATACCTGGGATAGGGATGAACCGCAAGCAACTTAGCATGTTATAAATGTTTTCTTACTCAAATATTAAGTTATATATTTATCCGGCATGTAGTCCTTCATTTATGTTGTTACGCAATTACGTAAAGTCTCACGCACACACTCAGAAGGAGCTTTTGTATTTACAGGGAAATCTCCACAGAGAACTTAGGGGGGAAATAAGATACCTCCTGTTACTTACTATAGCTAGGTGACAAATAAAACTCGATATTTATATCGGATGTAGAATAAATGTACATACCAGGTGAGTCACCTGCCCCCATTTTTTAGCCCGCCTCGGTAGCGTAGATGGTAGCATGTCTGTCTCTCGTTCAAGAGGTCCCGAGTTGGGATCTCGGTCAGGGTGAGTTACCTGAATAAGATTTTTCCGGGGTTTTCCCTTATCCTGAAAGACGAATGTCGGGTAACTCTAAGCTCCATGGACCCCGAACGTATTGAGCATCATTTCACCCATTTCATTCATCATCCGATATGACTAAATGTTGGAGGACGTAAATTACGCAAAAAGCCCCCATTTATTTTTAATTTATGTCACGTGCTAAGCGACATATTTGACTTACGCCTTTCTGGAATTCCTTCTAGTGGATTATTTGCAGAACAGTTTATAGAGGATAACTCAGTGTAAAGTGTTGTACTGGATAGAAAGCAACCACTATGCATGTCAATCACAAAAACATCATATCTATATACAGAGAGCTGCGAAAGCAGTTTTAGACGAATTTGGAACTTTTATTAACAAGCGTACACAAATACAAACACACACATACACACACACCCTTAAACACGCCCCTGAAAGAACAACCTATCAGAACAATAACATTGGCACAGAAAATGGTGGATCTCCACGGTGGGAGAGTTGGATATAAATCTTCAGCCAACTCGTGATCGTTGAACAGACATGTCAAAAAATGCTAAGTATTAGATAAAGTGCGATCCATATAAATCTGAACCATTTCAATAGGCCATAACTTTTGAACCAATAATAGGGAGATTACGTTACACTATTTACATCTCATAGAAAATGTTGGAAGTGTGCTCCACCAGCAATCTATACACGTTTGCACTCGTCTCACCATAGGCTCTAAAGTTTTTTCGGAGAGTATGCTCACCAATTTAATTCGGTTCGAATGGATCCCTTGAGAACTTCAATTGTCCGTGACCTATTCTTGTACACTCTATTTTTTTAGATATTCCCACAAGAAGAAATCCGGTGAGATTAGGTCAGGGGATCTGGGGGACCACAGACAGTTTGAGATTATCAATGAAACTGGCTACAAGTCCCATGGTGTCATTAGATGTATGACACGTTGTTCCATCTTGCTTGAAATAACCTTCTCTCTATTCGATATCACCAACTGCTCCACAAATGTCTTACAGATACCCATATAAACTCCAGTGTCTACAGTCGTATCAAAGAAAATTCGCATGTAGGACTGTCAACTGTCAAGAATTGTCAGTGTTTACAATTCTCCCAGAGCCATTGAGATCATTAAAACAAATTTATACATTCTATGAGCTTTCAAAGGTAAATTATGGCCTATTGAAATGGTTCAGATTTATATGAATCACATTGTAGATTGATTGTGTTTCGTCCGAGATTGCGGTAGTTTTTAGCTCACGCATTAATTGTAATGGTTTTTGTTAAAAGAGCCAAAACGAGCTCAAAACACTGTATGAAACTGTAAAATGAGTGTAAGGACCCGAGTTGGGGTCTAGGTTATTTATTCATATAGAAACCTCTGCTCGCAAGATAGCGTGGCTAAATGGTATTATAAGGTTACTTCACCACTTTTTCACTTCAAGTTGCATTCAGATCTTTAGTGTTCAGCTCAAAAATTTTATTGACCTTTGTTTTAGCTCTTGGGGAATATAATTTGATAATATGATACAAATAAATTGTATAGCAATATAGATGTTTATAAAATACAGTAACCGCCATGTTTCCTGTTTAACGGAAAACTTAACACGTTCACAACTCCTTCTTTGTAAGTAGAAGACGTGAATCATAAGATTTAAGCATGAAACAAACAATTGGAAATTAATTGTTCTTTCACACTGGCCGTGTGTAGGCTAAATTGTGGAAACGTAGAGTCAGACTGAAAAATTCAATGCCATAGCCGGGATTTGAACCACGGATCTTCTGGTTTCCGTCCAGCCGCACTACCATTGTGCTACTATGGCCAACGTACCGATATGACATTAAATTCTTCAACTGACTCGTATTTTCCCGGTAAACCACTTAGGAGTTCTCATAAACACATGAGACAACTACCTCAATGGTGACTTACAACGTGTAAGTACTTTAGGGCCCGGGTTTTATAGTTAACCACTATTAGGTCAATTAATGGAAATTAATTGTTCTTTCACACTGGCCGTGTGTAGGCTAAATTGTGGAAACGTAGAGTCAGACTGAAAAATTCAATGCCATAGCCGGGATTTGAACCACGGATCTTCTGGTTTCCGTCCAGCCGCTTTGCCATTGAGCTACTATGGCCAACGTGCCGATAGGGCAAGGGCCTTAAAGTACTTACATGTAGTAAGTCGCCATTAAGGTAGTTGTCTCATGTGTTTATGAGAACTCCTAAGTGGTTTACCTGGAAAATACGAGTCAGTTGGAGAATTTAATGTCATATCGGCACGTTGGCCATAGTAGCTCAATGGCAGAGCGGCTGGACGGAAACCAGAAGATCCGTGGTTCAAATCCCGGCTATGGCATTGAATTTTTCATTCTGACTCTACGTTTCCACAAAACAAAAAATTGTTAGATTTAATGTCGTCGACAGCGCCTAAAAATGATGACTGCATAACATGGTTTACAAAACCCGATACGGTACAGATTAGAAGGGTCTCAAATATAAACATCCCTATTTATCGGATTGTTATTCTTGTGTCTGGCTCACAAGAGAAAATAGTAAAAATAACTAAATTAGTAACTAACGTTTAGACAATAAACACTAGTAGAACGAAAAAAAAAAAAAAACAATGTAGCGTTGTTTCGAACCTAACCTTTGCATCACCATAACATTGACCCACTCGGCTAACCTGTCACATGTATTCTATTTCGCTGTTTGGTAAAGCATTCGTTTATCACCTGGCTAGTATTATATGTATGAAAAGCTGTCGTTTATTTAAGCTTTTCTCAGCTTCTTAGTCCTCATTCAGGGCTGTAAGTACTAATCCGGGGGCGTATATTACCTAATAGAAGGTAGAGATGCAATAACGACTTTTGGGCTGAAAGAGTCAATGTTTTCGCATTAGAATATAAACCGATATAAACTGCGTAGAAAATAATAAATAGGGGCAGCTCACTCAGCTGGTATATAACACATATTTTTTTATTCCCTGAAATAAAATTATCACTTCTAGAGAGCAAGGTTAACATGTGCGAATGCATGTGCGCGCCCATGTATGTCTGTATGTGCAAAGCAAACATCGAATATAAATTAAACACAAAACGAAGGATAAACACTAAAGCATTTGTATTCCTTCCCTTTTATTAATTCAGAAGCTTCCTAAAATACGGTACGAAGATTATCAAGACAACTAACTGTTCAAATATAAACGGAATGGTTAAACTTGAAATATTAATGTGACAAATTAAATGCACATCTTCATTTTCAATGAACAGCCTATGAAGTTTCTTTATACTAACTGAACTTTGTTTAATGTTATAAAACTGGGAAATCACAGATTAGACATAAGCCTAGTACAAAAGACATATAGTCAATTAAAAGATTTGCCCGGTGCAATTTTTTCACATCATTACTTATTTTTAAATAATATACAGGATGCAACTTAACTGGTGTCATATACTTGGAGGACGTGTTTCTGATATCAATACAGTAAAGAATAATAATAATAATAATAATAATAATAATAATAATAATAATAATAATAATAATAATAATAATAATAATAATAATAATAATAATAATAATAATAATAATAATAATAATAATAATAATAATAATAATAATAATAATAATAATAATAATAATAATAATAATAATAATAATAATAATAATAATAATAATAATAATAATAATAATAATAATAATAGTAATAATAATAGTAATAATAGTAATAATAATAGTAATAATAGTAATAATAATAGTAATAATAATAGTAATAATAATAATAATAATAATAATAATAATAATAATAATAATAATAATAATAATAATAATAATAATAATAATAATAATAATAATAATAATAATAATAATAATAATAATAATAATAATAATAATAATAATAATAATAATAATAATAATAATAATAATAATAATAATAATAATAATAATAATAATAATAATAATAATAATAATAATAATAATAATAATAATAATAATAATAATAATAATAATAATAATAATAATAATAATAATAATAATAATAATAATAATAATAATAATAATAATAATAATAATAATAATAATAATAATAATAATAATAATAATAATAATAATAATAATAATAATAATAATAATAATAATAATAATAATAATAATAATCCCGCTTGGTGATTTACCTTCATATGAATATTATAACATAGGACCTCAAAAATAGTAGAGATTGTAAACTTGATATTAAGTTAATTACTATACGATACAAAGTTTTAGGAATGCCTCCCATTTATATAAAAATATTGTTTATTTGATAGTCATTTTCTCAAAAACGGCTCAATCGATTTCCAGAAAAATAACAAGCATATCTGCTCAAGTTGTTCTCGGGAAGCAAGCCAGGTGAAAAGAGACCTTATCCTAAGAGATTTGCTAGTACCGAAAATCTATGGAAATTTTTAAATTTTGCAATTTATGTGTTTTTATATGTTGTCCTGTTTTGTTTCTCGCATTAACACTACGTCACCACAAAGTACGTCAAATTCCAATAATTTCTGGATAGCGAAAGAAGGATAATAACACCCTCAGAGAATTACATGGCAACAATAATTAGGTACTTCAGGAAATATTGCTTGTCTTGATTTTTCAAGTATTTCAAGTTATACACATTCTAAATATTATGTTATATGTAAATCATTCCATGCCAAAAATATGTAATATCAAGACAAACATATAGACGTTCTTCTTAAATACTCGAAAGTCGTTCTTGAAACCTTTTTACTCATGTTACTACATTGTTTATTTGAATACCAAAGCCACAGCAGTTGCTCCAACCATAATTCCAAAGTGCTCTTTGTTGTCGACTTGATACTCATTTTACTGAACTTAAAAGAACAAACAGTGCATAAACAGCAAAAGCTGAACAAACTGTTTTGTGCATTACATAATTCTCTATCAAGTAACATAAAACACATAACCAAAACATTTTATTTTGACTACTCAAAAATAATTTTCTCTTTCCATTTAACTTTGGGTATTTTAGCTTTCAATTTGTACAGATAACTTATTTATATATTAAGATTTTAAGTAAAAAACTAATATTCTTCAAAGTTATAAATAAAGAGTGATAGAAATTTTTCACCCAAAAGATGTCAAAGTTCACATGCGTGAAACATCATTCCTGTCCTCCGCACAGTCTCAGTCATTTTTCTGATAAACATGATTAAGATTCCACATGAAACCCTACGTAAAGTCCTATAAAAAGTCAAAAACAATATTATTTTTTAAAATAAGTACTGAAACAATTTCAGACAATATTATGATTATGGACCGAGCGGGATGGCTGAGGCGATGTCTTCTGTGGCCCGTATTCGGGAGGCCCGGTTTCGATTCCCATGGCCGACCTACCTGAAACTTGGGATTTTTCGGGGTTTTCCTGGGTTGCCAGTTGAATGTGGGTGGGTTAGTTACATTCCCCGAAATTCCTGTCTCTTCATTTCAATTCCATTATCATTTCATGTCACCTCTCATCTGGTCGTTTCTTTCAGGGTAGAAGTGTCAGCGGGTGTCTTGGCGGTGCATGGCAGGATGATATACTGAGTAAACCACTTCTTCCTCCGGTAATACGTTGTCAGTCTCCGAATACAAGTCTCGAATTACAGCAGGATAGAATGTTCGTTGTCCTGGCCGGCCGGGGCAAGTTCCCATCTAAGTAAAATTTAGGTACCCTGCCCTCTGCCCTGTCGTAGCTCCTTGGACGACCACCCTCTCTCAGCTCTCAGCTCATCCTTCCTCCCCAGGGATACCTCACTTCGGGCATAGGTACAATTGACCAAGTTTGGATCACTGTGCCGAGTCCCCTCCGAAATAATCCAGTACCTGTTCCAACAGCAAGGTTACGGGCAGCAAAATAAGATGTGAATAAATTTCAGAATAAATATGAATAAACTTAAGTGGATAGAAAAAGTCGTGTAAGTATAAAACAGACATTTTATTAACCAGAGTCCTCACACTTTAAATTGCAAGTTCAGATGAAGAAAGAATTATTATAGATATTGACCTAAGGTGTCCAATTTGCTCCTCGATGCTTGAGTGTGGCAGCAGAAAGTACTTTTTTTCAGTTTCCAGAAAGCTTGATTCTCCTCTTCCATTCTGCAGCTTACAACAGCTCAGCTCAACTGTTTGAGTAAACTGAAGAAGTTTACCTACTGACTTACAGCTTTGCACACCGATGCCCATTGCGCCTGAATAAATCGCTCACCAACTCAGCATCAGTTATTGCAACCTATTTGTCGTGAATATAATAGAACGATGGAATGGTCAGCTTATTCCTTTTCTAATATTTTCTCCCTCACCACCATTTGTCCTTTCCGAGTTTATCTGTCCCTTTCCTAGTCTAAACAGAATAAATGTATGTATATAGTGTATCATAAGTGCAGAGTGTGCTTGTCTTTTCTAAGCGAGATGGCCATAAAAGCCTGATGGTCGATATCTCTCTGTATTAACCATACAATATTATTGTATCTCCGAAATGGAAACATAGAATGTGAGCTTTCTGATTGATGAATTACAGAAAATTATTGATTGCAAGATTTACAGAAAACAATTATAGGTGCACGAAATCATGTGCGACTATATTTGGAAAGTTTGCAACCTGTATGGTCGCTTAAACATAACGGCAGCAACCTCTAAAATGATATAGGTAAGTGTCAGTTTTTGACACATCATGAAGAGTCATTGAGCATCGTGATATCGCCTGTATCCTTTACGTGGAATTAAGGGTTTTCCATGTAAAGTACATTACTTCGTTAAACATTCTTATCACTATCTTTCAAGAGCGTCACTCAAATATTTAAGTGGCTATATATAGTGCGATCCATATAAAACTGAACAATTTTTGTAGGCGATGACACACGTGCAACTTTGGGTGAACATAATACACATTTGGGTTATTATATTACAATATTTACATCTCAGAGAAAGTTTTGGAGTGTCCTCCAGAAGCATCCATACATGTTTGCACTCGTCTCAACATATTCTCTGATGTTATACGGAAAGTATCTTCGCCAATGTTACTTATTTTTGTTCAAATGGATTCCTGGAGAACATTAATTGTCCGTGGCTTATTCTTGTACACTCTATTTTAGATAACCACACAAGAAAAAATCCAGTGAGGTTAGATCAGGGGATCTGGGGGCCCACAGACCCTTTGAGATTATTCGATTATCAAAGAAACTGTTTACAAGTTCCATGGTGTCATTAGATGTATGGCACGTTGCTCCATCTTGCTGGAAATAACCTTCTCTCAATTCGATTTCTTCCAGCTGCTCCACAAATGTATTGAAGATACCAATATAAACTTCAGTGTCTACAGAGGTATCAAAGAAAATTGTCAACAATTGTCACTGTTAACAATTCTCCCAGAGCCACTGAGATCATTAAAATAAATTTCTACATTCAACGACCTTTCAAAGCGAAATTATGGCATATTGAAATGGTTCAGGTTAATATGAATCGCACTGTATATTATTATGTATAACGCAGTCTTTGGCCAGAGTAGGTAATATAACGCACTATCACCACTGCAATGCTTCAAATGTATTGATCGTCTTTTTGAAAAGCTGTTCATGAAAAAGCATGTAGAGTCAAGTCCAATTGCCATTTCGCCATTCTGCTCATTTAAATCTTCAAAGCCAGCGATGTCCCTATATAAAAAAGGTGGTCTCAAAATTGTAATTTTTACTTTTTCTACTATTTGCAAAGTAGGTAGAGAAGGTATTGCATTCCACCCAATTTTGACACCAGATTTGACTGCAAATTTATATTTTAATGTTCCCCAATAAAAATAGGGAGAAAAGAGCTGGTGAGTTGTAGTGTGAGTATTATATTACACCAGACTACCCTTTACAATAAATCTTTTTCCAAACTGTTGAATTCCTCAAAAATTGCTCTAATAATGTTTATTACAATTTTAGGTGATTAAGAAATTTTCATAAAAAAATAAACTGTATATCCTGAATTTTATGGAACTCTTTTTCAAAGCTTTTTTCATTCTTCGTGCCTTTCATGTAACTGGTAAACTGGACGACATAGATAACATCTTACTACAAAAATTTAAATCTCGTTAAGACACATATTATATGTCAAATACGTTTTTCGTGTCTTTATTGTTACTTTTGTTATCCATTGATTATTCCTGTTATCTCTTGACCATATAAACAAGACCAGATATCAAAAGCGTTCACATTGCGGCTAGCTTTAAAAGATTTCAGTATCATTTAGAGTTTATTGAATTCTCATTTCTAGAAGAAAATTAGCAATAAGATAAGGTTTATGCCGATTAACTGAATATAAATAGAGGAATAAGCGCTTATAAGAATATTTTATGAACACCGATGTTAATGCAACACCATAATTATTAAAATTAATTTTACCTTTGCATAACTCCGTTTGCCTTCTATTGTTATATTGGCTTTGCCTTCAGAAACTAGTTATCTGTGGGTTTGCTAAACATTTCTAACATTAAACATATCCATGTTCACTACCACACACAAATTTGCAGACTATGCAGAAGGTTAGGAAGTATTTTAATTAAATTAAAATTCCCCCGCCAAGGAATCTAACTCGGAACAACTGCGTTTTTTTTATTTTCAGTGCAGTTCCTTGAAATTGGGTTAATACAGCTAAATAAAATGTTCTTGATATCAAGCATAGTTCCTATTGAATGTTTTAATATTTGAATTTGTTACTCATGTTTTAGAGTACTCGTGTGCTCCAATATTTTTAAACAAAAGTTTTAATAACTGTAATCTTTGAAAACAAAAAGAAACTATATTCCCGAAAACATATACATCATAAACATCTCAAATTTTCCAAAAGTCTATAAGGGTTACGCAAGGGTTAATTTTAATTTTTAAACTATTTCATTGCAAATTTAAGTGTACAAAACCTAAAAAATAACTTCATGCCTATTTTGAACAAGTATGTAATAAAACAATCAACTAAATTTGGATAATATTGTCACCCAATTATCGGAAAGCCAGACCAACGACAGCTGAGAAGGGACTAGAGGCATACGGACCACACCCACTCATTTGTCTCCTGTCACTAACTGAAGGGATGATTAGGAGATGGATCGCGGACTACTGTGCCGTCTCTTTCCCCTCCCCCTGGATTCTCGAACGTGCGGGTTGTTTCGTCTAATCCGGAAACTTCTAGATTGGCCAGCTGGTCTTATATAAGCGACGCGCCGGGCCGGAGGAAGTCAGTTCTTGGCGAGCTGTGAGGAGCGCCCAGTGAGGGGATGGACTGCGTACGTGCGTCGGAGGAGTTTACGTAACTGCGAGTGCAAGTGGATCTGTAACGGACGAACTGGTGAATCGTAATTGTGTGCATTACGTACTTCTGTGTGATTGGCAAGTGTTCAACTGTAAGTCGGTGGAAATAAAGAACATTTTTGAGTGGTGCAATTGGACTTTTCATTTCATGAACCCACATAGTCACAATATGTATTGAAATTAACAAATTCAATTCTGAGTTCTCTTAAAAGAAATTTATTTTATAATAGTGTTTAAATATCAAGTTTTAGAAGTTCTTTAAGAAATTGCAACACCTCAGAAGACAGCTTGGCTAGGAGAGAAGTTCTTGATTCAAAAAACTAATGTATCACAAAGTGTTTACTTAAATGAACTCTTATCATAGTACACACGGTTTCATAGTAGTACAAAGTTCAATCAGAATGAAGGCGTGTTCACCGACCTTTCCGGAAAATTAAAAATGTCTCTCTATCAATATACATCAGACATTAGCGTGAATAAGAGAACGCAACGAATATTTCCTAAAAGTACATTTTTGGGTTCTTGGATCTCAAAACGTGTATTTCCAGCATCGAACTTCTGCAATAAGAGAGATTTCAATATTTTATGTGAGTAATTCGGAATTTTGCCCAGTGTGGAACGTAAGAAATATCGTCTGAAAATATGTAACCCTGTATAGAGAAAAACCAAACCTCGCAGCTACATATTAGTAAGCTTAATCAAACACGGCTTGTCGCTAAGATGAGGATTATGTCTGACCACAACACCATAAACGCTTGTGAATGTGCTCCTGCCCTACAACTATATTACCGCATTAGCTGTTACTATGGATACAAAACAATGATTCCTCTGACGTCACGGAAACCGTACATTTATGCAAAGTAACCAGATGATCGTAGCTCGTGCTGTGGAAATGCGTTAATTTTTAACGTGAATCGTGTTGGGGTTTCTGCTCTGTAAATGGATATGGTTGATACAGACATGATGTGAATAAATGCACGCTTGAATATTTACAGAAGCTTTACGAAACGTGTGTCAGAAACACAGAAATACTGCCAATTTGCCTAATAAAGGCAGAAATATAATGGAATATTGCTTGTTTGAGAGCAGCGAGTTGCTAAAAAGTCAAACAGTCAAATATTTTGCAGTTGGTTCATACTACATTATCTGTATGTGGGGGAGTTGGTGTTTTGGTAATTAGGAAATCACTCAACAGATTTTAATTAATCTTTAACCATTGTAAAGCACTGGTAACTGTAAAGCAAGACATAAGGTATGATAAAATTAAGTTTCGCCTTCTAAAAGACTAGAACGTTAAGAATTTATAGGGTTTGCTACTAGAATGCTAACAAGTTGGAGTAATAAAATAATATACTTTCGTAGGAGCCTTTGAATGTTCATTGACAATGTCAAAGAATAAAATTCACTTGTCACTCAAGAGAAACTGCTAGTAATATTAAGACAACTGTCATGGACGTCCCGTAATAAACAATGTATATAAAAGCTTACTATTTAGTAATTAAAAGAACAGAAAGGACATCAAATAAAGGACAAATTGGCATATAACGTACTACGTGACAAAATATAGATATAATTAAAACACACCTATGTACGTCAAAATATTGCAATAGCCATTGTAGAACATAATATTTCCGTTGTTTACTTTGCATATTGTAATCCAGTCATCACTACCACACGTTAAATAATATTAACAGGAAATTTTTATCCAGTGCCAATATCGCTGAGTAATTCTCCAAACAAACAACGGAAGATAATGATGCAAGAGTAATGTCCAAGATGCAGAAGAGTATCATAATAGAAGACGACAGAAAGAAAGATATAAAAAGGTGACAAGAGTAGTGCACAAACACAACAAAACAACAAATAACGAAAAGCTTTTCCCCACGGGTATAGGACAGACGGAAGCTCAGCATTTCAAAAACACCAAACTTCACAACATTAAGTGGACATGGAAAACTGAGGTCGTATTACTACAGATTCAAAATATTGGGCAATCCAACCTGCACTTGCAATAAAGGAGATCAGACGGTTGTCACTAGGCCTCGCACATAACTTTAGGTTAGGCTAGCTTACGTTTTTCGCAAACCAGGGAAGCGGAGAGAGGGAGTAGTCAGCTGCACTACTGAGCATGAGCTGTGTACGCTATAGGTACAGGTGGACACAGAAATAAGTATACAGTTTTTAGCCAGCATACATTTTTATTACACATTTTGTGCTGTGGTAGATAAAATAATATTTCATTTGTGATTTATATGCATGGACTATTACAATGGATGATAATGTATTTTCTGAAGGTATCAAAAGCAAAACTTCTTCTATTACAACGCAAAGTTTGCATCTTGATAAACTCCGTTGCACGCATGATGTGACTGATGCAAAACGAAACTGACGAACATCATAAATATCTACCCGCCTCGGTAGCGTAGTGGTAGCATGTCTTCCTCACGTTCAAGAGGTCCCGAGTTCGAATCTTGGTCAGGGTAAGTTACCTGGATAAGTTTTTTCATGGGTTTTCCCTTATCCTGAAAGACGAATGTCGGGTAATTCTAAGCTCTATGGACCTTGGACTCATTTCAGCATCATTTCACCCATTCCACTCATCGTCCGATATGACTTAATGTTGGAGGACCTAAAATACAAAAAAAAATCATAAACATCTAGCTGAGAAACACACGCATGTTCATTATTTAGAAGGCATCCCAAATACGACACATAATTGAATATCGTGGATTTTTATCTAAAACACTCTTCAGGTTCTGCTTCGCTATTTGAGCAGTAGAACATTTTACTTTTTTAAAGTGTTGTGTAAAATGATCGACAAGTTTCAAGGATTCTGGAAGTGCCATCTGTGATGATTCAAGTTGTTTTATTATTAAAGGAATATCCTTAAATAACTTATTGATTAACTGAAAATTTTCATACAGCTGTGGAGATATCAAAAATTTTGCAGTTTTAATAGCTAAAATTTCTTCATTTTCAAATGTGCTAATCACGTTGATAAACTGGTTGTAATGCACAAAGTAGTACAGAGCGGCCATCAACCAGAAACCCCGTCGTGTAACAATAGGATGACGTAGTAAAGGAATTCCTGGTGCTAGTTCTCTAAATTTTAATGTTCTAAAAGGGGCCTTAATTTTTTTTAACATTTGAAATGCAATTACCTCCATCAGCAAATACTTAAATTTGTTCTGCAGTTCGGTGAAGACCATAAACTAAACACGTCAGATGTATCAATCTGGGATAGCGTCCCTTAATTTTGGAAGCAGCTTTGATCATGTAAGGGACTGCGTCTGTCACAAATAATATGTTTTCAGTTTTTATACCGTCTGGCCATAAAAGAGACATTGCGCCGTCAAACAGCTTGTCAATAGAATAATGGTTAACTTCGATTAACACCTCCGGTGTTAATAAGAATAGTTTTTATCTGGACGTTCAAGAGATAATATTTCTATCACCATATTGGCTATAGATCTTCCAGCAGCATCTGTGGATTCATCTATTGAAATTCAAATATTACGATCTCCCACAGAACGTCTAATATTCAGAGTATCATCAGAACAAAGGGATAGTATTTGCGTAAAGTAGACTCACAAGGAACTTTCAAGGTGGTATATTTCTCCAGAAATGTTTTAAACGCAGGATTTTGCAGCTTATTAAATGGAATGTTTGCGCTTACCACCATATCACACAAATCCCTGTAAAATTCGGTGATTGCGTGTGATTTTTAGATTTACTGTGTCTTGTAATAAAAGTACGGCTCTCTCCTTTAATCTCAATGTGACATACTTCACAAAATATATTTTCTCTTCTGACTTCAAAGCACTCACTTTATATTCCTTTACAGGTAAGACACTTTTCCTACTGGTTGCTTTTGGCATGTTTCTTCAGCTAACAGCTTGTTCTTAAGAACAAGTGGTATTTGTACTACAGCTTCCTTGGTGTGGATGACTGGCACTGACAGGCGAGGTGAGGGAGAGGTCACTAAAAACCCGGGGGGAACGCAACTATTTTCCAGCCATACGGCAACCAAATCGCAACCATATCCGAGGCCTGGTTGTCACATTCTATGGGATTGCTCCAAATTAGACCAGCAGCGCAGTGATTCAGAGTGAAACTAAAAGCGGAAATAACTGGCCCATAAACCACAGTGATCTAATACAAGACCACTTGAAACCATTGGTTAGATCTGCAAATAAGATAGACTTTGAACAATTACAGTTACCTAGTATAGGAACATAACTTGTAAATATCTACATTAGCCAGTAACAACTTACACATATACAAAGAGCTACATAATCCATGAAATATTACTTAAGTAATGGTGCATGGTGCAATTCACCTGATAAAAATAACTTTATAAACTGATATTGGTAATTGAGAATTGAAATTACTTTCTCGACGGTATAAAACTAGTGGCATTTTCAGAATATTTAATTTACCTAGTAGTTGTAAATCTATTTAGTTGCTCTTACATTAATTTTTAAAGTTTTATATAAATTATGAAAGGTATATAGCGTTTGTCTTATTAAATAACTATGGGAAAAAGGAGAAGGTACAAAGTAAGGTACAAAAGACTTATTTCACCGTAAAAACATAATTAAACGCTATAAAAATTACCATACGCCTGAACTAAACTAATGAAATCCCATTTGGCGTCTAGGACGCTCCCATGCTCCGTAGTTCATCCAGTCCAAGTATCCAAGTATAGGAAATGAAGGCTAAGGAGGAAAAGAGCACAACAAAGTTAAACCCTATATATATATATATATATATATATATATATATATATATATACATACATATACTAATTACATTTATTAGAAGCATTGGTATTTCTTTCTTTTCTATAACGAGGACTGTTCAATAAAGAATGATCATAATTTTTTACGGTCATAATTTTTCACACCAAATTCAAACTTATTATATTCTATTGGCTTAATGTGAAACAAACACGCCGTAGTAGTTTCATTGTTGGTACTCCTGGTTCCCGCCTGTGAGAACCAGGCAAGTTCAGACATGTTCAGTATCGCCTACCGCTGCAATGGAAGTAACACGCGAGGAACAATATGCGGCTTTGAAATTCTGTTTTCATCTCAACAAATCTTCAATTGAGTATATATATATATGTGTGTGTGTGTGTGTGTTTGTGTGTGTGTGTGTTTGTGCGTGTGTGTGTGTGTGTGTGTGTGTGTGTGTGTGTGTGTGTGTGTGTGTGTGTGTGTGTGTGTGTGTGTGTGTGTGTGTGTCCGTCCCAAGGCCCCAACCTCTGTGCGTTAAAACAGTTGCAGAATGCAGCGGGGCAATTACAAATAAAACCAAATACATGTACTGTAATTTGTCTTTTTAAACTGGATATCCGACGCAAATAATAGAGTACCTACTGACATGCCTTAGTTTCGAAGTTTAAATAATATCGTAAATGTAGCCGAAAACTACATTCACAACTACTTTTTCTGGTATTCTGGTGTTTATTGACACTAAGAAGACAACCCAAAAATGGTATACTTTAGCAGTGTCTTTTATTAAACCGCTCCAAAATTTGAATTTATTTCCAGGAACAATCGCTTAGCATTTCTTAATTGTGTTTATCTCCTTTAATTGTTTTCTGCCATCGGTTTATAATATGGTTTTCTGCAAGCAGTGTGCAATTTCCACCGTACCAGCTGCATGTGTGGAATTTTACCGCTACGTTGTCCGTTCGCGTGTTTTGTTAATCTTTGAGATTTCCCTGAAATTGTTTTAATTTATGAAATCATAGAATTTCTGGACCAATGCTAATGAATGTGATATGACTTTTCGTTTATGAGTTGCTGTTCATAGACACGACCCAGGTAAGTGCAAGAAAACTTTGCAAGGAATGGTTTCTTGTTTAGTTCAGGCAAACGTGCATTTTGAATGAAATCTTGATATCAAATTGTTAGGTGCTATACAAAACTTTATAACAGTATTTTAACTCTCATTCTCGGTAAAGATGGCACTACAGGTGTTGTGATATATAAAATAAAACGATAACTAAGAAATGAAATTTGGGACATAATTGTTATAAGTTCGTTCCCTGTGTTTGGTTGAGGATAATGAATATATCCTTTAGGGAGAACATTCCTGTCGATATTTTAAACACGGACCTCTGATTCATGAGTCCTACTACTCCAAGTAAACGGTTTTATCCTTTATGGAACAACCCTTGGGGCAGAGCTATTATTACTACAGCAGAGTGCTAACACCCTCGTTCTGGCTTGTTGCGGTGTACTTTATTAAGGAGATATGTAGATCAGATTACTATATTCCGCTATTACCTGGCTATGAATTATGTAGCATGATGCTACACAGGGCATTAAGCGCATCTTATTACCCTACATGTCCTACTCATAATGGCACAAGCACAGGTCATTAGTGGATTATTATCTCCTTGCTTCTGAAACTCTCTATCTGAATAACATTTGCTTCCTCCTTGCTTCAGAAACTACACTATATTCTGTCTCAAGCTAGAACGATGCTCTTGCAAATACATGGGAGTGGACCAGAATAGTGACAGAGATACTTTAACGAACGCTCTTAGTTTGCTGATTGGTGGAGGTCTACCGCTTGCAGATGTTAATCCTTATTTTAATTACCGTCGCGAGCTTTTTTAAATCCAAATCTCGTCCACTATCTGCTAACTTCTTCGGAAGTTTTATTCTGCTTATATAAACGTAACCCAAGGTGTAACACCCAAAGTGGGCCTGAGCCTACCAACCCGACTGCCAGCTTCACGCTCACATACACACGGCAGAGGTGGGCGATCATCCAACCGATACGGGGAGGAGATGTGGTCAGCATCTCGGCATCCCCCAGCCGGAATGTTGGTTTTCGTGACTAGGGCCACTTCCCTATCGTAAGCTCCTCACTTACCTCACGATGCTGAGTGGGCACCGGTCCTATATCCGAGATCTAAAAACCGCACCCCATGGGTGGGATCGAACCTAGGCCGCTTTCCGTGACGAGGGACCAAGGTATGCTGCCTTAGCCCGCTACGCCACGGCGCAGGACATTCTGCTTATATATGTGTGTGTTAATATCCCTCTGTTAATAGTAACCACATTAATAGTAACCAATTCGTATATCTATGAGATATACGAATTTACTGTATGCAGATTACCGAAGTTCTTAGAACATTTGGACAAAGCGTAAGTTACGGTTACAATTTAAAACATGCATTTCCACAGAATCAATAAGACTTTTGTACTGGCTTGTGCAATTTAACACTCCCTCGCTATATTTAAATTAAGTTGCTTGCCCGAAGCATCCTCATAGTTCTTGATTCCTCAGCAAATGTTTCTTCAACTGTTTTAGATTGCTTAGCTTAGTACACTAGTTATTTCCTTATTTCTATCTAACGCATTTCTCAACAGAACTTATACGTAGGCAAATATTTACATATTAAGCATTTAATAATTTTCGTTCTCTTTTCCCTACAAATCCTCTCTGCTCATGTTATTTAATAATATTACATATAGCAGTAGCGACTGGTGGATTAAATTATTGGTGATGTACAAATGAAAAATAAAATACGGAGTAGTCATGACTCGCTTAATTATACAGGAACTCTGCTCTCCTCTCCTTAGACCTGGCGAAACTATCGATAACTTTTGTGTTGAAGTCGCTGATCTTCAGAACAAACTCCCTCTCAATTGAAAGCATTGCTAATGCTGACAATCGGTCCTGTGACATTGTATTCCTAAGGAAAGTTTTTACTCTTTTTAAAGTTGAGAAACAGCGTTCTGTTTCAGCGGCAGACATTGGCATAGTTAACAACACTCGCAGGAGTTTGACACATTCGCTGAATGTACCGCATAAATTGTTTTCCTTAATGAAGTCCATCAAGCACAACGCGCCGGACTTCCACGGAATTATTCTCGACCGTAAATTACAGTCAGTTCTGTATGAATTTTTGTTCCAGTGATAAAAGGATAGAACCTCTCTTTCTCTAAGGGAATCCTCTGGAAATGTCTTATCAGAGTCGGAGAATTTTTCTTGACGAAACAAAGTCGAGGCTCCAGATGCCCCGTGAAGCTAAATCTGTCCTTTGCTTCTCTAAGAATAATGTCACAGACTTCAAGAGCTTCTCTTCTTTTCACATCGTGATCTTCTATTCTTCTCCTCTTAATTGCAGTTTCTTCGTGTTCCTCAATATCCACGCTATTTCTTACTTTTTGCACTTCCCTTTCAAATGCGTTTAGTTGGGTGAGGGCAAATGTTGTATTCCAGTCTCGTTTCCGCAACTGATTGTACAAAATGTCCACATGAGACATTATCTTGTGAAAGAAAGACAGCCAAAATACAAAATTGTCAGCTTTCAAAGTGGCCATAAACCCAGAAGCCTGAACAAGTGTGGTGTTGTTGTTTAATAGAGATCTCTTCTGAATAACCTCCATGCATTTAATTAAATTCTCCCTGTGTTCGAAAATGATATTGACGGTCTGTGAATGAAAATTCCATCGTGTCGGAACAGAATGTGGCAATTATTTCTGCACAACTTCATCAAGCACAGCTGTTCCTTGAGGAAAATTTGAAAAAAAAAGAAATGTGCATATTCCTTGTAAATTGGCAAAAAATATCCTCACACTGGTGTTTACTGAGGCTGCATTCAGCATTACTAAACTAAGTTGATATGTATGACAGTGTATTTAAGAGACACAAGGATACTTCTCTTTCACAATTGCCTGAACGCCATGTTTCCTACCTCCCATGACGGATGCACCATCATAGGTATGTGCTATAAGTTTATTCGGGCGCCCTGGCAGTTGCAGATCAAGTTCAGATTTAATGACTGTGGCAAGAGATTCTGCATCATGACCAGCAGGTGGAACAAAACTCCAAAATCGTTCTATAGGCTTGTCATTCACAAGATATCTGTAGATAATAACCATCTGATTGATACATTGAGGAAGCATATGTGGTTTCTCTACTATGACAGTAAGGAATTTTGCATCCTTAATCTCCTTCATTATTTAATCTTGGTATACTTCTAACATACATTAAAGAATTTCGTTTTGTATTGTTTTTGAAGTGCCCTTAAAAACAGTTAATTTTTCCAGATGGCCTTTCAGGACACTATTGAGATCAGTGCTGAAAACTATTAGGCCTCAAAAGATGCCAGGGTTTTGTGAGGTATCGGATTCATCATGACCTCTCAAAGCCAGCTCAAATGAGGCGCAAAACCGTTTAGAGTTTATTATGATATTTAAGACATCTATTATAGGTAACTTTATCATTATGCTGTTGTATGTTCCTTCTGTATGCACTGTCCATTTGGGCAGCCATACATTTTTAAACTTAATGCATTTTTATACGAGACGAAGAGGACTCGTGCTTTTTAACACGGCCGTGCATGTGTTGTATATATTTCATTCCTTGCTTCACCCAGGAATCATCTCCTTCAAATAGCAGGCATGGAAAACAGTATAAAGAGTTATTAACTTTACATCCACATAACCAGTCGTGCTTCTTGTACATGTCGGGGTTGAACTTCCTACTGAATGTCCTAGCTTTTGTCTTAATCGTTTGAGTTATAGAAATGTTTGGCGTAGGCCCGTTTCACCTCAGATTTTTCTTCAGCACCGTTGCGAAAAGGGCTTTTCCAGTAAAGATTGCACGGTATTCATTCTATCAGAATTTTAAAAACGCACAAAAACACCACACAATAAGCACTATAAATAAAATGTTAGTATACTCAGCAATAACGGTTTACCGGTATACAAAATTCATTCCGAATTAATATTATTTCCAAGATAAACTCTACAATCGCTGCATTTTATTCAGTTTTATAGGACTTTTTGTGAAACATAACTAAACTTTTTCTTTGGAAGCGATTTCTTGAAAATTTACGTATATCCCACTTTTAAAAGAACTAAAACAGCAAATTTGATAATAACCGATATAATTATATTACAGCTGAGTCACGGTGCTTATATATACACACAAACCCTTTTTCCAGAATGTGTGTTGGGTTAAGGAGATCTAAAACATACATTTTCGGCAATCTAATATCCAGGTTTAGTTAAAATACAATACTTCAATACTTCCTCTGCGTATCTTAGGGGTGTGGTAGAGAAAGTGAAAACTGGCAGTTATTTCTTATTCCGTTTTAATTACACATAATCTTTTAAGGAATTAAACAACAATAACAACAATAACAATAATAATAATAATAATACTAATAATAATAATAATAATAATAATAATAATAATAATAATAATAATAATAATAATAATAATAATAATAATAATAATAATAATAATAATAATAATAATAATAATAATAATAATAATAATAATAATAATAATAATAATAATAATAATAATAATAATAATAATAATAATAATAATAATAATAATAATAATAATAATAATAATAATAATAATAATAATAATAATAATAATAATAATAATAATAATAATAATAATAATAATAATAATAATAATAATAATAATAATAATAATAATAATAATAATAATAATAATAATAATAATAATAATAATAATAATAATAATAATAATAATAATAATAATAATAATAATAATAATAATAATAATAATAATAATAATAATAATAATAATAATAATAATAATAATAATAATAATAATAATAATAATAATAATAATAATAATAATAATAATAATAATAATAATAATAATAATAATAATAATAATAATATTTTTTGCAGTTGAACAAGCCACCAGAACATAGGAGGCAGACTCTTGGATGGAATGACCAACATATGTTGTATCGACGCTCCATACACTGTGAAACTATCGACAGTACAAAGTGGGAAGGGATATGTTATTGCTTTTTGAAGCTCACCATAATTTGTAATCCCAAGTGTAAGGTCAGGGCTGCAATCCTGCCGAAGGCAAGCTCTTTGTTGTGACTTTGGCCTTCTATCACGTGCAAAAATCAATAAAATACGAATAGCTCATTTGACTCACCTCTTTCTACTGATCCCCAATGCCTCTCCCCTCAAAAAGAGAAAAGGAAATGTACACTTTATCCAATAATTTTGAATTGATATAGCAGAATCAATCAATGCATAATAACAAAACTAGAAGCAATGGCATGAGCCCACAGCTTACTCCTCAATATTAAGAGTAAAGCATTATTTACAACGACCATAGTTATCGTGAACTTTAAACATTTTAGATTTACTTATAGAGTTATTTCAGATAACAATGGCATTTAACATTTAATATAACATTTCTTATATCAACTACATCAGTATACATGTGCTCGACCATGTATATAAGTGTAAAATATTTATAAATTACCTTTTACGTTCTATACTTGCATGGACATTGACATGGCTTTACTCAGTAAAACAGCTACCAGAGTTCGGGTATGTTTTTAGACATGACAACATTTATTAATACATGTAAATCTTCTGATTGGTGGAAGCTTGCAGTTTAATGAACATATACAATTTAATGAAGAGATGCACTTCAATTAAGTCCATTAAAATGCAGCTACTGGACGATACATGTCGGCTTGTCCAGCTGCTCTGATCGCATTCCTACCAGGAACCATGTGCTGAAGGACAAATTCTGTCACCTGTGGTTCCTTCGTCACATCCTTCCAGAGATGTACGTGAAAAGATCCAACTGGAGAGTGCTAGATGACCGCCACGTTACTTAATCTAGCCATTTATCCAGAGGACGAAGAGGAAATAGTATATTCCATCGAAAAGTTTGATATACACGTCTTGATGCCCCTGAATAAAAAAATAGTAGACAAAGGTATGCGGGTATGTGTAAACAGGTGAACACAAAAAGTGCGCCAAATACATTTGTTACATAAGTGCAGTTTCTTCCAAGGATGTGACAAAAAGATTTCGGAGAAAATCTCCAAAAAGTACCTTCTGCATAAAAAAAAAGTTGTTCAATATTTTTGGCTTTACCAAAATTTATAAAAATTTGCTTAAATGCCTAATGCCTAAGGTAGCTGCATGTGAAATAAAATATGTTTTGAATGTTCTCAAATATCTTTGAAGTTCTGTTTATTCTAAATGACAATTAGTAAACCGTTCTGCACGAAAAGATAAACATCTCGTCAAATAATATTTTGGGAGGTGTTAACCATTTGCGAGATATTCTTTGTAATTGGCTAGAATTTTCAAATACTTATCTTTTGGGAGTGTTAAGTTGTTACTCGGTTTTTCTCTTGCTGATAGGAAGAGAACGGAACTTCAAAGACCGGCATAACGACAAGCATTTGAAATATCTGATAATTCCTTCAGACTTTTTATCCCTCTTGTAGCCCGCTACGAAATGTGTAATAAAAGCATCTGAATGATTAAATCTTCACCTCATGTAACGTGAAACAAATAGGAGAATATCTTTTCTAATAGTAATTCATGGTACAGAAATACATCTGATTGAAACAGATGTGTTATTACTAATTGGGCATCCATTAGGTAATAAATTATAATACTGTATGAACTTGCTGACCAAGTCCTGTTTTCAATTCAGTATCTTTGTTATGCCTTTGGTTTCTATTTGAAATTTATCTACAAGCTTATCTGACATCAGAATAACATCAATAATAATTTCAGTATCATTTTGTAAACAAACTCTCCAAAACTCTGTAACCATAGACGTAAGCATAGTAAATATTTAAATGTTTAAGTATTTATTTAAATTAATAAAATACTCAACTTTCTCACTTATGAAACACGAAATCCGCTTGTAATTTCGTGGATTAGACTACCAACTCTGCTGTGAGGCGAAGCAAATACGAGAAACTGAAGTGGCTAAATAATAAAAAGGGAGGAATATGGCAGAAATAAAAATAAATGGCTTCAACTACAAGACTCTCATACCAATGCTGCCTGGCTTGGGCGATAAAGGAGGCAGTTTCCAGCGCTAATTTCCCAGCTACAGAATTCAGATCATTGTGTAGGCATTCTGTATCTTGTTCTAACGGAGAGGTAATTACAGTACGGGAAGAGGGAGGAAAAAATTCTAGCTACAGCTCGGCTTCCTCTAATTTTGTTAAATAATGAAACACATGTATTCTAACATAAAGTGAAGTTCAGCTAATAAGTGAACTTTCCCCTTCAGATTAGTAATCTAATTTGATAATACAGCTGTATATGGTATGACTTTCTCAAAGAGGAGCTGAAATTGTGCTTTTTAACAGCTAGCACTAAGTAATTGAATTCTAAGGCACTTTGTGCTGATTTGTTCTATAATAATTATCGAAACCTGTATATCACTAGTGTAGTCATATGGATGCCAAACTTAGTCCTTAAAAATAAAAGAGTGCCATGCTACAAATCTCTCAGCACAAAATAGAGCGGAAGATATTACACGTGACAAGGAAGGACAAGATGAGAAACGATGAAATCATGAGAAAGACTGGCATGACCAACGTGGCTTCACGAGCGCAACAGCTGAAATGGTGATGGGGAAGGCATATCGCTAGAATACACCATCTCCGATGGACGCAAGGAATGACAATGTGGCAGGTAGACCGACGATGAGATGGACAAATAGCTTCAAAGAGATAGCGGGGACACAGTAGTCAACACAAGCTTAGAACAGAGCTACATGGAGGTACTGGAAGAACTGGCTACCCAGGTGCTATAAACTAAAAGTGTGTGTGTGTGTGTGTGTGTGTGTGTGTGTGTGTGTGTGTGTGTGTGTGTGTTTCATATCTAAATATGTAAATAATTATGTATGTGTTAAGTGTGGGAAGTAAATAGCGACAGTTATAACGACACGAAAATACGCCGGTATTGGGGCGCAGCAACTTCACAAGGCTCTTAAGAGTTGCAAACCTTATGAGCTTCTCAATTCGCAGCAGAAGGCCTTTGCCTTCAAGGGATTTACAGTCTTTTTGTTCATTCATTCATTCAATAAAACATGAAAGTGATCCACGAGTGTTAACATAAAAAGTATTTTTGGGTGGCCAAATCAGTAAAATAATGAGCTTTAGTGCTAAAGTACTAATGTCCGACTTTATGGTTAGAAGATAATCTGCGTATTTCCCTGACATGGTGTAGCAGGTAAGAGCGCGGCAGCTTTGATTCCCGGTCAAGGAATATTTCCGAGTTCGAGCCATCCATAGCCATATTTAAGTTCATGTATCCTTGCATTGTTCAATTTTCTGGACTCCTAGTTGCGCAAAAGAGCTTCAGATGAAGGTGCAAGAGCCGTTGAGTACTCACCAATCCTCACATATACTATTATTAATACTAATACTAATGCCCGTACTATTGCATATTCGTATTGCCGAGCCAGATTTCGGTAGACGGACATCTGGATTTAAGCTCAGAAAACTAAGCGCAATATTTCACTAATATCCTATGATTTGTATCTGGATCTTGTAACAGATTTTATTTTGCGAAATTTTGTGGAGTTCCCTTACCCGCATATTTCGAAAGATGACGAAGAAATTGGATTTGTGACAGATTTCGAAACAGAATTATCTGCTCTTGTGTACCATTTAGGGTCAATATGTATTAATTTCATAAATTCCGAAAACAACTGCAAAGTATCTTAAATAATTTATTTACAGATAGTGCACATGTATCCCGGGATAACACCATTTGTACAAGTGCTATGAGTAAGTACCTTAGCGATAAACGGAGTCTGAACAGCTTTTTGAAATTCTCTTAACTTAGAAAGATGTTTTTTCTTCCACACTTAAGACATATATTCTAAATATTGAACTCCTTTATTTTATATTGCCGAACCTTCATAGGCTCAACTTTTATTATGTATTTTACTATTTATTTATACACAAAGACCGAAAATGCCCATTAAAAATCATAGAACAAAAACTGGAAACTAGCAGAAGTACTGATGCAAAGTCAGTGTTATAAGTATTACAATATCACATCAAGCATTTTTTCCTTTCTCAACTAATTTTCTACAGTAGACAGAATAAACATCTACTTACCCAAAAATATTATATCCATAATTCACTGGAAATATGTTTTGACGTCACCGAAGCTACAAAAGGAGTGTTTAGCAAAATGAGTAACGCGCACGTGCGCGTGTGTGTAGCCTTTTGTACTTGCTTAACAAACAAAAATACCTATAAATATCAAAACTGGGTTTAAGATCATCACCTAAGAATAAGGTAAAAGGATTTTCAAAAATATTTTCGCACGTCAAACTCCACTTTATACTCGTATTAAAAAACTTTGTTTTTCATTTTCCAAAATACAGTTATAACACATTGATTAAAACAATATATGTACTTTTAAGATATCTATATCACCAGTGAAACGTTTTTCCAAAATGGACTTTAAAGGTATTTTTCATTTATAATGAATATTGCAAAAGTGGTAAACTATACGAGTACGCTAAAGCACGCTGCAGAAAAATATTTAACTCATTGAAATATACGTCTTATATCAAATAAAGTTTTTTGAAGCATTAGAAGTTTTCGAAATAGTCCTCGTATATATTCAATGTTCCAAGGTTAACCTTTCACGCGGTACCCATAAATCATCCTATGAGATTATTTTACTAATGGGAGTTCACTAATTCTGGCTTATGGTGTGTGAGCAGTTATGATTTGCCTTTTTTTTTAAAAAAAAATTACGTCCTCCAACGTTAAGTCATATCCGACGGTGAATGAAGTGGGTGAAATGATGCTGAAATGTGTCCAGGGTCCATGGAGCTTAGAGCTACCCGACATTCGTCTGAAAGGATAAGGGAAAACCCTGGAAAAAACCTTATCCAGGTAACTCACCCTGAGCGAGATTCGAACTCGGGACCTCTTGAACGTGAGGCAGACATGCTACCACAACGCTACTGAGGCGGGCTGATTTTCTTTTGGAATCGTACATTTAACCTAATCTATTTTGTTTAATTTTAGAGTATCCTAATCGAATATTCATTCCAAATAACGTGTATAGTATAGTCACTTTCCAAATCAATATTCTAAGTTATATAACATTACAAGAAGTGTAATGTAATGAGTAGCGAAACTCATTAAAAAAATAGTCTACTTTGTAGTTATAAGTATGCTGAGGAGCTTCTGATTTTATACTAGAAACAATTTCCCTTTATTATTCATTTATCTATCTATGTATTTGCTTATTTATTTATAAATACTGTTTACATAACTGTTTAAATTTGTATAATCTGACAATGGATACCTTACAGCCTTAAGACCAATGATTTTGTTCGCTCCGGCTTCTGTTTCATTAGTACTCCTTCAATTCTTAGCGAATACATTGCATTATAATAATTATACACATTTGCATTTTATTCCAACTGTGTAATTTGGAATAAAATGCAATCACCTTTCTTTTTCCAAGCACTTTAGATCTAACACCATCTACGTTTCCATAATGTGAAAATGCTATGCCTCATATTCAAAGAGGTTCCTAGTTTGGAAACTAAGAGTGAAAGACATATATAGGTTCTTTACTGAATTATTTGCTATTGTCTGTTAGCTGTAAGCTCTGTGTATCCTAGACTTTCTTGTACCCTCCCTTGAAGGTCGTTAAACACCCCGGAAAAATAAACGTGGAATGTCAAAGGATATTAGCATCCTTCATAACAGCTCCAGCTTGTTTTAAACCAATGTCAGGTAGCAATATTCTAATATTTTAGGTAATTTAGTAATTTAAAAAGTCTTTGGTAGCTTCTTTTTAGAAAAAATCCAACGCTTTGGAAATTGGCACCTTGCCCTAACAATTACGGGCACATTTTTTCTCCCTGTAATGTGATTAGCCGTACTAGTATGCTCATATATAGAAATAAATATCCTATGTCCATTTAAAATTTATGAACAAATTCAGTTTCAGCACATTAATCATTAAGAATCCTGTTTTCGCCTATTTCTGTAGCTTCCTCCAGAGATTTTCAGACAGCTGTGTAGTTGACTGGAAAACATATTGCATGTTCTCAAGACGCCCGTCCCAAGCGTTTTGTAATATTCTCTCTTTGAAGAGTCCTTTTAACTTAGATGAAAGTTTTGTGAAACTTAAGATGAAAGAGTTCTACAATACAGAAGCCATAATAATATTGAAAGCCTTATTTGCACAAATGGGAGTGCATTGCTTCTTAGTTTCCTTTTCTGGTGAGGTAAATGTCAAATGTATCACCTAAACGGGGCACTGTATTTAGTGGAACTTCATTACTTATATGCCTTGGATACACTGTTTAATCAATGTTCAAGTGAAAATTAATTATGAATTAAGTACATCTGACAGCAGTAGTATTAGTTTCCCACTACGCCGTTGATGTATGGAGAAAACACGGCGGTGCTTTCTGTCGCTAGACGCCCATAGTGACAAATGATTAACACCACGGGACAGAAGTAGCCTGCTGCGGGGATGAAATGACCACCATTTCTACTCAGAGACTATCTTTTTCAAGATATCAGTTTGCATGGAAATAAAAATTGCACAAGCTAACCAACAGTTTTACTTCTCTTCCTAAGAAAGCTGTGCTAAGAACTTTCATATCTGGAAGAGCTCATAGCCCTTCGAACCGGCAATTTCGTGAATCAGGGTATGTATCCAATAAACAGCAGAAGGCGACAGTTGTGAAGTGTATCGGTGCCAACATTATAAAGGGAAAAATGTTATCCGCCACCATAAGAAAAAACACATGAATACGCGATTTTTCTTTTTAGCTAACGAATAAAATTATATATGAGACTAGCGAGCTAGTCTTGAAATTGAAGCTCTTGAAATTGAAGCCCTCGGCGCTAACGTCTCGGTCGTTAAATTTTTTCACTCGCTAATGAAATCAACTTGCCTCTCAAGTCCCATAAATAATTATTATAGAAGGTTTCTTAAACCCACCCATACATCTTCATAATTTTTTAACCATTAAAGGCCCTGTTTCCCTGACATATATTCGGTTATAAAACATTTTGAAAAATGTTTAATTGGTGGGGTTTAGAATTTCTTTTCGCATTCGTGGCAATAGATCTTAATTCAATTAATGGTAGGATTTAAATTAAACGAAGTCCAAAGGATAATGTAGGAATTCGTTACGATAAGGCAGATTTTTAATTACTTTCAGCCCAAAATGAGTAAGTGGGGACGTTTGATATCTTAACACTTGAGCTGTTGAGGCGGAAAATTGCATGTCGTGTTGATATCCTCTCTGAATCATTCATCACTTGGTTATTAAAATTTAGTAGAAAAACTTCCAAAATGTCCATTATGATTATTTTCACTACATTTATCCCCCAAATATACCTTCATCATATTCTACACCATGTATGCATAAGCATACACCTTAGAAGATTCTGGGCTAAAAAGCCGTGGTCCATTGGGCTTCCTCATCTCTCTCCCAGACGTTTCACTTGCAACTTACTGCAAGCATCATCAGTGGCGTAGAAACGTCTCCTAGTTCTCTTCGTAATACTTAAGGTTATAGTAAAAAAAAATTATTTCTTATTAAAATCTCGAGTCATATCCCTATCCTTATTTTAAATCCTTGGTTAAAAATGTATCCATACAACTAAAGGTAAGACAGCTAGTTCATGAGGAACTAGTCAGCAAAATAAATTCGTTTTATGTAACTTATATAAGTTTGTCAGTTTTGAAAAATTCAATTCCTGCCAACACAGTCGCTTTTATTAGTTATCCCAGCCGTCTGTGTAAATCTATTCAAAAATATCTGATTTGCTTTCTAATATTCTTTATCTCAACAATGAAATACTCACACAAGCATTATCAAACTTATACACTTTGGAAACAGCCAAACGTACACATAAAATAAAATCACCTGACTATAACATATTGATACATCTTACCAGGGATCCCATACACCTTAAAAGAGATATGAAGTTTACGAGTCCCGCAGTACATAACTGATGACGCCAGTCCCGGGGACAACACACAGGGATAGTCAGGTTCGCAACGCGTAGCTTTAGTTTCATTATAACTACTGCTCGCCAAGCAGGTGGATCTGTCTTCCAGGGAGTGCAAGGTGTTTGACATATTGTGCTATTAGCATTATTTTCACAAAAATTATTGGTTAATCTCAATTTTATAAATCAAAAGTTTTGGGTATTATCAACAGTCATTAAACAGCTTGAAGAATGTCGAGTTTAGACAGCCCGAGCTGTCTAAAAACAGTCGAGATCTCTACAATTAACAATATACAGAATGTATCACCTACCAATCGAGCAAAAAAAAAACATAAATAAATAATAAATAAACTTTCCACTATTGCACACAAAAATACTGGATTTTCAGAGTTGTGTAGTATAGCAAATAAACTAAGTCGCGGACAAACACATGAAAATTATTTATACCATTCATATGCACTATTAACGTCATGTGACGTTGAACGAACTTTCTCCGAATATTTTTATACTGTTTCAGCGAGAGGCGCAGAAAATTCACATTCGACAATTTACGAATAAACATTGTTGTTCACTGTAATCACTGTAATTCCCGCATCGAAAGCAATGAGGAGAATGGTATATTGTAACATAGGTTACATTTTGTATCTATACTGGAGTGTACACACACAGGGCATCGGTATACTTGTTGACATCGGACGTTCGTTTATGTCACGCTTGGCCTTGTATAGTATCTGTGTGCGTACATTGATTGCCAAGGTGTATGCGATCCGATGTTTGCACATTACCTATAGCGGGAGTGACAAAAATACTCAAAGGATAGAAGATTCTCTGAAACTATAACTTAAATGGCATACTGATATGCATATTTAAAGCTGAAAAACTCCTAGCTTATTTTAAGACATAATAAGAAGGTTGGATTTCCCATAATCCAACAAAATCTAGGACGGATTTTCTATAAGGTGGAGTAACAAATATAAATCTTCCGTACGTGTCTCCTCTTCGATAAGATGGAGCACTTTTTTCCCCAAGGCAGAAGCAGGCTAGATCCCAGAGGAAATCTTGTCTGCGCTTCCATGGTAACTGATTTAATTACGCGGCCAATATTCCTCTTCACACGAAACACATGGGTAATGTCTGAAACAACCAAACACACTAAGTCTGAGGAAACTCTTGTTGTCAGTAGAATGGCATGCATCATTTTGACGGGATTTTGTTCTATTATTTTAAAATTTCTGAAATACCCAAGATGCAAAATAAGTGTCCCTTGGTAGTACAGTGTGTATCTCAATTCAAGAATCAAGTTACAGCTCACCTTTGGCATATATAATTCCAGCTACTTGATTTATTATTTCACTACGTCATTTAAACGACTGAGGCGAATGATGTCAATGATTTGCCTTGCTGGTTGAGTACTATTAAATTATTAATAACATAACGTTATCCAGTTTTCATTTTCACATTACTTAGTTCTCATTGTAACTCTATGTGATTCTAGCTCAACTTTCAACGTTTATGCACTTAGCATATTGCTTCGCTAATGTGATTCAGTTTCCTGTCAGTTTTTATGTCACTTCACTCATCTTTGCCCCGTAGACGCAAAAAGAAAAGTGCGCGAAGCAGCCTCTTCGTCGTGTGGAAGAATCGAACACAAAATGTCTTTAATCTCTCGCGGTTACATCACTCACTGTATATTAAAATCTAACTTTTGGAACCGTATATAATGTATCAGAAAAGCACACGCCAGCTCGCTAACTCACACGCGAGAATGCTCGCTTGCATAGCTGCTGGAATTTTCTAAATGAATGTTCCAGAACTTGCGAGAACCTGAGAGAAGAGAAACTTCTAGAAACTCTGGTGTTTACGCTGGTGTAGAGCACCGTCAGTTGACTGTTTAGCACCTTTTATCCATAACCGAGGGTACCATAACTATATTACAATAATAATGATGATAATAATAAGGATGGCGATGAATGCAATTATTTAAGCAGAGATATTAAGCAGCACCAATAACAACAGGCATACATTTATTTTAGCAGCAGAAATGTGCGAATATGTAAGTGATTGTAAGCCGAAGTAGTTATTGAAATTTAAAACTATCGAAATAATTTTTCATTCATATTAATTTGTTCGCTAATGGGATTCAGTTATATCACACAATCCAACATTGCTTGCAGGTTGCATTCCAATTTAATGACAGCAATAGTTTTAGATTTCGTTTCTATAGATGCCTCAGAAGAAAAAGATAAATATAGTAATTGTTGTGCACAGTTAATTAATCTGTCGCTCTCGCTTTCCTCTCCGATTCAGTAACAATTCAATGGGTTAGCCCTACCAATCGGAGTAGAATTCGTTAAAAGAGGCTATTTATTATCCCTGTTTATTTCACACCAAATATGGCATTGCTCATTGGTGATATTTGTTTCAAGTTAATCATAGAGATACTGACTGTTATTTAATATTGTTAGATAAATGTGTAGCTGCAACTTTTATTGTTTTCTACGTGAGCTGTCTACTTTTTCACCTAAATATGTAAGTGAGAAGATTTTCGATAAACTTCTTTAAAACCAGCATAAACAATTGGAAGGGGAGAAGGGGCACCGAGCAAGGTGGTTTAGGCGGTGGTGTCTGCAGCACGAATTCGTTTGCTTATCTATGTTTTTTTAAGGATTTCGGCTTGCATGGATGATGATGATGATGGTGATGATGATGGTGATGGTGATGGTGATTGATGGTGATGGTGATGGTGGTGGTGATGGTGATGGTGATGGTGGTGATGGTGATGATGATGATGGACGACGACGACGATGATGATGATGGATGACGACGACGATGATGATGATGATGATGATGATGATGATGATGATGATGATGATGATGATGATGATGATGATGATGATGATGATGATGATGATGATGATGATGATGATGATGATGATGATGATGATGATGATGATGATGATGATGATGATGATGATGATGATGATGATGATGATGATGATGATGATGATGATGATGATGATGATGATGATGATGATGATGATGATGATGATGATGATGATGATGATGATGATGATGATGATGATGATGATGATGATGATGATGATGATGATGATGATGATGATGATGATGATGATGATGATGATGATGATGATGATGATGATGATGATGATGATGATGATATGTATAAGGGCGCTCAACTACGGTGGTCATCAGCCCCCTTTAAAAAACAAGTCATGGCAAAAGCCAGATATAAAACTTTCTAAAAACTATACAAGTATAAATAAACCTATTAAAACTACACATAAATATATATATTTAAAAAAACCGAAATATCAATCAAAACCTACTAAAAATTTCGTTCACTAAATTCTAAAGTCTAATCTAGAAAAGAATCTAAATACCTTCTGCACTACTGTGTTGTCGTCCGCTAGCATTTTTGCAAAGCTGGCCGGCAGCTGCAGAGACGTCCTAAGGTGTGCTAGGGAAAAACACTCTAGCAGCACGTGTCGTACAGATAACGCTTCATTGCAAAAATGGACACAGTGGAGCAGGCTCATTTTTGAAACGAAAACTTGCAAGGCTGAGAATTTGCTCTCTCTCTCTCTCTCTCTCTCTCTCTCTCTCTCTCTCTCTCTCTCTCTCTCTCTCTCTCTCTCTCTCTCTCTCTCTCTCTCTCTCTCTCTCTCTCTCTCTCTCTCTCTCTCTCTCTCTCTCTCTCTCTCTCTCTCTCTCTCTCTCTCTCTCTCTCTCTCTCTCTCTCTCTCTCTCTCTCTAAATCTCGTCCTCTGTCGGCGATCCCTGGTTGGCAGGGGATGTCTAAACCGACAGCGGAAGGGAGCAGATAGTCTCTCACCTCACTCCTCCTTCCCAGGTTGCGGTCCCATCAGTGGCACAAGCCAAACTATCTTAGGTTGAGGTGCTAAGTCCCCGCTTCGAGCCGAGTTGTAGAGTTAAGGAGTAGTCAAAATTCATACGCTTGTCTGTGGACACTTGGTGATTTGTACTTAGCTTCATAGAAACATGTTCATTTTCTTAAGTCCGAAAGCATTGTACTTTCCGTATGAATGTATACTCAACTCTAGAGACTTTTGTACATGATACATACTAGAGTACCTTCAGTTCCCCTAATCAGTAATTATCATATTACTTTCTCTTACCACTGCCGTTTATTTTGATAGAATCTCTACGAACCATTCTTTGAACATTCGCTATATCTATCTACTTCATTTTTGTAGAAATTGTTTTATTACAAACTTCGTTGTGGATACAAGGTAAATGCGGTAGATTTAAGCAATAATTTTTAAACTGCGTGTCACTCTATTGGCTTTTCTGATCTTAAAATAGCATCGTAAAAAACAACTGAATGATAACAGCACACAAAGTAAAGAATTTCATGGTGACTGACAAATGCAAACTAACAAAGAATAAGGCGAAAATACTTCATACCACATAAAATCATTTAAAATAAAATTTGAATAAAGAGACCTACATGTTTTGTGTAATAACATCTTGCCAATATATTATAGTTTATCTTTATACAAATTTATGCAGAATTAATATTTAAAGGGTAATTTTCAGAAAATTCGAGATATACTGGCTACCCGATGTTACAGGGTAGCATTTTAAACTCAAATGATGAATTTATTTCATTTGCTACCTCCGCTCTATAAAATAACTGTAAAATAATCCATTGAACTTTTATGGTGAAGCCTTCCCTTTATCCCTTAAAATTGTAATCATGCAGATGCGGCAACTTCTAATAACTGATAAAAACTTCCCTGGTTTTCACAACTGCAGATCATCTGGATTTTTAAACCTCCCCGGCAATCTTCCAAGTTCTATAAATTCTACAGTGCCTATAAAGTTGCCAATCATTGATCTAGTAACTTATTACGTCATTTCAGTGCGTGAAACTTTATAATTTCTATAACCAAGAGCTATTTCCGGGCTGGTATGTCATGGTCTGCTGGATATAGAATTTAGAGATGTTTCGTCCACAACTGCGGCGGATATTTTCAGTCCCGTATATCATAGTCTCCTTTGAAAAGTTTATGTAGCAGTGAAAGCCAATGTTCTCTCTTTATAGATTCTCTTTGATCAACATAAATGCTAAACTGTTTTCACATAACACCTACGCCTTTAACATAAGCTACAAAATATAGATGAAGCCAGTGAATACAGATTCTGTAATCCCGGTCAACCGAGTTTACATATACATATAATAATACATGCACATATATTCTACAATCATCGACATAAGTAATGCTTATCACAGCATAATTAGTTGAAATTCTCTTTGGTTTGCTGTGACTTTAATTGATAAATCGTGACCATATGCACTCTGCTTCGCATGAAATAACTGCAGCATACTTTGTCCTACTTCACTGTATATTTTGTGGGGTATGTTAACGAAAAGTCAAGGATTTCTTCACAGGTTTCCTTTTTCTTTTCTTCCCACCCCCCAGTATATTTCTAATTCATTTTCATATTTGAGTGCAAAGCCTTTGTACACTCTTGTTAATATTTTAGTAATTTATGAATTGAAAATACAGGATGTGCTAAAGCACATTGTCAATCAGGATATTTGAGCTTTTCAACGTTGAAAGAATATCAAAATCGGTTAGAAATGATGCCGATATGACTTAACGTTGGAGGACGTAAGGTTAAAATGAAATGATATGATGCTTCAAATTCAACTTAGTATCAATATATATTTCCTATTAGTTTAATCCATCCACTTTGTGGATATTTTCTAATACTTTTATGATTAATAACTTTCTATGGATTTTTACCTCGTTAATTTTAAAATCTATTTACGGTATAATGGTTGCTATCACAGATTTAACTGGTTATACCTACCTTTAAAAACGTATTATTCACATGCTAATATTCCTAAGGTTTTTTTTATTTGTACCCGTAAATGTGTAAAACATATTGATAATTCGATTAGATTAGATACCTCATTCCTGTTATAAATACCAAAAAATCTAAAATTATCATGATCTAACCTGTGTGTTTGGTAATTCTTTAATTGTGCCCTTTAAGACTCTCTTTCTCTGGAGAGAATCACATTCTTGGAGTAGCTGGTGAGCAAATCACTTGCAGCAGAAATCCCTTTCTGTACCAGAGTGCTCTTGAGAGGCGAATAGTAGTACCATCTGGCGGCGGTTTTCTTCAACCTTACGTGACGATGGAGATAAATTGTCTTCAGAACAGACCATTAATGTCGCGGCCTATTTGGGAAGTAAGGCGTGGCGTTGATAATGTCTTCATCACTACGTTCTCCTTTGTGCTACGTCTTTTACACACAGCGACCCTTCTCGAGGACCCTTGACACACTGCTTTAGAACATTAACCTCTAAGCCAAAAGAATGTTACTTGAACTTCAGAGAAGGAATTAAAGTCAGTAAGCGTATACTCCAGCAAGAAAAATCTATAGTTACATTTACTACTTGCTTTGGCCACTTTTCTACAAACTATTCTTACTACAGATTACGCATCTACTTCTTGTTAATATAGTTGAACGTTTGCAGGAATGTTATTAAACATCTGGATATAGATATAAAAGTATAAATAACTAAACTGAATCACATTTTTAAGAACTCGATATTATTTGTAATTGAAATTCACTGTTGCACGAACACCAGAAACAAATTACTATTTTTGTAATTCAAAAGCGTATAAAAGTATTTCAAAATTCAAACCTAACAACAAAGTACCTTTTCAGAAATTCCAATGCAACGAACAGATTTATTAAGACATAAATCCTCTTTTGACGAGATATATGACGTGAGGTTACAAAAAGTAAGTTTTCATCTATTCCATGTGATAAATTAGATATAAAAATAACACAAAATTCAATCAGTACAAGCGGACTTCAAAGCTGGTCACAGAAAATTCAAGATAGGATATATATTATTTTTCATAGAAATATCTTAAAAAGGTGTCATTTAATCAAAATAGTTCTCATTAATCGAGGCGTTTTGAAGAAATAAAAATAATGAAAATTGTGCGTGTAAAGTGCATTTTATGGAAGGGACATTTGCTTCAAAAGGTTCATGTCACATTCTTGAAAAAATCGTTTTTTTCTTCTGTTGACACAACGTATACATATACAGAGATTGACGATGACGATAACGATGACGATTTGTAGTATTTAATGCACGCTTTTACTACATACGGCACCGCAGGCGGTGACACTGATGATACATGAGATGAAGATGGAGTACCAGTGAAATGATATGGCGGAGGAAGCCGGAGTACCCGAAGCAAACACGCCGTTACGCCGATTTGTCCACCACAAATCTTAAATACGGTCACCTGGGATCGAACCCGACCCGCTTTAGTGAGAGTCGAGTGGTCTAACCACTCAGCCACGATGGGGCCACTACACAGATTGACAAACTCACATTCAAACCTACTTTTATTCTGTTTTTATTCTGAGAGCCTTCGAACTTGCGTTTGCAGTAAAATGATGATCTCTAACTTTTATTGGAATACAATAATTCTTCAGCTTCATAGAGCTAGGTGCTTAGAGGAAGTAAAACTACATTGGTTATTTACCCAGTATAATTGTTGCAAAATCCTCATAAACGACTTGAAATAAAGTCACAGTAGCTTAAGTTCCTTCTCAATAATTGTTATTGGTTTGAAGAATGTGTTGACACAAGCATCCAATGAAGCTCGTGTTGAATGCAATATCACCACGTTAACTATCTAGCAAAAGTTGAGGTTTAACTTTCAGATACCAGAGGATTAGCTGTCATTCTTTGTTTCAGCAGACCCCGTTCATGTGCATCCATATTTGACCAGAATTTCGTAAGCTACAGTCGTCTCTCGGTCTAAATGAAATTATGACAACAGTGTGACAAGCTTTCGATACTCACCTAAATTTAATTCTGAAATCAGATGGATATCCCTTGAGATTCAGGGCAACATTTTAAGGAGATAAACTAAATGAAAGTTTCATAACTTAAACCAGCTTCTAACTTCACAAGTTTATTCTAGAAAGGGAAAGCTTATATAACCTTTCATTCCTTTTCCTAACAAAATAATCTGATAATTTTGCGAAATGACCAGCCTCCACATCAGGGGAACACACAATGCCGTGTTTCTAAAATACATCAAAGTACTCGTGACCTTTTTTTAGAGAATCCTTTATCTGTCTTAAGTGCTAGAACTCAGTGTTCTTTAAAGCCCGATACGTACTTTTGTAGTGTTTTCGTTTTCTTATATTGTAACGCCCTTTGCTGGCCGTAAAGGTCTTCCATACGATCAATGCAATGAATTAATCATGCCCTGGATCCCTAGGCTTTTGCGAAAGCAACAAATCTTGTGTGGAAGACAGTAACTCTGCCATAAACTAGAACAGGATAAATGCTAGTTTCTCTGAGAGACTCGTTCCTACACCAATACCTTTACATAAAATCCTGATACCGTACACTCACATCATTTTCTCTACTCAGTAAGTCACATAATAACCATTATTAAGTGTATTGCAGCATTTATATATTTTTCGGTAGGAATAAGTTTAAAAAAACAGTAAGTACTTACTTAGATACGAACAGTGAAGTAACAGTATTAAAATATAGCTCATTTCATAATTAATCTAATATTGTAACTAAGATTTTCACATCAGTAAAGTGCTTATCATATGACTTACTCCACGTAGGGAAGATATCATGGTGTCTCTGATTCGGTAACATTAGATATGAATCAATCCTTACTGAATGTAAACGGAGTGGCAACGAAATCTACTCCACCCAATGAAGGATGTTGTTTCATACAACAAAATGTTTTGTTAATTTATTTAAATTTATTTAAAACAAGTAAAACAAACAAGAGTGTAAACAAAAATCTTAGAACTTAAAAATGAAAAGCTTATTTAAAAGTCATCGTACCAAATACTCTTCCTGTAACATTAATATTTTCTAAATATATTTCATGTCTATTTGAATCCTACTAACTTATGAATATGACTCTGTAATAGTACAGCCATTTTTCTGTTTTTCAGCAGCTGATACAAAATGAATGCAATGCTAAGCCTGTATGTTCGACTTGCTTTAACAGCGGTCTAAGACTGTACACTTCTGCGAATGTTTAACTAGAATTATTGTTACTATTTCCGAATAATTTTAAACATGATTGGCCTATTATGTATTATATATGAAAATAAATTATAACTGTTTAAAAGCGCTGAGTTTTAGACCATCTGACGGGAATATTTTGTGTAGTTCATAAATAAGAGTGCAGTAAAACCAATTTGATGGATGATAACAATAAAATACACTAGTTCTGAACACAACTGAGACATAATATTACTAGCCAATAAATTACTTACGTGTTATCAGAAATAACTCACTACACCAACGAATTCGAAGAGATAACTGTTAATCCTCTTACAAGGAACTTAATCAAACAATCCCACAACCCTGGTTTAAGCCAGTGTAACCCAGTTAACTACTTGACAGCTCCAAAATTCCCTGTAGGACATGCCCTCTAGGTAGCCATTTTCTTTCCTTCCAGCCACGTAATGAAAAATTCCAGAGCATTGCAGGTAAGAATCCTGGACCTTCCATCATCAGTTCCTTGTTCTATCACAAGATTACAGGGATTAAAGCAGAAGCTAAAGGGGATAAAACCAAATAACTTTAAACAGATGCATCCTCAGATAAAAGGACTCTCATAATTTAACCAAGGCGGCCCGGGTTCGATCCCAGGTGACCGCAAAGTGAGATTTGTGGTGGACAACACGGCGCTGGGGCGGGTTTTCTCCGGGATCTCCTGTTTCCCCCGCCATCTCATTCCACCGGTGCTCCATCTTCATCTCATATATCATCAGTGTCATCGCCTGCGGTGCCGTATGTAGTAAAAGCGGGCGTTAAACACTACACATTTCACATTTCATTTCTCATAATTTAACAATAATACTTTGAGAAAACGGTAAATGAGATTCTTCTAATCACGTTTGCTCTGTAATTATAGTAAATTACAGTACAGGATTGGGAAGTTATGAAGATGTGTTGACCGAATAAAAACTCCTAACTTGTTCCTTTGCAGTTATTTCATTTTCATTTACGTTTAATAAGCGAAATTTTAAGTGTCTAACGTTTAATACATTTCAAATTATAATATGATATAATATAATATACATTTTATTTATTTCCTATATGCATTAAGACGAATTTTTCATACACATTTTACATGCATTGTTGCATATACCAGATGGCCCAGCTGCTCCGTCTTTCGCGTATGCACATATACCTTTCGTGCGTTAAAAGAGCTCCAGAACGCAACCTAGGAATTCCATCCATATGTACGGCAGTGGAATGAGCGGACTACACAAGTTACTTGAACTCTGGGAACTTCCTTTTATCTTCGGAGCAGAACCAAATCCGCTCACGCCACTGCCTTGTGTTTAACGGGAACTGCCCCATTTCGTTCTGCAACTATTTACGCACAAAGGATTAAGTGCTAACGGGGCAGTTGGGCCATCTGGTATGGAAGGCCATGGCTTTATTTGTTTTACGCTATATTACAGTATATTTACTGTTACTTAAGTCAGCAACTGCGAATTTCTATTATTGAGGTCGTGTGTGTTATATATAATTATATGTGTGTGCAAGAATATTTGATTATATGTTTGAAACCAAAACTGCTAGAACGTTAACTTGTTTGCAAACCAGTATGTCGCTATAAAGCAATGTTAAACTCCGAGACTGAAAGCAAAACAGACTGGCATATCCTCGCTTGCACAGCCTGTCACAAGCAGATAACAGTGCTCACTTAAAGGGATTAGTGCCCTAGCACTTAACCCATCTCCACACTCACTGCTTTCTTGCCAAACCACTCACGCGGGGATTTCATTCTTCCTCTCTGTGAAAGGAACACAGAAAGTACTGTACAAGCTCCTCTATAGCGTTTGTAAATGTAAAGAATTTGCCAAGATGGAAGCGTCTGAAATACAGCGAACGAAATAGCGTATTAGGTTCCTGCTTCAAATCTGAATGAAACATCGTTCATTCAACATAATTAACTATACGTGCGGCCATTATTTCTTATATGTAAAATTCGATGTTTATGTGCGAGTGTTAAATAAATTTTCATAAATTTGATCAAATTTGGCATATATTATTATACAGATTCCATTTCAAAACTCCATTCTATTTAATACAATTGTGTAATTTTATTGAAGCCCCTTCAAAAGCTCTATACCTTTGTCAACAATAACTGTAATAATCAATAGAAAAAAATTACTTACTTTTACTCAGCCTCTCAAAGTAACAAAGGAACAAAGAATTCGTATAATATTCGTTGATATGATATCGATCACGGAATAACACACAGACATAGTTGGTATTTCTTATTTTTTAACTTTCTTGTGTTTTTAGCAGTTTTGTGTATATTGGTTACTGAGAATAAAATACAATTATGAGGTCATTGTTATATGACTTAAATTACTACTATTTCTTCGCAATGAGTTTTATAGTGTCCTGAGAGTTTTAAGTAATTCTTTAAGTGTCCTTTGTAATATTTTTACTCCTTCCAAACAACTCAAATTTATTAGGCTTGTATAAAGTTCTACAGGTTGCCAGATACACCAAATCTTAATGTGTATTTTAATGGCCCTGATAGCCTAAGCAAAGTAAGCCATGCTATTACAATACTTTCTGGTTACGAATAACTAATGAATGAAAGATAACCAAATTGGGTCGATTATACTTCATGTATGATTGTAAAATAAGTTGATTCTCGCTTAAATTTGTGAAAATGTGAAATAAGCAACAACTGCTTTTTAATTCAAAATGCAATTCATTCTTCATTCATTCTTCATCTTTCCCCCTGCGGTATTTTTAGTAGCTCAGCAGTGTCATTTTATCGTGTTTTCTTGGTGCGCTTATTACTTATTGTTTATTATTGTTCCTTAGGGTGTTCTAAAAGCTTTGACTCCAAGTGTTTTAAATGACAATTGCTAAATTTCTCCCTAGAAATGCAAGGCCATTGGATAAATGTAAACCTAAGTCTAAAGTTGTGAAGATAAATCGTCAAACCAGGGTACTGTCCAGCAACGCAAAGAAGGTCCCTGAAAGGAATGTGCCATCCAGTGCCAGCCTTACACAGTGGGACAAGGACAGTATATATGTGTGACAGGGAACGCATGCTACACACGGAATAGAACCGTTAAAAAACATGCGCCCTATTCACTCTGTACACTAAAACCGAGATTCATTCACAAAAGTAAAAGCCGTCAGAATGTTTTTGAATGGTCTGTAACTGTACTGACATGGGGTGACAGGGAGGGTGTGGGAACCTTCTGCAAATACCCTGCGTCTCAGGCCCCGGAGACTTCCTCTCCTGTGGAGGACAGTACTTCAGCTAGTACGTATCGGAAAGAAACAGCTTTCCTTCCTTTGATGACCGATGGATATGACTTACTCAAAAGTAATACCTCCTTCACAGTAACTACCAACATGTTAGATTTAATGAACTAGTAGTTTAATCGCTTCACAGAAGTTACCATTCCTAACCAATATTCATCATTTGCCATTTGCTTAAACAGTTGTGCATACGTTTGGGAAAAAGAATCGATGACAACTTGCTTTGTCTCTATCTTCACATATTTTCTGAAATGACAGCAGAGTACTCAGGTGGTTCACATAGTTACAGACAAAAAGAAACGAGTTCAGTTTATTTCAAGTTGGAACTAAGTATTCAAGCTAAAAATACAGTAAATAACAGAAGAGGGTAAATAGTAGGACAATCGTTAGTTGTCAACTTTTTATTTACTCTAATACATAACTAAATAGGTAAATAAGTATTGAAATTTACTCAAACTTCAGTACGGAAATGTCACTAAAACTACGCGTTTTGCGCCACATTGAATCAAAAGTATTAGGTGGTCTCATAAGTCTCATAGGCTTTTTTGTTGTAAACTTTATTGGGTTACTTTGATTTGGAAATTTTATTTACAGAATTCCATTGCTAGTATTGCATACATTGCGATCATGTATCATTCTTTAGTTGTTAATAAACAATCGTAAAATAGAGACAACTTTTTAAATTAAGAGTCCTTCTAAAACATTACTGGAAACAAGATTATAAAGCCGCTACCGCAGCTCGAAGAATATGTGAAGCAGAAGGAGAAGGTACTCTTAGTGAGCGTGTGGCACAAAGATGGTTCTAACCTTTCAACAATGTAAAAGAAAACACTAAAGATTTACCACGTGCTGTAAGAACTGAAGTATGGACTATTTAAGATACATGCCGAGTTTTGCGAGAAAATCTGCAAAATGTACCTGTAAGCTTTCAGAAGAACTTGGTGCATCAAAAGATACCATACATCGCCACATTAAGACACTTGAAAAATCATTCAGTAGCTGTAGCTATATACCTCAAGAACGGACACTTCAACAGGCTGAAAGTAGAGTAGATATCTGTCATCAAATTATCCCAAATCCCATGGATGATTGAGAATTGTCACTTGTGATGAAAAATGGGTATATTACCGAAATCCTGATGCCTCGAAACAATGGTTTGATCTCCGAAAACTTGCAAAAGTCATCGTTAAAATAAGATCTGTTTGGACCCAAAGTAATGTTGTTTGTCTAGTGGAATTTTGAAAGTGTGATTCACTGGGATTTTGTACCAAACGGGTGGCGATTGATGCGAATCTTTATTCTCAACAACTGAAACGACTTCGTGAAATTTCGAACCGGAGATACCCAGCATTAGTTAAAATAAATAGAGTTATATTGCAAAATAACAATGCAACACACCATACTGTATGAACAACCATGGAAAACATTCAGAAATTGGAGTGGAATCGAAGTGGTATCAATCATGATATAGCTCTGATTTCGCACCATCAAATTATCATATTTTTCGATCCATGCTTCATTTTCTACGTGGAAGAAATTTTGATAATGAAGCAGTGCAAGTGGATGTAACCGAATTCTTCACATAAAAACCAGAGACTCGTACCATCGTGGGACAATGAGCGCTTTTGATCACTCAATACCATACAATGTAATGGTCTACACTTTAAACATTTGTTAATTGCTTGTCAGAACACATTTCAAACACAATTTTTCCTAAAAAAGCATTACTTATGAGACAGTATGTAAAGCTTTGCGTGAGCCGTCATATCTGTACGTCATCGAACGGGATGGGTCAGGCATTGACGATGAAATTTGCATTTGGGTGGTCCTGAATTCGATTTGCTTCTACTGTCCCTCATTGTTTTTTTTTTCATTTTATTTCTCTCCATCTTACAAAATAACAGAATAAACCACGATGTGCAGTGAATATGCTTTCAGGAAAAACTTTGTTTCCTGGTATGGAATATTCGTGGCGTCGGTTAGGATAGGAAGTTAGAAATGTTAGAAACCTATTGCACTACGCTTACCGTTATCAGATCTAGTACCAGAGGTTACTCTGTAACATCCACCACCTCTTCTAATACCTAGTACTGGAAGTGGAGAGTTATTTCACTCTTCACATTAGGTTTTATGTATTTAATTTGTTACCATTACGTTATGCTTGATTTAACTAACGGGTGTAAATGAGGCGGCTAGTATCAAAGACGGACATTCACCATTTTATCATAACTGAGTTAAGAATCGACCTATTTTATATTTGGCCTCTCTTTTTGAATCTTCAGTCCGTTTGTTCCTGAAATGGACCTTTATACGTATTTTTCATATTTGAAATATGTAGTTAGTTTCAAAACCGGACACCTCCATGCTCAGTTAGTATCAAAATGTACATGGACGTTTGAACCAATCAAATCGCTGGAAATCATTGAAAACTGTCATGGCCTCCAATTTATGGTTACATTTTGACGTGATTGTGGTGCTTTAAGTTTGTTCGCATATTTTACTGAAATATAATAATTTCGGAGCAATTTGTAAGCTTAATATGGAGCAAAATGCATTGGAAATCAGGTGTCAAAATGAACCAACTAAAACTTGTGAATGTTTAAAAGTTATTAGCCAAGAATTTCGGAAGTGAGAGGAAGGAGAATCCGCATCTTAAGTGGTATTCTGATATCATTCAAAGTTGTAGTGAAAATGACACAGAAAATACTGTTGAATGTGACTGCTTTGAATACCCTTGCACTGAACCAGGTATTATCTGCACAGAAATACAATAACAAGAAATGGAAAGTATGTGGTATATATGAAAATTAAAAATGAATATATGTTTTTCATTTTGTAACGCTGTAACTGAAGTTATAATAATTTCAATAACACTCTAACATTCATTTCATTCAATCACATTTCATTTCCTTAACCTGGGAATTCCTTGTTTTAAAAAGGGACATTTGCATCTATGTTTGTTTCAAAAATGGACATAAGCGAAGTTAAGCTTCAAATGCGGAAATTGCATATTTTAAATGGTTTTATAATGTATTCAAACAATATTTTTAAGTGGAGACCTCGATTATTGTGCTATTAGAGCTGCAAACATGTCACACAAAAATTTTCAGATTAACAAAATGAATTTGTGATAGTAAAATACAAATACACCTCTAGTGAAAAATAATGCCAGTGGCTCTTGTCCATCTCTGAAACCAGGCTCCTCAAATCCTGTCAATAATATCACTGAAGTACAAAATTTCAAAGCTACTTAAAATTATTTATTTCACTTTGAGACAAAAGATATGGGATTAAAAAAATCATTAAGAGGAAAGCAACTTGAAATCTATTTCAACTTCAAGATGAAACCAATGAATTCCCACATCGTATTCAGCAACCCGAAACTGGAGATGAGACATGTCTCCCAGGGGAATTTTTCGGACAGGAAATTGAGCAGTCTATCACATAAGTGGTCTCAAAATCCCACTGGTCGCAGTCAGCTAGGATGATATTACAAGCTTTTGCTGGCAAGTAGAAACAGATCTTCACAGAAACTGTATCCTTGGGAGGTCATTGAACAGAACAGCGCAGTTTTATAATATCGAATTAAAACCAACAATATGAAGGAGGAAGAAACGAATTTAATAATATTAATAACAAGCAAAAAGATTTCCCTTCCGTTTGTTTAAGAGAACGACGGTTTTATTTTCTTTCTTACTTAACTTCTTTCCTTCACGTGAGATATTTTAAACAGCCAATCGGCCTGGATGTGGTAAGGTCTGTAGTACATATTGGATATCTTGGGTTCAAATCAAGTGTAGATTTCTATAACCATTATCATTATCCTCTTATACGTAGCTTCTATAAACCGTAATTACATCGAGGTATACATTTTGATAAATATCTTCATTACATTGTTCATTGTAGGGGCAAGAGATAAAAACGAAGTGGAAGCGACTGCCAAATCTAGAAAAAGCAGGTCTTTAGATAAGTGCTTCGAAAATTCATATTATTTTCATGACACAGTGACAAACAACTGTATAACACCCCCACCTCAAAATATGGAAAAGTTTGGAAATTTCAAAGCATTGACAACCAGTGTATCGGAAACGGCTGTTGCCACAAGAACTTGCCTGAAATAAATTATTTGTTTTAAACAGTTCCACATATTTTGGTGCAGTAAGTATTTGTCTACCCCTTATGGTTTATCAGTTACATAAAGTTAATTTTGAAAGAGTGGACATCATAGAATATTCGCAGAATATTCAATAGGTACGTGTCACAAGTAATATAAATATTTTAAACTATTTTATTTAAATCGAAATAATAAATATCATATTCTGAGAAAACCAAAATTAACGATAAGCTTCCTTGACAGCATTTATTTCAAATTTTCGTGCGGATCCTTCGACATAGCATTTTTATCGTTTTGCAGTTATATTCTTCAAACACGCACTCTCTCTTTCTCTGTTTTGTTCTAAACATAATGTTCTATTCAGGGTGCTTCAAAGTATGTATTTTTGGCGTAATGACGATTATGAATTTTTAGTTGTAATGTAAATCTATCCTCTCCTACAATAATTAAATGCTGGAGAAAGTAGTAAAATATCTAGGTACCCAGTGCAGAGAAGCAACTACGTAGCTAAGGCCATCCATCAAAAAGTCGCCTAAGCGGAAGGTACATGAAGGCATGTATGCAACCAAAGTTATCCAATGATCATCGCAATGTAGGTGTGTACTATACTGTCAAATTCTAAATAGCACCAAAACAAGCAACAAAGGTCATTTCGGGGATACGCTGACTCGTGTGAACTAATGACTCTACAATAACTGGCACAATGTGGCTGGTAAATTACATAGATAACAATAACAGCTCTAATAATAATAATAATAATAATAATAATAATAATAATAATAATAATAATAATAATAATAATAATAATAATAATAATAATAATAATAATAATAATAATAATAATAATAATAATAATAATAATAATAATAATAATAATAATAATAATAATAATAATAATAATAATAATAATAATAATAATAATAATAATAATAATAATAATAATAATAATAATAATAATAATAATAATAATAATAATAATAATAATAATAATAATAATAATAATAATAATAATAATAATAATAATAATAATAATAATAATAATAATAATAATAATAATAATAATAATAATAATAATAAATACGCACTAGCTTGCGTAGGATAAGGTTTGAATAAGTAGACTCAGACTGAAAAATTCCATTACATAGGCGGGATCTGAACCATAAACTCCGTCCGGTTGTTCTTAACCATGGCAACATGGCTACCATGGCAACATGCCAGTTGACACTGAATTCTCCAATTGAATCTTTATCGGGTACACCATTAAAAGTGTTCATACGTACATGAAACTGAGACAGCTACCTCAATGACGAGTTATCGTATTATGCTCGTATTGTCGTATTACACTTTGAGACTCGGGCTTTTAAGTTCAAACCACTATTAGGTCAATCAATGGAAATTGTTATTTCACACTAGACGTATGTAGATGAAGGTTTGTATAGGTAGAGTCAGACAGAAAAATTCAATGCCATAGCCGGGATTTGAATCACGAATCTCTCCTGGTCTCCATTGAGCTACCATGGCAACGTGCCAGCACGACATTAAATTCTCTGACTCGTACTTTTCTCGGTAGAAAATCTCATCTTGTTAGGAGATTTCATATATGCTCCAGACAATTACCTCAATGGCGAATTAATGTGCTGTGTCAGACTGAAAATGACATACTGGCACGTTGCCATGGTAGCTCAGTGGTTAAGAGCAACCGGACGAATACCCGGAGATCCATGGTTCAAATTCCGGCCATGGCATTGAATTTTTTAGTGTGATTCTACCTATCCAATATCTCTATAATGTGAAATTAAGTAATTTTAAGACAATGCATTTTTCTGCATTCTCCTGACCAGTACAGCTGTATGTGTTGAACTATTTGTGTAAATTACACAAATCACCACTACGGCTACCATTTCCTTAGAATGCATTTTTACAGAGTAAGGCTGCTCAGGTATTTCAAAATGGATTTCTTGTATTTCAAAATAGGCAAGATACACAGAAAATCGACATCTCTTTGTGCAAAATGTTACAATACAGTTATTCCATGCACATGCTACTTCAATGGTATGGTCCCACCAGTGTTAGTGTCAGTCATCCTTCTAGTGACGTATTTGCTTACTTAGTGGTATCATCTAATAAACTGCTGCATATGAATGCTTGGTCGATTAAACGTTAGATGATACGGTTGAAATTATTTCCCTTATGCTGGATAGCGTGACCCAACTTTTTTACGGCATTGAATTGTACTAACATATATTCATGTGATGAAAAAATTGTTTCACAGAATTTCAAGTAAGGGAAGAAGAGGAAACGTAGGCTTTATATCTTACAACCACGTAGATACACAATCGAATATTTGAATTTGAAATAAAAGTGTAGTGGAAAATCGCCCTGCGGTCAAGGCTACTCTCATTGTGCCTACTGAACCTCCGAGCGGAAGGGATAAACGAGAGCCCGCCTCGGTAGCGTGGTGGTAGCATGTCTGCCTCACGTTCAAAAGGTCCCGAGTTCGAATCTCGGTCAGGGTGAGTTACCTAGATAAGGTATTTTCCAGGGTTTTCCCTTATCCTAAAAGATGAATGTCGGGTAACTCTAAGCTCCATGGACCCCGGGCTCACCCATTCCATTCATCGTCCGATATGACTTAACGTTGGGGGACGTAAATTAAAAAATAAGGATAAACGAGAGATTACGAAAGGCGGCTGGATTTAAAGACAGCAGACGCAGCGCTGTCCCTAACGTTTCCATCTTGAATGATCCCGTTTTTCACAGATAGATACGTGCAAGGGAAGAAATAGTTACATGCCCAAACTACCATACATCGTGCCGAATGTTGCAATCCTTCAAGGTAAAAGGAAAAGAAATGGGGATAGCAAAGGTAGAATTAAGGAAATTTTAATTTCAAAAATTAAAAATATAATAGCAACAAAAGTAGTAAAGAGAAAGGCAATTGTCAATAAATAGAAACATAAAACAACTACCTCTGCAAAGTGATAACATTAACCGGCTGGACCATAATCCCTCCCGCATTCGGCTACCGATCTGAAAAAAGAATATGAACAACCTCAGCCAGCCTGAGTAATCATTCGGTCTCTTTGCTTGCCCCACTTGACCGACACTTAAGTTTCTAGTTGAGAGTTTAGAGCAGGGGTACTCAAACCTACAGCACGTGCTCGCTTTCCCTAAACATTTTAGTTTCTCCCTAACAATGACCAAGGCAACGGTAGGCTGACCTCTAATGAGAGACAGATGAATATGTACGCCTTTTTATTTCCTGTACGTAAGAATGACGTCCCAATACCATCACGTGAGCGAACTGGATGACTCAGGTGGTTTCGTCTGTGGTCCGCATTCTGGAGATCCGGGTTCGATTCCTGTGGTCAACCTACTTGACCTATTGTTTTTTCGAGATTTTCCCGGGTCGCTAGGCGAGTGCTGGGTAGGTTAATTACATCCCACAAATTTCCTGTCCCTCCATTTCATTTCCATTATCAATTCACACCATCTCCCTTCCGGTGGTCTCTTTCAGGATAGATGTGTCCGTGGGTGTCTCGGCGGTGCATGGCAGGATGATATGCTCTGAGGAAAACCACTTCCTCCTCCGGTAGGTCGGTTGCCGGTGTTTGAACCTGCTGCTGATACCATTTCCGTACCGCACTGTGGGCATGTCCGTTATTCTGGCCTGTCGGAGGAGATCTTTAAGTTAAATGTACCCTCTGTACTGTCGTGGCTCCTTGGGATGGCCAACCTGTCTCCTCTTGCCTCATCCTTTCTCCCGAGGATGCCCCACCTGGAGGCATAGGTACAATGGATCACGACTGGCCTCCGTGCCGAATTCCCTGGTAGTTTATCTTAATCCTCCTACCATCACTGGAACTCAGTAACCACAGCTTCTGTCGCAGCCGGTGGAAGGAGTTGATTTCAACTTCTGCCTTCTTACTTAAATTGAATACCGCTAGTTGAGAACAAGAAGGCACTTAGACTTGCGCAACCTTATCCAAAAGGGTGGAGGGCAGATTTAGCTCCACCTTCTGTTCGTTGGAGTACACACATTCATAGTACTTAAAAACAAATCTCTCTCATGCTTGATTATTTGAGACAAACCAAAGTAGATGCAGTAAAGCAACAAGATGACGTCATCAGCTTATAATGTAAGACGTTGGGTACCACAAACTTGTTGACATCTGCTCTATTCAGCTGGCTGACACTGTACGAGAAAATACGGTTTGAATTCCAAAGTCATACCAATATGCATAAAACGACATTTTGATAAAAGTATGAGGACAGAAATAAAGCAAAGACTCCAAAATATAATATCTAAACCAGCATTGATGTACTCTTGTGAAACGTGGACATTAACTACTAGAGAAAAATCAATATCGGAAGCAGCTCAAATGAGATTTGTACGACCATTTTTGGGAGATTACTAAAAGAGATGGGATTAGGATGATTGTAATAAGAGAACAGTTACTGGAAGAAAATATTACTAAATAAATTCAGAGGTATCAAACACGATGTAAAGAACATGTTCTACGAATGCCCCCTTCAAGATATCCACAACAAGCCTTATTTTATGAACCTGCAGGTAGACGAAGTGTTGGAAGACAACGGAAAAGTTGGAGCGATCAGTTTTGTTAGCTTTGGAACAGGTCTGAAGGCCTAAGCCTTGTGAGGAAAAAGAAGTATGCAAGTATATCTTTAGATATTAAAAGCCTTGTGAACATTACATAAACTGTGTAGTTGCTAATCACCATTTCTATGAACAATATTCAAAAAAGCTTATGCTTTTACAAATTATGGAGCTTAATTGCTATATCTCACAGTTTTCGCGCTGCAAAATTCGGCGCTTGAAAAATCAGAGAATTAATTTTGGAAGCTTCTTATCGATTGTGTGAACTTCTGCATCGCTTCTACAAATATTTTACTATCCTTTCTGTACCAAAATAATACAATGCAAAGTTTAAGCTAATTTACTTATATTTCTGTTATTTTGTTTTCTTTGCCCAGTTTTGCACTCGAGAAAGGTACCTTTTATGTACTTTTACACTTTTTATGCCTCATAATGTGATAACCTTTCCTAACCATTCCTAAGTTTCTCGAGTCTCGCTAGCATATTATTTATATATCTAACAAGATATAAACAGTCGCAAAGTAATTATAAAGATCAAAAGTTATATTGTAAAATTTAATGACAGTGCTCTGCATATATACATGCCCCACATTACCTCCGCCTTACATTTTCCATTTTATTATACATATACATTGTGTTACGTACACTCATGACTTACAAGGCTTACATGTTCCGTTTGTAAGTTCTCCAATTCTAACGCCAGTGAACAGACATACACACACGTACGCACGCTCTCACATATATGTAATTAGGTTGCCCTTACTTATGTATAAGCTGTATATATTTCACGACTGGCCATGCAAAAGGTATATTTTATATAAATATATGCATAAACGAATGGAAATAGATTTATGGGGGAAACCCATAAAATTATGACTGAGAAAATTAACAGGACAATGAAACACATACATTTTAATACACATCTCAAAACTAACAAAGCACAGCCACAGTATAAGATTTAAAAATGTATGTGGTGTTTTACAGATTTAATATAATATTAATTTTATTTCAATTTTTTATACTTTGATTCTTATGTTGCTATCCATGAATATCCAGCATAGTTTTAATTAATAACAACTCTTTGTCTTGATCAGGTACAGCTGATAACTCGTATGTTGACTCGTTGAAACCATTCCAGCTACACTAACTTTTATTTCACCGATTACACTGATTTCCATAATACACAACGATAACTGCACCTCCAAACTAATGATCAAAATCAACCAACGCATCGTCGTTTTTGAACTCCGAATCCTGAACTTTGCTATTTGTCAACAAGGGTTTACTCAGCTCTGAATGAACAACATCCCTTGTAACGTTAGTGGAGCAAGCACGTGGAAATATCGCTTCGAACATACACCATTGAACGAATTCTGAGCAAACTCGAGCATGCTAGATTACACGCTCCACTCAGATGTTTTGCTGGTTGCCTACACAGCAAGGCACACATTGCCCCATCCTGGTTTTCCTTTCGGATTTCGCACGCCACTAATGTAGGTAAACCAATTAACACGAGAAGGCATATACTATGTAGTTTTTACCGTGCTGAGAGCATGAGAACGAATGTGTATATGTGTCGTATATACATTTAAACCTTTTTCTTGTTTCAAAATGTTAAAAAAAACTCCATAAAAGCAATTTATTAATCTTTTACGTTACCTTATGACACTTAAGTTACAAAGGAAAAGAAGCATAGAGTAAAATGGATGCAGGTAGCACATATCACTTCTGCACACTTCAACTGAGGTTCAAAGTGATATTTAAATAACTGTTACACCTGATAAATAGAAAAGCAAGTAGAAGGTTTAACAATATGGAGTTCCTTGTCAGTATGTGATCATAACTATACATCTATATCACTTCTTATGGAAATAAATTAACGTACACGAATAAATAATAATAATAATAATAATAATAATAATAATAATAATAATAATAATAATAATAATAATAATAATAATAATAATAATAATAATAATAATAATAATAATAATAATAATAATAATAATAATAATAATAATAATAATAATAATAATAATAATAATAATAATAATAATAATAATAATAATAATAATAATAATAATAATAATAATAATAATAATAATAATAATAATAATAATAATAATAATAATAATAATAATAATAATAATAATGACAATGACAATGATAATGAGAATGATGATAATGATGATAATAATGATAATAATGATAATAATAATGATGATGATAATGATGATGATGATGATAATAATAATAATAATAATAATAATAATAATAATAATAATAATAATATAATAATAATAATAATAATAATAATAATAATAATAATAATAATAATAATAATAATAAATAATAATAATAATAATAATAATAATAATAATATAATACTAATAATAATAATAATAAATAATAATAATATAATAATAATAATAATAATAATAATAATAATAATAATAATAATAATAATAATAATAATAATAATAATAATAATAATAATAATAATAATAATAATAATGATAATGAAGAAGAGGAGGGGGAGGGGGAGGACGCGGAGGAGAAGGAGGAAG
>CM060952.1:123520051-123796121 GCA_030765055.1 Mantis religiosa | reverse complement strand
ATAATAATAATAATAATAATAATAATAATAATAATAATAATAATAATAATAATAATAATAATAATAATAATAATAATTAATAATAATAATAATAATAATAATAATAAATACCTAAATATTTGTGTAACATGTTAAATAATGATTCCATAAATATTTAAATACGAAACTTTTCAGAAACAATGGACTTGGAACTCGTGTGCAACATGTGGAGATACCTAGTTGTATTTGTACTTTCAAAACGATATACCTAGCACATAGAGGAAGTAAAAATTCTTTGTCTAAATTTCGATTGAAATTCATATTTCGAATTCGTTGAATAAAAAGGCATTTTATAAAAAGATACGAAATGTGTTATAAATACGAAACATTGTATTTAGGACCATATCTTTGAAAGAAACTACTTGAACATCTAAAAAAAATCACTTCTCTCGTAAATTATCCTTTACATGGAATATTTTGAGAACATGTCATTTTCTCAAAAAGGTTTCTAAGATTCTGATTAAAATATTTTGTGTGTAAGCTATTTGCATATAAAATTTAATTGATGCTTCAAAGATTTGGGAATAGCCTGTGAAGTCCAATTTATTTCGAAAGAATTTTGCATAATTCTGTATAGCTGGTGAACCATAAATATAGGCAAAAAGTTACTCAAAATACACAGCTCTTTTAATAGAGTTGAGGAGCCTGTATTGAACCTTCAATTAAAGTGCAAGCTTAATTGTATTTCATGAATTAATAATTTTGAAACTTGTATGTTTAATCATAAGTGAATTGTCACTGCGGTTTTGAAAATCAGAAAAGAAGAAAAGTCTGAGACGTTACATTGATATCTACTTAATAAACTTTTGAAAAAATGATTTCATTCCATAATGTGCTTTAGATGAAAGGAATGATAAAGTGGTACTCAATCTTTATAAATCTTGCTTCTCGGCCTTAACATTTCATAAGATCCCGAGAACCAAAGAACGACGACTTAGCACTTCAAAAATATGGGTTGGGAAGTTCAAACTAACAGCAATGAATGTCACAAAGAATGGTTAATGGCATTAAATGTGTTTTACGGCGTATTTTACAGAATATTCAAGAAAGTTTAAAATGTGCTTTTAGTAAGATATTTAAATATTTTAAATGTATATTATTTTAATTAAATCGTTAGAGCCATGTTTGATAAAACCAAAAACATTCAAAACTTTTCATGTATATGGTAATTTAGAGTTAAGGATTTTCTTGAAAATCTTTGTGTTTGATATTTGGAGTATACTCATCTTATTACTCCGGCGTTAAGCTTTGAGCATTGCTGTTCAGACTTAACACGCATGCACTGCATTAAGAGAACCTTAAAGCATGTATTTACTGTAAAACACTCATATAGTATTGAGTGGATACATTACTTCCTCTACACACTGTAGAAAAAGAACGAAATGAATGAAACTGAAATGTTCCACAACGATACTTGTTAATTAAAATATGCGGATCTGCAATGCAGCTCAAATAATCAAACCGTGTACAGTTCATGTGTTATGTAAACTAATTTTATTGTGTATTCATACAGTAATACTAGAAATTCCACTCTAAGATAAATAGGTCTGCTCTTGAAAACAGCACTTTCTGTTTGTGAAATTACATTCCAGTGATGGGCTTATGAAGATAGTCAGAACGACAATTAATCTGCACCGTAGGCTTAATGTGACGAGTTAAGCTACCATGTGTTTGCTAACTTCTCTGCTAGCTGTAAGGAATACAACATTACCGCAAGCTTAACAGACTTCTGTGTATTCTCTGACAACTAAGTAGGAACTTTGAAGAGTTACAAGTTCCAAACTCTGATGATTAATTAGTCCTTGTTTCATTACTCATCTCTCAAAGTCATTTTAAGCACACAAGGGTAGGTACAATCGCAAAAGAGCGCTTCTATTTCAATAGACAAAGGGCATAACCAAATGACATAAATGTAAAACTATTCTATTACAATGGTAGAGAATATCTGCTATAAAGATAGAGAAACCAAAACATTTCTAAGGTAATGTTTAATGATACTTGACATTGTATTTTTCAAAATGATACCTCAAGCACTACAGGATGCTACTATTGTGATGCCCAAATATGACGTTTAAATTGTTGTGTGCAAATAATTGTTTTTGTCTTTCATTTTTTGCTAGTTTACTTCTATTATACAATTTTTCCTCAGACTCTTTAGTTTTTCATTATTCTTTGAGGCTTAAAAATATCTAAAGGACATTTTATTGATATCAAGGATATCAAGTGGGGTTTGTGGTTTTAATAACTGAATAAATTGGGTATTAAAACATGCTTTATTAACTTTTACAGGAAAATTTCAAGGTTACATAAAATGTAATGTCTGATCCTAAAGAAATGTATTCTAAAAATAATATACAAAGTTTAAAGACGACAATTTGTATAATATAATACTAAGATTTCGTAGTTTTTTAAATTATCTTCCTTGAAAATTGCATACATTAGATACTCGTATAATTATGTTAAAGAAATATGTTATAAAACGTTCAATTACGACGGTAAGGGTTTGTAATTTTATTTCCGAATACCTAGTACCCCTATGAATTACAAAAATATGTTAGCTAAGTTTAGAAGCGACTCCCATTCAGTCCAATGGAAGTGGTAGGAAGTGTGATGTTGGTGCGTTTCTCTAAGGGGATTAAGGAAGCTCTGTGATGCCATTCAAATCATCGTGTGCTTCGCTGATGTAAGGAACAATAACAATATCATCTGATAATTTTTGTTTATGTAAGCATTGTCACATGTCGCCATTAAACTCCTTAACCGACTTCTGCGCATCCTGCAATCACACCGAGGTTGGTCCCGTATAGTACTTCACTGGTCTGTAACGAACACCACTGACTTTCATGCATATACGTTTGCGCATGTGACGACTAGACGACTCGCCTTCTGAAAACGCCGCCATTGCCAGGGACATTATGGATGTACGTTTACTCTACTGCACTCGACTAATAATGCTTGTGGTGGACAGATGGGGGACACAGCGGCCATGCGGTAGGCTGTACCCACTGGGAACATCTAATATCTTTAGATACTGTCTCATAAGTAATGTCTTTTTAAGAGAAACAATTATTTCAAATATGTTCTGACAAGCAATTAACTCACTGGCAAATTATAGACCATTAGATTCTATTGTCTTGAACCATCGATCAACGAGGTTTATTATCCCACGATGGTACTAGTTTCTGGTTTTTGATGATGACGATGATGACGATAATGATGATAATGATGATGATTTTATATTTAACGATACTCAAATCCATGGTCATCAGTGCCCTTTCAAAAACTGCATTTTACTTTACTATAACTTTCCTTTGACTTTACCTTATCCTTAACTTTGCATTGGCTTTGCTTTGGCTTTGCTCTGGCTCCACTTTGGTTTGCTTTTGCTTTGCTTTACTTTGGCTTTTCTCTGGCTCTGCTCTGGCTCCACTTTGGCTTTGCTTTGGCTTTGCTCTGGCTCTGCTCTAGCTCCGCTTTGGCTTTGCTCTAGCTCCGCTTTGGCTTTGCTCTGACTTTGCTCTGGCTCTGCTCTGGCTCCGCTTTGGCTTTGCTCTGACTTTGCTCTGGCTCTGCTCTGGCTCCGCTTTGGCTTTGCTCTGGCTTTGCTCTCACTCTGCTCTGGCTCCGCTTTGGCTTTGCTTTGGCTTTGGTCTGGCTCCGCTCTGGTTCCGTTCTGGCTTCCCTCCAGCTTCACTCTAACCTCACTCTAACTTCACTCTAAATTCACTCTAACTTGGTTCTGGCTTGGCCCTCCATAGGCTCCGGCTCCCGTTCTGGTCCAGTTCTGGCTTCACTCTGGCCTCACTCTAACTTCATTATTTAACTTAACTCTGGCTTGGCTCTGGCTAGGCTCCGGCCTCCGTTCCTGTCCCATTCTGGCTTCGCTCTGGCCTCACTCTAACTTCATTCTTTAACTTAACTCTGGCTTGGCTCTGGCTTCACTCTAGCTATGATGCGACCCCGCTCCGGTCCCACTCTGGCTTCGCTCAGACTAGTCTCCGGCCCCCGTTCCGGTCCCGTTCTGGCTTCGCTCTGGCCTCACTCTAACTTCATTCTTTAACTTAACTCTGGCTTGGCTCTGGCTAGGCTCCGGCCTCCGTTCCTGTCCCATTCTGGCTTCGCTCTGGCCTCACTCTAACTTCATTCTTTAACTTAACTCTGGCTTGGCTCTGGCTTCACTCTAGCTATGATCCGACCCCGCTCCGGTCCCACTCTGGCTTCGCTCAGACTAGTCTCCGGCCCCCGTTCCGGTCCCGTTCTGGCTTCGCTCTGGCCTCACTCTAACTTCATTCTTTAACTTAACTCTGGCTTCACTCTAACTTCGCTCTGGCTAGGCTCCGGCCCCGTTCTGGTCCCACTCTGGCTTCGCTCTGGCTTCGATCTGACCTCACTCTAATCTCATTCTCCAACCCAATTCAGGTTTGGCTCTGGTTTGGTTCTGGCTTCAAGTTGGCTAGACTCCGGCCCCCGCTCCGGTTGCGCTCTGCCTTCACTCTGGCTTGGCTCTGGCTCCACTCTGGCTTCGCTCCACCTTCACTCTAACCTCACTCTAATTTCGCTCTGAGTTCACTTTAACCTGACTCTGGCTAAGCTCCGGCCCGGCTCCGGTCCTACTCCGCTCCTCTTTGGCTTTGCTTTGGGTTTGCCTTAGCTTTGCTCTGGCTTTCTCTGGCTCCACTTTAGCTTTGCTTTGGTTTTGCCCTGGCTCCTCTCTGTCTTTGCCTTGACTTTGCTTTGACTTTGCTTTGGCTTTAATTTACTTTATTTAGAAAAGGGTCAAATACGGATGTGCATTTTGTATCGGCGTTTGGCATTAGCTCTCTCACCACTCAGAGGCACCCAATCGAGAGATTTGGCTTGGGACCCCGGGATCGTTAATCCCGTACCTACCATAGTAGGCCCCTGTGGGGTTCTGTATTTTGATGCAAATAATTCGGTGACATCCACTTGCATTGCTTCGAGGTTGTCAAAATTTCTTCCAGCTATAAAATGGGCCATGGATCAAAAAAGATGATCATCTGATGGTGCCAGATCAGGGCTGTATATTGGGTGTGGTAGCAGTTCGAGTCCTCCCAATTCATAAATTTTCTCCAAGATTTTTCGTGCAGTATGATGTGTTGCATTGTTCAATTGCAATAGAACTCCATTTCGATTAATTAATGCTGGGGATCGCCGTCTCAAAATTTCATGAACTGGTTCCAGATGTTGAGAATAAAGATCCGCATCAATCGCCCACCCGTTTTTAACAAACTTCCAGTGAATCAGATCTTAAAAATTCCACCCGACATGCTACATTATTTTGGGACCGAACTGATTTTTTAACGATGACTTTGGCAGGTTGGCGGGGATCAAGCCACTGTTTCGAGGCATTGGGGTTTCGGTAATATACTCATTCCTCATCACAATTGGCAATTCCCCTGACAAATTTATCATCCATAGGATTACGGATAAGCTGACGACAGATATCCACTGCACGTTCAGCCTGTTGAGGTGTCAGTACATGAGGTACAGATCTACAGCTTCTGTATGATTTTCCAAGTATCTTTATGTGGCGATGTAGGTATCTTTTGATGTGCCAAGCCTACTGCACTTTTTGCGGATTTTCTCGCAAAACTGGAGCGTATCCTCAATATTCCATACTTTAGGTCTTCCAGAACGCGGTAAATCTTTAGTGTTTTCGCCTCCATTGTTAAAACTTTGGAACCATCACTGTGCCATACGCTCAGTAACGACACTTTCTCCTTCCACGTCACACTTCCTCTGCTGCAGCGGCTTTATAATCTGTTTCCAGTAGTGTTTTAGAAGGACTCTGTGTTCAAACTTTGTTACCTGCCTTTTGTCACTATTTATTAACAATTGAAGTCAGATGCATGCTCGTAATGTACGCAACACTAGCCATGGCATCCTGTAAATAGCATTGCCAAACCAAGGAATCCCAATGAATTTTCCAAAACACCAAAACAAAACAAAATCGACATTTCTTATGAGACCACCTAATAGTTCAAACATACACTGAAGTTGTTATTTCCATTATATCGTTTTATATATTTTTTATATATCGTGATATTCCTATAAAAATGAATATACATATAGATATTGCCATTCGCCATGCATGATGAAGATGATGACGGACAGAAATTCGGTGAATATGCTCTGGAGTTCTTGTACTGTCTATAATTTGCAAGTGGTTAATGTCCCAATATGCCTATTGTTTCTGAGGCGGCACAGCTTATTTCTATGGTGACGTGGACCAGGATAGTGGCTTATGTTACAGTCCTATTGATAAAATAAAGAGTTGGAGTGTTTACTTGATTCTCCTTCTCCATGCTGATCATGACTATTTGAGCGCGGAAGCAAATTCATACTATACTAGTCAGTTAACACTTGAATGTTTCATTAGATAACAATGCTTGTTCCTGATGATAATGTATAAATAACTACCCAAGACTAAAATAACAATAAGAATGTAAGGGAACCAGGCATTTTTGAACTGAAGGAAAAAGAAGGCCTAGAAAAGAGATAAAGATGCAGAAGATATTCTGTAACCTAACCCATCAGGAAGTCAAGAGTCACGAGAGAACAATGATAGAGGCTTCTTAAAAGCTCAAGGCTTTAATCAAGTGAAGGTCCCCCCTCAACATTGCATTTGTATTCACAGCCTCGCTTCTAGACAAGACCAAAATTGTAAAGGGAAACGCACGAGACATCCATTCGCAAAAGCGAACCCACTAATGCTGTTGGCAAATTACACAAGTAGTCATTAACTTAATTCTGCTTACCGAGCGATGCAGTGGGAATTCTTAAACCAATGGTATTATATATTTTTCTACTCTAACCAATACCACTGCGTGCTGCATTGTGAAAATTTATCAGCAATTATATTTAATACTAGCTTCCTTATCTATCTAGTTTTGCCTGAGCGCAGTTTTAAAATCTCGCCTCTGTTATTTTCATAAATGCATGTAGGATAGAATTAGTTGATCGGTAATATTTGTATAAATTACTAAAAGAACGAAGAAGCTGAATATGAAACTTTGCACACAATTAAACAAACCTACAGTTATTCCAAAACATTCTGAACATAGAGCACAGAACAAATTTGTATAACGCATGTGACCACCTTTGTACTGTCCACCCAACACAAGAAAGCAAGGCAGAGGAACGTGTAACGTAATCACTTTTGCTGGCCGCATGATATTTATACTCGCCTTCAGGATATGATAAAGATACTACGTTCATGTAACACACAGTGTTGACACATAACTCACCCATGCGTAGTACACTGCAGTTGCTGAAACGACCATTAGATCTGGCAGCGTGGTTGACTCATATGCACTTTCATATATTCATTTCGTAGTAAACAGATCCACTATCAGAGCAGATAAACAGTTCGAACCCCTCTCCCTCTTCAGGCCCCGCTTGGCTTTTTGTGGTGGCAGCGTATTTGCCTCACGAATTCGAATCGCGGTCAGGGTGAGATATCTGGATAAGGTTTTTTCCTTGGGCTTTTCTTATTCTGAAAGATGAATGTCGGGTAACTCTAAGCTCTATGGAGTCTGGGCTCATTTGAGCATCATTTCACCCATTTAATTCATCGTCCGATATGGCTTAACGTTGGAGGACGTTAAACTTTTTTTAAAATAAAGTAATAATGCAGATATTTAACTAGTTAACTGACTGCTTATACTGCTCCGAAAGCAGATAACTTATACAGAACACACATAATTATTCTCTTCTCACTACTTCTGCTACATGGTGTGAAGAGAAAGCATTGCATTCCATACAAAATTTGGATACAGAAATTTCTCTCGAAATATGTTTTGAAGTCCCCTAAATATAAAACTTTTAGAAAAAAGTGCATGCGTGTGTCTGTTCGTGTCCCCTATACCATATATTAGGCTGATACTCCACCCTGCATTTCCTCAGCTCCAGAGTTGCTATGCCCTGAACAGGTGTCTGACCCCTGGCACCCACTTTTACGTACTAGAGAGTGTAATTCATCCAGTCGAGGGGGGTAAAATGGAAATGGAACAAAGAAAAAACAAAAGAAGTTCCTGATTCATCCCAAAAGACAATAAGAAGATTTCAGATTTGGTATTTAAGTATAGTGTAATAATGCGACACAAAAATTTTCAAGAATCTCTATCACACTTTACTGAAAATTTAGTCTTTGGTTTTATTTTATAAAATATAGTTATAACGATTTTGATTACGATGGCGTGTGTTTAATATATAGTTAAGTTTATTAACACAATCTATATTTTTAAATTCTACACATAGCTTTCGAAGGTTCTCTTTGGAATGAATTTTGTATTTTGATAGACCACAGAGAAATACAAAAACTTACCACAAAAAATAGTCATTTCATATTTTTATACTTTTTAAAATGTCCTAGCGGGTTTTATCTATTTGTCCTTGTCACCCATAAAATATGGAAGCTGAATCCAGTATCTTTAAAGTTTTATCTATATCTTCATCTTCTGTATTCCCTATTTAAAATATGTAATGAAGTCATTTCTGTAAACTCTTATTCCTTTGCTTATATATATATATATATATATATATATATATATATATATATATATATATATATATTGTCGTGAACGCGTATCTACGATCGCGCGGCTCGTTTACACAAAAGGAACTGATAGGCGGGCAGTGTGAAAACCAAGAGCCCACGGACAAAGATAACATGCAGATAAAGGTCTGCCGAAACAAAAAAACTGAGATAAATGAAAATTTCTAGTTACTTCTTGACTGATAGAGACTGTTCGGGTTCTGGTTTATTTTCGAATAATCTAGAAATTATCAGTGAAGTATTTAAAGAGGCGACGATTGGCCAAGAGTCGAGTTGCAAGTTGTGAAACAAGAGTTGTTGTAAGACATGTAACAAGAGTGTTGTAAAGAGGGGAAGTTGAGTAAGCTTTTTGTTATTGTCATCGACCTTGGTGTTGTAGATTGTGATATGTAATGTAATTCTGCTGCCACGCAGTGTATTTCTACGGAAATAAAGAACATTTAGAATTTCGGCAAATTGGACTTTTAATTCTACGAACCCACAAAGTCACAATTGGTGTCAGGAAGCGGGACGACGACAACATCACCGAGAAGATGGAAGAAATGAAGACCGAATTAACAACGAAGACGGAAGCTGCAAATAGCAACTTGGGCGCGATGATGACCGACACCAGGAAGAGCAGCCGGAGCAACGAGTAAGGACCGGCGTGGCGAGGAGCACGTCGGCGCAATCCCCACCATCCCCTCGAGTGACACTGCGCGCCGTCAGCCGACGTATGGATGACAGCCTCATCGCGGACGGTTGGGTCAGAGGGAAGCTGTACCGCGTACTCGTAGACACCGGGGCAGCCGTGACGATCATCAGACCTGACGTGGCCAAGGGTTTGCCGACGAGGAAGCCGAGCCGACCATACCAGCTTGTGACGGCATCGGGTGACACCTTGTCTATGGAGAAGGAGGCCCTGCTGAAGTTGAACTTGGGAAGGAGTGTCGTGCGTCAGTGGGTGTTCGTCGCGGAGGTGGCTGAGGAGGTGATACTGGGACTGGATGCCCTCAGGAGCCACGAGGCGATGTTCGACGACGGCAGGAAGGTCCTGCGGCTCAATGGAGAAGAGGTCATACTCCGACAACCCGAAGAACGCCTTGGAATCTCCAGGGTCATCTTGAAGGAAGACGTGAGTCCCCGCGATAAAGGAGGTGGTGGTGACGCCGCGACTGGAAGGACAGCGAATGAAGAACATTGTTGCCGTGCCGAGAGGTGCCAGTGAGACTGCTTAACCTAGCGGACATCGATCACGACGTCCAGGCCGGAACGGAGATGGGAACGTGCGAGCCCGTGGCCATCGTGGCAGCAATCGACAAGACACAGGAGCCGGTGCCAACGCAACACCTGGGGCCCCAGCTGGAAGGCTTACTGGAGAACAGCTCGAGAAGGTTCGACAACTGCTGAGACGATACCAGCGCATCTTCAGCCAAGGCAGAGAACTACTGCGTCACCCGACGAGAGTTACTGGCGGTAGCAAAGGCCTTGGAGCACTTCCACAAGTACCTGTATGGTCAGCCATTCCACCTGAGGACTGACCACTCCGCCCTAACCTGGCTACTGAGCTATAGAAACCTGGAAGGCCAGACAGCACGTTAGGTCCAGAGGCTCCAGTAGTACGACTTCACCTCTGTACATCGTAGAGGAAAGAGACACGGCAACGCAGACGCTATTTCTCGAAGACCCTGTACAGAAGAGTGCGGCCAGTGCACAAGAGTGGAAGAGAAGGAGCTGCCGCAGCTGCCAGAGTGGTTACGGAAGGCCTGCGGAAGGCTGGGATAGCGCAGGTCTCAGGAGGGAGCAGCTGGCGGACGCAGACATGGGACCACTCTTGAGGGAAGTGGAGGCAGGGACAACACCAACCTGGGAGGACATCGCACCGAGGAGCGCCACCTATAAGTCGTACTGGGCCCAATGTGACTCGCTGAAGATCAGTGAGGGCGTGCTGTTCCGGGTATGGGAATCGCCCGATGGGAAGACGCAGAGACAACAGTTGGTACTTCCCCGAAGTAAGGTCCCGGAGGTCTTGGGAGAAGTGCACGCCGGTACTTCAGAAGGACACCTGGGAGCAAACCGAACAATCGACAAACTTCAACAGCCGTGGAAAGGACCGTGCCGGGTGGTGAAGAGGATCAACGACATGGTCTACCGCATCCAGAAGGTGCCCCAAGGGAATATGTTGGTGGTACACATGGATCGTCTGGCCTGCTACGTTGGTGCTGTTCGGGATGACCAGCCTTGAGGAGGGAGCAGTGTCGCGAACCCGTATCTACGATCGCGCGGCTTGTTTACACAAAAGGAACTGATAGGCGGGCAGTGTGAAAACCAAGTGCCGGCAGACGAAGATAACATGCAGGTAAGGTTCTGCCGAAACAAACAAACTGAGATAAATGAAAATTTCTAGTTACTTCTTGACTGATACAGACTGTTCGGGTTCTGATTTATTTTCGAATAATCTAGAAATTATCAGTGAAGTATTTAAAGAGGCGACGATTGGCCAAGAGGCGAGTTGCAAGTTGTGAAACAAGAGTTGTTGTTGTAAGACATGTAACAAGAGTGTTGTAAAGAGGGGAAGTTGAGTAAGCTTTTTGTTATTGTCATCGACCTTGGTGTTGCCGATTTTGATGTGTGATGTAATTCTGCTGCCACGCAGTGTATCTCTACGGAAATAAAGAACATTTAGAATTTCGGCAAATTGGACTTTTGATTCTAGGAACCCACAAAGTCACTGCCTTAAGCGGTTACATGGAAGTGTCGGTTAGAAGTGCTCTTCATTCTGAAAGACCTTTGCATAATTCAGAAACCGTAAGAGTTACTGCAAAAAAAAAAAATGTAGGGTTTGTTAAGTTACAAAATGTCACATTTTGCGGAGCGAAACATTTCTGACACACTCCTTATCTGTTTGAATGCTCTGATACTTGTACATTCCTTACATGAGAAGTCGTTATTCATTTTTTTAAACTCTCGACCATGTAAAGAGAACGAAATTTCATAGCCATCACTTAGTGGCCATCTCTTAAAAGATTGACTATTGCTTAAAGGCACATTCCCATATTCCCCTTGCACCTACAAGAGAATTAGCAATAAGATAAACTTTACCTTGATTAGCATGAAGTAGATAGAGGTATAAACATCTACAAGGAGAGTAGAGAAACGTATGTGAGTACACCACAAGATTTTTTGACTTCGTGTCCCAATATAATCTTCGTTTTGGGATATGACCTAATTCCCTTTGACTTTTAACCTGCTGAATATCACCCATACACATACAGAACATATGTTTATGTAACAAAAATATAAATTTAAAGTTTTCCATTCGTATCTTCTTTTCTACATTGAAATCATTGCACACAAGTGTAAAATTGTATGCATCCTTTACATACATAATGTAATATTGCAAGAACGAGTTTATTTGCAATCGTATGGATAAAGCTAGCCTTCAGTACGCTTTTATTGGGTAATTACAGAAATATTCATGCAAAATGTTGAAAAGCATTTTTTATGGTTAACCTTCTGCTCATCTATTCCTACTGCAGAGTATACTTACAGTATGTAATTTACGTTTTCTTACGAAAATGCATTTGAAGGGGTCTTTTCACTCGGTGTTGAACAAACCACTTAAGTTCTTGACGAAGTGAACTACACTGTCACCTGTCAGCGCGCAGCTAATTGCTTTTCACCCTTTTCATTGCGCACCAAGCCCGCAAAAAACAACAATTAATTGCTCATAAAGCAGCATGACATTTGTTCTTTATTCCTTCCAGCAGAGATATGGTGCTTATAAGGCGAATTCGCTACCACCAATGACGCCAGGCCAAAGTACAAAAACGACAATCGACAGCTTTCTCCATCGTCTCTAGCAAATATTTAGATCAACTGTTATTTTTCTATCAACTTCAGCTACATACATTAAATATCTAGGTTCAGATTCCTGAAGACAGTACGATCAGTTTCGAAATTTACTCCATCTCGCCTAGCTGGCAAAGGAAACCATTCTGCCCGGTGTGAGTTACTACTACTTTACACACCCAATTATGGAAAAAGCTATTCGAAACTAAGAACAAAGAAAAATGAGGTGTGCTAAGATTACCTCAAACAAGCAGAGGAATATACCCTGAAGGATTAGCTGGCCAGAATTGCGGTGCAAGGTTTCCACTTCAAACGTTGCAAGCTTAATGAACCAAATCAAAATTGTACATGCGTGTGGTGTGGAGACATGCGATACCTGCAGAAAGAGGCTGATATCGTTGGCTTAACTAAGCATGACTATAATCTTCTCAAAAGTTAAAGACATATGGAGGCGGGCCGTTTTACAGACTCCAACTAATCCTAAGCTTGCCCCGCCTAGCAGTGCTGTCGAATGTGGTACACGCATCTCGCGCTCCTGAGCTGAGAACATTATATTAATTAATTATGCTCGGAATGTTTGGAAAATGACAGATGCCAATCTTATAATAAGAAATAATTTTATTTTCTGATCATGACCGTATAAAAATCCTGTCTCTACGATACTTAGAACACGAGCGATGCACGTTCTATGTTCACATGGTTATGGTTATACCCAACATCCATCCAGTCAAAGCAGATAAGCCTGAAAAACAACACCATTCTTTCCTCATAATATTTATCTCAAGCATAAATGAATAATGCACCTACTATTAAAACAGAAATCACGCAGTCTGGAACAGAATTAAGTTTCAGTTCGTCTTCAGAGTACTACATGGCAAAGCGAGAAGACGTATCGGAAAAAATTCGCAACACAGAGATGTTTACCTCAGCTTATCGCACGCCAGTGTATGTATAGTCTGTTCAGATATAATCATGTCTTCTGGACAGCAATCTGTCATACATCGGCAGGCGCGAGAAAACATATACAGACACACGCAGCTTCCAATCGCTCTATTTGTGTTTCGTAAAGTACTGTACACCAACTTACTGATATTTCACTCTTCTAATCGACCAGATAAGACCCGATAAGGAACGATGACAGCGCTGGTCACCTGAAGGTCGATAAGCCTCAACGCTTTGTCGAGTAATAGATGTGTCGTTTTGTTAAAGTGAATGGCATCGTTGAGTCGTCTGTTGAACTCGAGCTGAAATATCGTTAATATTACATTAAATTATTATACACATCTTTTTTCCAGTGTTTGTGATCCGAGTACGTGAACAAGTCCCTCGAAGCTGGGACAAGCGAATTTTTGATCAACAAACGTGAAGTGATTCATTCTCAGGTCAGAAAAATTATATTTAATATGAACAAGTTTTTACGAAAGCTCTCCAATCCAGGATATAGGGAAACTGTAGAATTTTCAAAATTCCAGCAATTAACTCTGTAATCTTGTGGTGTAGGTAGTGTGCATAGTGTCACGACTTTGTAGCGAAGCAGCTTCATCCTTAGAAAAAGGGAGCGTACTTGTGTTTCAATCTCCAGAAAAGATCCATGAAGTCGGAAAGCGAGTTACTGGATTGGAAACCGTGCTTGTGTTCCACTGCTGTTACATGTGTCAAGGTAAGATCTTAATGTTTTGTGTTGTTTAGTTACGGAAGAATAGCCAAAACCTTTGCTGGCGGGTAAAACTGCTCTTAGGTACACGGAACCTCTGTAGGTGCACGTACTACGCTTGGCAGCAGCGCTCCTCTTGAGCATTCGCCAGCGTTCATACGCCTTTAACTTTTGCGAACGGTATAACAATGCATGCATCCTGAGCGATTTTGCATACGAAAGTGTAATATACAGAGTGGCCTAAAAGTCACCATCCATTACTCTGAAGAGATCGGGAAAGCATATGTGTCCACACTGTTGTGGATTGGTATCAATATTGTAAAAAGCATTATCAATGCATGTTTTCAATTACTCTATCGTGGTTGATTTTCTAGCAAAAACAGTGTTCGTTCCAATTTGAATTAAGGACTTATAAGCACCTCTGTACTACATTTTAAGAAAAAAAAAATCATTCTTCTTTAGTCAACATATCAACATGGACACCACAGAACACCACAGAACATCTACTATGGACACTGAATGTTCCCAAATAAAACAAATCTCGAAATAAACATCCGACAGCGGACAAACAAAAAAAGCGGATTCATTATTTAACAGTGTACTCTCATGTATACGAGGGGCACTATATTTTGAGCCTTGGCAACGCTGAATGTTGTAGGTGCCATCTGAAGTTTCCAATGAAAAGTTTGACCCCCTTTTTAAATTTTACGTCCTCCAACGTTGTCATATCGGACGATTGATGGAATGGGTGAAATGATGCTCAAATGAGCCCGGGACCCATAGAGCTCAGAGTTATCCTCAGTATAAGGGAAAACCCCGGAAAAAACCTTATCCAGGTAACTCACCCTGACCGAGATTCGAGCTCGGGACCTCTTGAACATGAGGCAGACACGTTACCATCTACGCTACCGAGGCGGGCGAAAGTTTGACATTGTTGACCATAATCTACCTCAGACATTGTCAATAGAGCGACATTTGTTTTGTTTCCATTAACTTGACAATTGTGTCTCAACAAAAACATGGAATTAACTCGTGAAAATGTTCGTGCAACGATTTATGACGACTTTCGGCGTGGATTATTAAGACAAGAGTGCATCGTTCAACAAACTTCCACATTTGGCGACCAAGCTCCATCCTTTGCCACTGTGAAACGCTGATATAATGTATTTAATCGTGGCCGCCGTTCGCTGAATGATGAACTTCGTGAAGGTCGTTCAAAATAATATGTGCCAGAAAATATTGATGATGTGCAAAAACTAATAATGAAAGACCTCCATGCGACATATTGTGAGATTGAAGCAACCCTAGGCATTAGTTCCAACAGCATATATAAAATATTACATGATTATTTAGCAGTGAGAAAAATTTGACGCAATCTCAAAAAGATGCTCGCATCGATTGGTGTACAAAAATGCTCAAGAAATAAAATGGTGATGCCTTAAAATACGAATACAAGATTGTAACAGGTGACGATGATGATTTGTATATAAGGGCGCTCAACTGCTCGGTCAACAGCGCCCTGTAACAGGTGACGAATCATGGATCTGTGCCAGAATGTAAACAGCAGTGGACAGTATGGGAATTTCAAGATGAAGCAAATACAACAAATTTTGCAACTCGAAGCACTTCGAAGCAAATTGTCGCCTGCTTTTTCAGCAAAACTGGCTATGTAGCAACAGTAACCTTTAGAGGAACGTAAAAAGGTCATTGCCAAATGGTACACAATCATTTGTTTGCCGGAAGTCTTTGGTGTAGTAAGGAAAACCAACAAGAACCGTAGGATCGTTTATCAAGACAATGAGAGCACACATTTCGTCTAACAAGAGTATCTGAAGGTTCGAAAAATCGAGCTGATGGCTCGTCTGCCACACAGTCCTGATTTGGCATTCAATTACTTTTTTTTTCTCCTTACCGCCCCCCCAACTTCAAGAATAAACTGAACGATTTTCATCGGCAAATGAAGCCGTTGATGCTTTCAAAAACACTGTTTTGGAGGTATCTCAAAGAAGACTGGAATAAATGTTTTGACAAATGGTTCAAAAGTATGCAAAAATGTATTGATCATAAAGAAAAACATTTTAGAAAAACAATAAAGCAGTTTTCTATCAGAAATTACTTTGTTTTACTTACTAGATTCAAAATATAAATAGTAGCCTTCGTACACTGGTCACAATAAATTGTGCGATGAATGTCTCATCCTGGTAAGTTTAATTCAGGGGGGATTAAAACTACAAGAAGGCAGTGGCGGCAGCGGCGGTGGTGGATGCACCAAAACACAGCATTAGCTATGACAACCCGTGTCATTTGTCTAGGCCTGTTCACAGATGAATCTGTAGCAACTGTCCACAGTAAATAGCTATATTAAAATGACTTAAATACATTCAGTTGGCATTTTAGTTGCATATTACATATGTGCATACCAAGTTTATAAAGAGAGAAGCCACTCAAACAATTTTGATAACCATTTCACTATTGAAAAATACTGTTTCCTATGGACAGTCTTTAAAATATTTCCAACAAGTGTTTTAACTGAGTATGCAAGACAGATTTCATATCTGTGACACCCAATTTCAGTCTCGTGTCGAATATATCAGAAGATATCGAGATTTAACTGTATTGGAACACCACAGTGAAGCGAAATAATTATTAATTTTTAGATGAGTCGTACTTATTACACATCTGCTTCACCTCATCTAAAAATTAATAATATCAGAAGATATTTTTGCACTTCATTGCAAACAAAGCTGATTTTTAATGATTATCAGCTCAAAGGCATAAACAGTCAACTATTTATTTTAAAACCGTACTTTTGGAGGGGAAGTAATCTATAGCGCATTTATCACCAAATTTTCCTCCAATTTCACTGACCTGTTTATCAAGGAGCATTTTAATAAAACTTGACAAAACTTGGTACTCTTGGGATTTAGGAACCAGAAAATTAGCTACCATACAACTTTTATATATATATATATATATTAACTTTAAAGAGAGTCGATTAAAGACACTAGACAACACTTAGTAAGTGTTGTCTAGTGTCTTTAATCGACTCTCTTTAAAGTTAATTTATCATAACAACACTGTTTTCAACACTTCCAAGAAAGGAATATATATATATTATGCATCTACTGTGATTTTCAAATGGCATGATTATCTTTGAATGCTATCAGGCCAGCAACCAATCAAGAGTCCTGCAGTATTTCCATATTGCATTCCTCATAAGTGGGGTGTGACGAGCACCAAGACTTATTATACTGGAATCCATGAACTTCATCCTCAACAAAAAAAAAGTATAGTTCTCCATAAAGCCGTACATAATGCAAATTCATCTGGATCCAAATTTGTTTTATTTTTGTATAAAAAGTGCTTTAATGTGTAGCTATAAATTTCACTGTGTCCACTTTCTCTACATATTTTCTATAAAATTAGCTGTGTTCTGAATATTTTCTAGACTGGTTCTGTCCATGACTACCCAATGTTTGTAGTTTACCATATCAACCACAGATTCTAAAAGCAAACTCCAATTGTTTTCTTATTTCTACACTGCCAGAGTACACAAAAAAGTTGCCAGACAGTCTGGTTGTGCTGGTTTGCACATAATTCTAGCTAGTCATGTTTCAGTGGTTTCTCCTAAACTTTGGTCAGTTCTATTATTTTTGTAGCATCCATCATGAGCTTCATATTCTCCTGAACCATGCACATATAGAGATTAGAATACTATTGAAACCTGCCAGCACACAGTGCTTCGATCATAACTGTATAAACTTTGAAAATTATTCTCTAATATCACAATATATCTTTGCTTTGCTGAATAATTCCTTGATTTTACGCAATATCAGTTTCTTTTGATTATTTTCCACTTTCATTCCTTAGTGTGGCAAAATATTTTTATCTAGTATCACACAAGTTACTTCTATTTCAAAGAAATTTAAAACAAATTTTGTTGCTTCTTCCAGTAAAGATTTACTCTTTTTTTTATCATAATTAGCTCTCTTTTACTCATGTCTTTGGCTAAAATGTGAGAATGTGTAGTGTTTAACAACTGCTTTTAATACATGCAGCAGTGCAGGCGGTGACAATGATGATACATGAAATGAAGTTGGACCACAAGTGGAATGAGATGGCAGGGAAAACCAGAGACCCAGGAGAAAACCTGCTCCAGTGCCATGTTGTCCGCCACAAAATTTCACATGGGGTCGCCTGAGATCGAACCCGGGCCACCTTGGTGAGAGGAAAGCAGTCTAATCGCTTGATCACGGCACAGCCTCTCTTTGGCTACAGAAATCATTATTTTGTGGCCTTGAAGGTCTGCTGAATTTTCCTTACTAATCAGGATGATGATAACAAGTTGGAATTTTTATTTTTTTATTTCTTTCTTTGACAGAGAGAATGCATTTTTTAGATTTTGTAGTATTTCTCAGAAACTTCTGTTCAAGAAAGAATGTAATATTGCACAATGCAATCAACCCACACTAGGGAACCGTCACAAGACAGATTATCTGGTGGACCCAACTTCATGGATAGAACTCAAAGATCTGGAAACTTCCCTTGTGTAGTGAGTGCACAGGGATCTCAAAGGAAGTGCAACCAACTTGTGCAAGTAAGCCATATCTGTAACTGGGCAAATGCTTCAAAGAATATCATACATAGAAGTTCTTCCCAGTTTTATATTGATTTAGAGAAAAATAGAAGATATGCATTTACAACTGAAACTTCCAGCAGTGAAACGAACATTTTTCTATACCACTTTATAATTCTCCTTAGGAAGTGGTATAAAGCAATAAAATGGTCCAACCTATCTAATCCTCCCATGTTCTTGGTTAATTTAGAACCATGTTAGGCTTTGGAGCCAGAATTTGGTTAGGATATTTGGAAGAAACATCAGTTACATGAACATTGTCCCCTCTTGGTAAATGCTCAGAAGAGTTTTGTTCTTCCAGGAAGGAACTAGTAATGTACTTTTCCTAAGCTATGTAACCCTTTGCCATTTTTTCTGCTGCTTTACCCCTCATTAGGTCCATGCTAATAACCTTTTTTGTTAAGCAAGACTGTTCCTGTTTTCACCATTTTCAGGACCAACTAAGTTTCGGCCAGCTGCGGCAAGGTACAATACCTAACTGTAAAAATATGGTAACCGCACGGGCCATTAACTTGACCTTTAATTTGAGCTGAACACAAATTCATTACAACCTACATTACTTTTAGGTCACAATTTGCACTGTTGCTCTTTCCCAAATATGGCTCAAAGACAGACTGATTACTATCAGACAGAGCAAATATTTAGAGGCCAAATTTTGGGATTATAAACTCTAAAGCTTACATGCTCCCGAAGCTGACCGTGCTCTCATCCATGGAAATATTTTCTTCTGGACAGTAAAACAGCTGATACTAATGTTGAATTCTGTCAAAAACATTTTTAATTAAATCCCCCTTTTTAATTAGTTGATCATTTTCAGCATGGACAAAATGTAAGTTCCAAAAAGTGACAAAAAAACTCATCTCCTGAAAAGTCATGCCCAAAGAAATGCATTTTATACAACCATCCTCTGGATAGTACTCTTGATGTTATATAGGGGAAGTAAACCCATATTTACTACTTTCCAAGAAACACTTTTAAATTAGAGGACTCCAGACATCTTTCTGCTTTATTTTGAAGGTGGTGTGTTTTGATCCCTTCTCCTGTTGCTATACAGTGTGGTTTCTTTAACAATAAATTCAAACAATTCATGATGAAAAAATAGGGATAAATATTCTATGTGTTTTGATTCTCTGTTAAAACCAGATGGCAAAATATGGCCTTGATTAATGTTTATAACTGAAATAGAGGCAAACCAAAAATCATAACTGCACATCAGTTGTCACCAAATCCACCATCAGTGACGAAGAATGTGAAAATGAAGTAATGCTTACTGGTGCCAAGGCATATGCAGCAGTTAAAGCTTTATGCAGATATTTATCATCTGTTGCTGGGAGGGAGCCAACCAACTGATTGGTTGTCAATCAAATATGGGAGCAAACATTAGCACAATATGTTCTGATTTTACCTTTGCGTGGGTTTACACTTTCCTTCCTGGTCCTTTGAAAAGTATAAAAGAGGGATAACACTATATATTAACAAAACAATACTTTATTGTTAAAGTCATTAAATACATGTGTATATATAAATGAAACAAATTTACAAAGTTATGGTCCCTAGAGTGGAGCTGGTGTAGGAACACTCATGAGAGGGGACTCCATATGATCCATACTACTTAGAATGTGAGGTACATCTTGCTGGGTACCTATACGTTCCTGAAGAGATTCATATAACCTGTGCACTGCTTCATTATGCTGTAACAATTTATACAAATACAATTATTATATCAATCAGAAACAATGTAAGATCAACTTTTGCTCTCCACTACCAACTAACCTTATTAACAAAGTACAGCAGGGATGATTGATTTGTGCCAGTTAAGACTGTGTGCGTAGTCATTTAGAGTTCAGTTGTCAAGCCTACATTCCAGTAATGTGCAGTATACTGAAATGGACAGTATCGTGGAGAGGTTTGATTGGATAATATCCGTCTTCTAATGCTTTGGTGCTGGCATATTAAGATTTTATAAGTTTTAGAAACTGTGACTATTAATCGCACTGATGATTAGGATTTTGTCTGTATGCATATGTGTGTATGGGCATGTACAAGTTTTCTTATTGTCGCATCTGGCGGCCAACAGAGACAGTGCAGCACGGAGATGAGGGATAGAGAGTGCCGGGCGGAGATAAAGAGCTTGCTGAAACAGATAAAGATAGCACGGAGATAAAAGGCTTGCCGAAACAGATAAAATTAGATAACTAGAAAGTTCTAGTGACATCTTGATTGCTAGAGAATATTCCACAACCGTCTGGAATCATGAATGATCATATATAAAAGAAGCCGTGGCTAGTTTATCAGACAGTCGTAAATGCAGAGGGTAATCGGAATTGAACCCTTTTGCTTGTGGACGGCGACCTTGGAAAATTGTAATTGTGTATGTGACGTAATTCTGCAACTGTAAGGGTTGAGCAAAGTGTACTTCTACAGAAATAGAGAACATTTTGAATTTCTGCAAAATGGACTTTTAATTTTACGGACCCACAAAGTCACATTATTTAGACCAAAATGCCTCCAATTCAGAGCAAACTTGGTGGGAAAACTTCACAGTCAAACATGTAAGGGGGAAGCAGCTTCTGGTGATATGCTAATACTACTGAAGAAAGTGAAAGAGAGGGTGAGTGCAGCAACGAAGTACCTGAGGGAACAGTTAGTAAAATAATCAAAGAATGGGAGAAATGTGAGGAACAAGGGACATCCTTTGGAACACCTCAAAAGGTACATCGCGTACCAGAAATAATCACTGATATTGATGACTTTGATAGGTGTGTAATTTGCCAAACAATTTATAATTTTTATATTCATGAAAAAACTGTGCCCAATGTTAGAAATCTGCTCCTGTAACTTCAAGATTCCATTAACTTTAAAGGAGGAAGCACTAGTTTAAAGACTTACTTATGTGGCATGGGTTTCAAGTGGAAGAAAACAAGGAACAATAAGTCTTGTTAAAGTAAAGACATGATATAAGAGATTACACAAGTCATATTTACGTGCCATAAAAAAGTTTAAAGACGAAAGAAGGCTGATTATCTATGAAGACGAAACATATCTTCAAACGAGAACCGCGTAACTTACATCCAAGTGCTACAAACCATAAAGGCTTCATCCCTGATTTTGATTTTGCTGTAAATTAAAACATTTGTGGAAGTAAAATAGTAAAACAGTAAACAAGATGAAGTAGTAAAGAAGATCTATTGTTTCTCCATAGCTAAGATGAATAAGTGCTCATATATATTAAGGTATGCGTTTTAGTATAAAAGAGTCTATAAAATATGACCATGTTGCATCATCTCCCATCTTCCAGCACCAGCAGAAGGTGCAAATGATGCTTGAGCATTGACTCTCTTTAGTATGCTAAGAAAATAGGTCACCAGCACAGAACTATCATCCCTACTGCACAAATTAGGCTCAGCACAACAAACTCAACCAATATACACACATGTCCTCAATATAGGTATGTATGTGAAGCTGATGTGTAATAAATTCAACTCATCTATAATTTAATAATTGTTTTGCTTCACTGTGGTGTTCCATTAGAGTTAAATTTTGATATATATGTAGTCGGTTTATTGACACTTTGCCACTTACGCTTTTATATTACCAAGGAAATAGTTTCAGAAACCTTCGCCTTCATTTCCAACCTCTCACCAACTATCCCCTCAATAACATAAAAAAGTAAGTGACGAAGTGTCAATAAACGACTACAAATAGTTTTTCCCATTAATTTTGACGTCACTGTTACTAAATTCCTCCAATCACACATAAGTTTGTCTTACTTTCAGAGGTTGGTAACAAAACAAAAAGCAATCTGTAACCTAGTGGCAATAGCAACATTAACAGAAATGAATAGGTCGACTGATGATGGAAATTCTGTACTTCTGAAAATAATCACATTATGACATATAATATCAAAGATAAATAAAATTTAGTCACTAGCTATCATTATGGTTTATTGAATCCTAATGAACACTTACTCAGTACAGACACTAAAATTGAATGTCTTTCTGATAAACAAATGCTTGTATAATATAATTGAGTAGTGAATAATTAACTACACTTGCGGTAAAAAAATTGTAACACCCTTCAGGACTGTGTTCATTGAATCATGGGCATAATATGTGGATACTGAGAAATTATAATGTTTGTGAATGAATGGCAATTAATTGTTCTTTCCCACTAGCCATCTGTAGAACAAAGTATGGAAGGGTAGAGTCAGAATGAAACATTTAATGCTATACCTGAGATTTGAGCCATGGATTGTCTGGTCTCCGTCCGGCTGCTCTTAACCATTGAGCTACCATGGCCAACACCACATTAAATTCTCCAACTGACTCATGTTTTTCCCAGTAAAACACTAGGAGTTCCAATAAATGCATGAGACAACTACCTTTGGGACATTCACTTTCTTTGATAGATGAAACTTCAGTAACCTCTTTAGTGACTCACGGTATTGTTTAACTGCCTTTGAGAAACTCAGTAAGGTATTAACGATATCACACTAACTATTCACAAGTCACACATACGAACCATAAAATTGTAAGAAACCTTGCCGTTGATACAGGACAACTTGAAAAATTAATTATGTGGGCAAATCACCCAACATGAATCCCAAAACAGAGAGTTCTTTTGTATATAAATTGATATACGAGGCATGTTTTTTAAGTCAGTACCGTTTTGCGATTCCGCCGCCACAGCGCTACGGTCGGCGTTCTCTCCCTCGTGTGGGCTCCTCTTCGTGGTTGAGGGAGACGGTCAACAGGCCCAGCCACGTGTAGGCCGTGCGTAGAGATCCGTGGAGAAGGTTTTTAGATTCTTGTCTAGTTTAGAGTTTAGGATTTAGTGAACAAAATTTTTAGTAGGTTATGATTGATGTTTTTTATGTACGTGTATTTTTAATAGGTTTTGTTACACTTGTATAGTTTTTAGAAAGTTTTATATCTGGCTTTTGCCATGACTAGTTTTTTAAAGGGTGCTGATGACTGCCGTAGTTGAGCGCCCTTATATATATATATATATATCATCATCACATGCACATCCGCGCTGGTTACCTATATCTCTTGTCTACGCACTGAGGCCATTACAGTCAGATTCTTCATTGTATACGTTGGTTACTGAGTGTTTAAGATGCCTCCGACAATCGTGAGTCCAGCCGATTGTGAAGTACGGGCTGTTATACGATTTCTTAGTGCTAAAGGCGTAAAACCGATCAATATTCATCGTGAGATCTGTGAAGTTTACGGACAAAATATTATGAGTGATGGAATGGTAAGGAAATGGGTGAGAGCATTTAAAGATGGCCACACAAATGTATATGATGAAGAACGGAGTGGGCATCCTTCGGTCATTACTGAAGATTTGGTGCAGAAAGTGGACAAAAAGGTGAGAGAAAACGGACGCTTTACAATTTCATCATTGTGCGACTATTTTGCTCAATATTCCCGTAGTGTTTTGCATCGTATTGTGACCGAGAACTTGAAGTACCGGAAATTGTGTTCACGTTGGGTTCCGAAAATGTTGACGGATTTGCACAAAACCCAACCTTTAGGCAGTGCATTGACTTTCCTTGAGCGGTACCACAATGAAGATGAAGATTTTTTAGACCAAATTGTTACTGGTGACAAAACGGGTGGCCTATGTCACACCAGAATCGAAACAACAATCCATGGAATGGCGACAATCATCATCACCCACAAAAGTGAAGTTTAAGCAAACAATTTCTGCCCGGAAAATCATGTGCACAGTTTTTTTGGGACAGAAAAGGTGTATTGCTAGTGGAGTTTCTGCCTCGTAATGAGACAATCAATGCAGCGTCTTATTGTGAGACATTGCACAATCTGCACCGTGCAATCCAGAACAAAAGACGTGGCAAGTTGAGTAAGGGTATCGTTTTGCTGCATGACAATGCCCGTCCACATGTGGCTAATCGGACCAAAGATCTCATCAAATCTTTTCAATGGGAAACTCAAGATCATCCTCCATACAGCCCTGAAACTGGCGCCCAGCGACTACCATTTGTTCCTGCACTTGAAGAAACATCTGGGCGGTCAGCATCTTCAAGACAATAACAGTCAAAACAGTTGTGATACAGTGGTTAACACGTCAGGTGGCAGAATTTTATGAGGAGGGTATTCAAAACCTGGTGCCACATTATGACAAGTGCCTCAATATTCACGGAAATTATGTGGAAAAGTAGATTAAGGTACAGGCTTTCATGTAAAAATAAAAATATTGTGATATCTATGCACGTCTTTTTTTAATTACAAAACGGTACTGACTTAAAAAACATGCCTCGTATATATTACCATTGGTTAAATTCAGCTGAAAAATCTTTAATTATATACTCGTTTACGTGTTATGTTAGTAAACATATTCTTTATATTGTTATATTATGTTTTGTTCATTGTAATTTAAAAATCGTAATTATAATAATACTTTAATGCAAATTTGGGGCGGAGCACACCCCTACATGAAAACAAAGATATATTGATTACATAGAAAATGAAGCTAGTTACAGTGCAGTAATAAATATTAGACAAATATAAATATTTGTTAATGAATCTCCACTTATCTTAAGAATTATCTTAAGAAGTTGATATTAAGACAAATATTTCTTTTTTCTAAGATCGATTTCGAAGGCAAATTGCATTCGTCTTCAGTTCATTATAAATATAATCGATCTTAGAAAGAAGAAAAAAGTATTAACATCAACTTCGAAAGATACGTGGAGATTCATTAACAAATATTTATATTTGAGTAACAAAGATATATATTTAAAAAATGTGTTATAGTAAAGTCAAGTTGTTGTTCAATGTTCATTTATTGTTATATTTCATTCAATGTTTATTAATTGTTATATTTTATGTATGTTATATTTGTTATTGTTCACTGTTGTGAAATATTGTTGGGGCATTCTTTAAAATATTTGGAAACACATTGTTGAAATATTTAAATTAAAATTATTTTCCATATATTTCGAAGAGGGGCATTTGTAATGGTTGTTTTTGTTTTGGCTTGAAAAGGAGTTTTGTTTATTTGCTATGTGATGTTATTTGGAATTTGGGAAAAATGTTTAAAAGTACTATAATGTTTGTGTTGAGTGTGTGGAAGTGAGATTCTAGAAGGAAATTTAGTGGGCCATGTAATGACGTTAATATAAAGAAATGAATGGTTGCTAGGAGGAATAAAATCAATAATCTTGCTTCATGGTGGAAAAATGACGCATAGAAGATAAAAGTTTGGATAGTGATGAGTGGACGTGCAGGAATGAGCAATTTTATGTAATTAACAGACACTATTTATTACGGAAGTAAGGATTTATCAATATGCTGGAGGTAACCTGCAATGATTGACTAGGAAAGAAGTTCGAGTAAAATGTAATCCAGATTGTGCAACTAAATTATATATTATGAAATTGAACTTATCCAAATTTTATTTCTTTCACTCGTAACCAACCTTGAAAACAAAGAGATCTCATGACTTTTATTTAAGCAGACACAATATTCAAGAACCAATTCAAACTACAACAAGGTAACCCTGTTACATATGGCTTCCCAACCTGGGGCTTCAAAATAGTCAACGTGCATCCCATCTTCACCATAGAAATCTGGTTACAACAAAAAAACCTTGTTTGCAAAACACAGGGTAAAATTTCTAAAAAGCTTTCTGGTACAGAAACATATATCGAATGGGAATTCACTCAAAAAGAACTGTGCTGCTTTTCACATATTCCAGTAACGTCATGAAACTTGAGAGATCCTTTTCAATGTATAAAATATTCTTCAATAACAAACACAGCAGCTCCACGGAAGAAAATCTCAAGAAGGCCTTCCTCGTGTACTGCAGCAAGCTTATGTAAGGTAAGAATGCTATGAAACACTATGTTTATGATTAAATGTTTATTTGTTTATTTTTGGTGCTTATTTGTTTCATTTTTCGTGCCTATATGCTTATTTTACCATTTGATTCTGCTTACAAATCTGGGCTCTAGTCATCTGGATAAGGCTTTTTCCAAGTTTTCCCTTATCCTGTAACATGAATGTCAGGTAACTCTACGCTCTATGACCCTGGGCTCATTTGAGCCTCATTTCACCCATTTCATTCATTGTCCGATATGACGTTAGAGTATGTAAATTAAAAATAAATAAATAAAGATCAGCATCATTATTATATGCGATACTATTTAGGAAATATCCCAATCAATAAATTGGGCTGCATAGCTCATTGCAACAGTGACCCCAAGTTCATCAGATCTTACTCCCTTGGGCTATTTCCTCAGCTTACATGAGAGATCATGGTTGCCAGGACAGATTACCACATTGGTGCTGTAGGTGTAATCTTAGAGTGCAAGAACACTGAGAAGAGTCACACCATTCTGCAGAATAGGATGGGTCTTATTTTGAACATCTTTTTAGAATTTCCAGTACAACACAATAGAAGCCTCTGCACTGATTAGGTAATAAGTCAACCAAGCTACTTTTCAGTGTCTATCATAGACACCCAGCACATCAAACAAATATTCGAAAATGTATGGCAAAGAAACTAATGGTAACAGCTGGCAATAATTACTCTCTATGTAAAACAAAAATACAGTGGTAGATTTTACCTGGCTTGTTGGCTGCAAAGCCTTCACTAATGTCTGCAGTCTACTGGCAGGAAGTTTTGGATATATGTACCATAGCAGCTTTAGTAAATGTTTTGGCACATTATCTCGACCCAGGCCCGCAAAGAAAAATTCATCAAAGATCACCGTACAAAAGTCTTCTGCAGAAAATTCATCACTCATGTGGATTAAAAGTGATACCTGAAAAAGAGAATAAATGCTTATACAGTTGAGTTTAAAGTACATATACCACATATAACTTTCAAAACAACATTAAAAGAAAGGAAGAGCAGAGGGCTATTCTGTAACATAAATATAACTATAATATCCACTTATAATTTTGCATTATTTATTCGATACATGAATATTTTGCATTCAGAATTTCTGTATTTTCACACCTGCTCTCTCTAAAATCAACGAATTGAGGTTCCACAGCATTTGCTGATGTGGAAGACTATTCTAGAACTTGATTCGATTCCATATTTTATAAATTAGACCTCAAGCACTTGAACCACGCAAGAACATTGCCTAAGAATGAGGAAAATTATTATTATAAAAAACTAAGCAAGCAACTGGAAGAAGAATGTGTTCAAATTGAATCTGCACCACAAAGGCAAGAAATATACCTATATTCTATAGTCGCTGCCTTACGAATTGCTCCAGAAGTAGCTTAATTCTGGCTGTTTTTAAAATTATTGTATAACAATCTAGAAGCTTTTTAAGGCATATTCTTCCCTTTTTATGCTTTAATGCTTTGTAAATTATTCATAGAAATCAATATAGGATATTGGCAGGTTTCTGATTTCCCTAAGCTCCACCTGATAATTCTTTGAAAGTGTTGTACAGCCTACGAGTATCTTTTAACTGTGAAACAATTATCAAAGTAACTGAGTAGTTCCTCATAATCACAATGCAGAAATGTCAAACTTTTGCATCTTCTCTTTGATCCCATAGTTATTTACAGGTTACACAATTTTCATAAAATGTAGAAAATTCCATCATATTCAACAAAATACGGAAGCTTACCCACTCCCACATCATCAATCTGAACACTTTTATTCTCTGTAACCATTGACAAACATAACCTTCTCAGGTAAGTGTTGTTTAGTGTCTTTAATCGATTCTCTTTAAAGTTAATTTATCATAACAACACTTTTCAACACTTCCAAGAAAGGAATAACCTTCTCAGTTGTTAGTTATAAAGTATGGATTAAACATTTCTGATTTTATACTGATACAAACTTCCTCTGTTTACACAATTATATAGCATACAATGATAATGAAATTTATTACAACGGAGGGTTACAGAAGTATCACATACATCCAAAATATAAAAACTGAAAGAAGCATAGAGACATAGAAGCACAAGTTAAAATAAAAGTGAATAGAGAAGATATTGACACATTGCTTCACTCACACTGTTTTTCACAGGACTTGTTTCATGAGTTGTTGCTCCCATCATCAGCTGAGTCTCGACTAAGTGCAAATTATAGTGTTTTCCTCCTCCGTGTCATCGGTAGACGGCATGATGTATTTATCAAAGATGTCCAGTGAATTTCATGAATTTTAAAACTTCACCACCAGACATCTTTGACAAACACATCATGCCATCTATCAATGACACAGAGGAGGAAAACACTATAATTTGCACCAGTCGAGTTTCAGCTGATGATGAGTGAAGCAATGTGTTAATATCTTCTCAATTCAGTTTTATTTTATTATATACATATTCTACTGTTACTAGCTGCACTGTGTTTTGTTGCATCTTCTGTTTTTGCAGTTGCCAAATAAATTCTACAGTCAAATGCACCTTTGCAAATATATTTTATGATTCCAAAATATTTGTATCCAACATCTAGGCCTTGTAAATCCTTCTTTAATGTTTTAAAATATAAAAATTGAAATTAGAAGCATTTTTATGGCCTTTATCCATTGGAAAAGAGTTCTTTTCAATGGCAAAAGAGTTATCAATATAGTTTGAATATGTGTGTTTAAAGGAATTTAGTACCAGTGATGTCAAAATTAATCGTAAAAACTATTTATAGTCGGTTTAATGACACTCGTCACTTACTTTTTTTATATTATTGAGGGACTAGTTTCAAAGGTCATTGCCTCCATTTTCAACCTCTCTCCAACTGCTCCCCAACAGTTGGAGAGAGGTTGAAAATGGAGGCAATGACCTTTGAAACTAGTGCCTCAATAATATAAAAAAAGTAAGTGACGAGTGTCAATAAACCGACTACAAATAGTTTTTATGAATAGTTTGAATACTTCCTGAGATTACAATGTATGCATAAACAAATAGAAACCTGATGGATAGAGTCAACATGAAAAATTCAATGCCATGGCCAGGATTTGAACCACGGATCTCCTAGTTTCCGTCCAGTCGCTCTAACCCATTAAGCTACCATGGCCAACGTGCCGTCCTGACACTAAATTCTCCATTTGACTCGTATATTTCCCTGGTAGACCACTAGGGGCTCTCGCATTCGAGATACAACGTTTGTGGCGACTTACTATCGTAAGTACTTGAGTCCCAGGCTTCATCATTTAACTCTTATCATTTTAGTTAATTTCCATCATTTAATAAATCACCAAAAGGCATAAAAAACAAAATTTTCAATATTAACATTGAATGACAAAACAAATCACATGCCCAGTGGTGGTCAAGTCAATTTGTTACTTTTTTGGAGTTGGGCTAGCATTTACAGCAGGTTTATCGTGCCTTTTTCTCAATGTCATTCTGGCAGTGAAGGCAGGATCTTCATGTTTCATATCCTCTATGGAGGTGGACTGCTTTCCATCTAATAATTTTGGCTCCAGATGCTCGAACCGATCGAAACTGCGATTGACGAAGATGAGTTGCCAATCGGAGACCTCTCCAGATGATTCCTCAGATGGTGTTGACGGAGGAGATGGTCAGACTTTTATGCTGGCTAGCTCTCTTTTACTGATCTTACTATTTTCCTTAAACAAGTCATATGAGGTCTTAAATTTCCTTGGCGATACATTATATACTACTGGTTCACATGTCGTTCTTGAAGTAGACGCTTTCAGCGGTGAAATGGCTGAATCCTTATTCTTAGGACTAGACTTGGTAGGTGCGCTCACTGTTGTTCGTGCTGGTGTTTGTTGCTTTGGCTGTGACTTTGGTGTAATTGTTCTTTCCATAATTAATGCCCGTTTAAGTCGCTAGTTTGTGTTGTGATTTCACGTCTAGGTACCGGCTTAGCTACAACTGCACTATAAATAACAGTCCTAGGGACAGAAGGCTGAAGAATATGCAAGAGTTTCTGGGCTTCCAAGAGGGACACCTTCTCTCTTACCACGATCTCTTGGATCGACTTTTCCTCCATAAAACGGGAACATTCTCTGGAGTTATGTGAATGATTACCACTGTAGTTAACACATGTTGCAGGTGAAGTACATACATAATCATGCTCAACTTCCCCACAGTCAATGCCGATAGCAACTCCATTACAAGAATCACTCGTGTGGCCAACATGCTGGCATTTGTAACACCTCAGTGGATTGGGTATATACTGCCTCAATTCAATAGCTTCTTACCCTCCTAATCCTCTGTGGTAGATCTACCCAATCAAAGGTAAAACACAGGGTACAAGTGGGCACTAGTTCATCTCGTTCTTTGCAGTGTACTCGATATACATTTGTCACACCTTGTTCAACCAAGTTTTCCTGAATCTCCTCGTTGGACATACCATCCAATGTGCTGGTGTTTACAACACCATGCGAGGAGTTCCGAGTCCTATGCAATTCAACGCTCACCAGATAGCTTGCAAGCATATTGGCTTTCAAAAAATTTTGCAGCCTGCATCAGTGAAACTGCTTCGACCAGGAGCGTGCCATTGCGAGATCAAATACATGATTTTACAGGTCCAGCAATATTATGTAGACCCTTCTGAATAATAAACAGGTTCACGGTAGTAAATTTCCGACCTTCCTCAGCTCTAAAAATAACCAAATAATGAGGACCACAAGACTCAGCTATTTCCTTTCCACTTTTCTTAAAATTTGCGACAATATCCTTCGCCATTGCAAACGTCCCCAATGGCATGCTCACATCCTGGGCGTCACCCCGGCTTAGGTGAGAGTCCTGGCCTGGACCTTGTTTACCTCCGGGTCTCACCTCCCAATGTATAGACAGAGGAACCCAATCGCCCTCAGGAGTTTAACAGCTCATGCAATGGCCCCTCCATGGTACTGAACTTTATCAGCGGATACGAGCATTGTTCTACATGATAACTAGGAGCTGGAACTTATGAGTTACCCAGTCACCTCCTGCACTTCCCACTCCGCCAAACCGCGCTAGATTATCCATCACATATGTGTTCAGGAAATTTAGGGTCAAACATGGATGTGGACCTTGTTTGGGTATTTGGCAATTAGCTCTCTCACCACTCAGAGGCACTCAATCGAGAGATTTGGCTCAGGACCCCGGGATCGTCAATCGCATACCTACCGCAGTAGGCCCCTGGAGGGAGGGGGGGCGGCGCGGCTGACTCACCTGGTATTGTAATATAAGCTAAGGTGGGACATGGAGTTGCCGGGCAGTAGGCCTTTGTCCAGAAAGTGCTGTTGTGTCATAGGGATAGCTAGTATTAAATTTTGTAATCTACAAGTCAGCAATGTCATTTATTTTGTCACCAGATATCAGCAGCTGGACTTTTAGACTCAGGAAAGAGGAAGATCAGATGTTACTAATGATGGAGATACCTCCAAGAACATTTCAAGATTTCAACTAAATTATGTGCATTCAACTTATTCATATTTTAAAATAAGCCAATACATTATTACATCCTATATAAACATGTATACAAAAAGATTATCATTAGCTTCATTAGCTAACAAGACTTACATAAATATAAATTAAAGTTACATTATTTATTAAAATTCATACCAAAGAATGTAAAAAAGGATCTTCAAATGCTCTATCATTCTTGCAGTTTGCTAATGTTCCCAAAACACGCATGAGGCCTACTCTGTCCTTTTGTCTGGCAGTATGTAAGGTATAATACATGGCAAGAATGCTTGATACACTACTCTCTTGAACATAGGCCTGACAGGCATCAGGTGGAGGCCCTGAAACACAATTTAAATACACCATAAACTAAAATCTCTTTCAAACTTATAATCATTAGTATAATACTACTTTGTCCATTTACTATAATTTACTTTCACAATTACTCAACATTTCTAAATTAGTCAATAAAAAGTTAGTTTATCAATTTTCTTAATCATAATAAAAAGAAACGTTAGAAAGTTGGGAAATATTTAGGAGATTCAATAGTAGTTTCTGGAACTTGTTTTGATGAAGCTGACATATAAACTTTGTGTTTAGAGTGGCTTATGGGGGTATAGGAGTGTATAGTGAGAAAGACAAACATTAGTGTTACGGAGTGTAATGAGAGGCAGAGGGAACTTAATTAAATGATGTGGTTGAAAATAAATAAAACTGCATTGAGGGTAGTATACAATCCACCTGCATTGTCTGAATTTTAAATAATATATTATTTTGTGATCTTAGAGAAGGTTAAAATATACAAATATAGAATTCATAACAATGGCCAATTTTAAAACTAGGCAAAAGTCAAAAAAGATCAGTGGTTATGGAAAGTACTTAATTGCAAGTGAGGAGAGGAAGGTTGAGGAATAGTTGTAACAAGATATGTAATAATGAAGGTACCAAATTAATATACTTTGCTGAAGATAATAATTTAATAATATGTAATGGAATTAGAGGTGAAGACTTAAGTGGTAAATTTACATTTATGAATGCTAATGGTAATAGTGTAGTTGATTATTATATGATAATGTAATGAAGTGGATGAATAACTCATAGACTTCAAGGATTTTGATCAGGTGGTAAATAGGTATCATTTCGCCCTGTTAATGAAAATTAGATTAAGAGGAGAAAACACTTGTCAAAAAGCAGTAGAACAGCGAAATATATAAGTGGATTATATATCAGCTAGAAAGAGAAGTGAAGCGAAATATTCTGGAACAGATTAATTGGAGTGAAACAACTGATAACAATAGATATATAGCAAAACTAGTTTTGTGGAACAATTTATAATTTGTTTAAAAAGATAAGTGAAGCTGGTCATAAATTATTACATTTTATTGCAATATTTGTATGGCTTCACTGTCAATAGCTTCAGTTTTTATGTATTATGCTGTTATAATTTAACTAACTTTTTATCAGAAGTAATTGCTTTATTACTAGTCTGGTTTAAGAGAACATTACCTGCATTTCAAATCTGATGATTAATATATATTTGAATTATGGAACAGAGGAGTTCTCAAGAAGGAGAGATATAGAGGGGGCAGTAAATACTTGCCACTAATGGTGAAAAGAGTTGGTGTGAGAAGGAAATAAAAAACAAAATAAAAATAAATTTAAATCGGTTTAGGTCAGGAAAGAAGTTTGTAACACTATTTGGATGTCACTGTTACTAAACTCCTACAAAATCATGTAACAGGAAAAAAGTACTTAGGGATTTACTAAAATGGAAAGGATACCCATAGGCAATATTTTCTGTTAAAAAAATATGGATGAAATTGTTTATTAGAAAATAAAAAAAAAAAGAATGGCAACCAAAGATGAGTGATGGTAACATTAAGGAGGCAGTAAGAGATGGAAGTATTAAAGAAACTGGAACAAATACGAAGAATAAAGCAGAAAATTATATTACACTGAACAATTGAAAAAGTACTATACAAATTAGGTCATTAGGTCAGAGAGGGAAATTAAAATATGGTATCTTGTTATTACAATACAGAAATAAAGGAATATATGTAGCAAGGTACAAAAGGTATATAAACTTGTTTTAGGAAAGGTAAAAGAGTTGTTCACAATACAAACTATTGTCACTCAGTATTTAGAAAACAAGTATATGTATATTGTCAACAATTTCTTGGTAATGCCTTCAAGTAGAGACAAAACACCTTGAAGGAAAACTTATGGTAGGTGAAGTATAGAGTGCCTCAGTCGACTCATAGTATAATTTTAAGTATATGTGTTCTTTGCTGACTTTGAGAAAGTCTTTAATACAATCAAAATAGCAGCTTTAATAATTCATTAATACAATATTTGATTCCAAACTATTGGGAGGCATTTTTGAGAAAACAGGAAATAATAATAAAAATGTCTGCATGATGGAGATATTTTGTGAAAGTCTTTGCTCTGTCAGACAGAAAAGATACTTTTATCCCTAAAAACACTCTTTTGATTTAGGAGACCCAAAATGTATACTTTCATTGAAAATCTGTTATCAAAATTTTTGGGCAAATAATCTACTTTCTCTTCCTACTACATGTGTAAGAGGAAGTGGAGTCTTGGTAAGCTATTTCCAAACAAAAACATATTTCGTTGTTTAAGGACTATGATACAATGAAGCACAAAATTAATACAATTTTGAGTCGAACTAATACTCAATGCTCCATTTATTACTAGTATTTACCTAGAACGCGTTTCGTTAGGATCTTCCTAACATCATCAGCTGTTGTCGATCCTAACGAAACGCGTTCTAGGTAAATACTAGCAATAAATGGAGCATTAAGTATTAGTTCGACTCAAAATTGTATTAAAAACATATTTATTTGTCTACTTAATGTCCAGTAACCTATTCTTTTTGTTTCTCTGCAAATTCTTTTCATTTTATTTCTTTTATACCTTTTTAATTCCTGTTCCACCCATTAATATTGGCAGAGAAAGTTGGGCTTTCCCATTTCAAGATTTCACTGGATATAAAGATTTGTTGTTGTTTGTTTTCAAATGCTAGGCTTTGACAATGAAGCCATTAGCTCTCTTGTTCTCCAATATTACTGTGTAGTGGGTCCGGCAGGTAGGGCTTCACCGGTTAAAAGATGTTCTTCAGTCATTTCCTCTTCATTGTTGCACAGAGGACAATTTGGACTTGTATAAATTCCTATTCTGTGTAAGTGTTTGGCCAAAAAATCATGTTCCGTAAGTAATCTGAAATTTGCTACTGCAGCTTTACGTGGAATTTCTGGAATAATTTCTGGATTTTTAATTGAAATGTTCCATTTTTTATCTTTGGCTTTGTTAGATATTGATTGGTTTTGTTTGTCTTTATGTTTGTTTTTTATTAATCTTTTTATGGATGTAAAGGGTAAGTTTTTACTTTTGTTCTGAATTAAATTTGCACCTTTTTGTGGCAAGAAAATCAGCTGATTCATTTTCAGCAATTCCACAATGTGCAGGTATCCAATGTAATATAATTCTTTTCGTAGTTTTTGAAGTTGTTGGATCATTTTGTGACATTCTTTAATTTGGATTGACCTCATTTATATGAACTTTTTGCACATAATGATGCTTTAGAATCAGAAAGTATGACAGCATTTTTGAATTTATCTATTCTGTATAGAAGGTGCTGGAGTGAAATATGAATAGCCGTTACTTCTGCATCAAAATTTGTTGTGTGGTATCCTGCTGGTTGATAGAATGAGAAAAGTGCACAATTAATTCCTGCTCCTGAGTTGTTGTCCAAGTTAGATCCATCTGTGTAGATAGGTAACCATCCTTCAGGCAGGTATCTATTGTTCACAGTTTCTAATGCTAGTGCTTTTAGTACAGGTTTGGAAGTTTCAGATTTTGTAACTATTTGTTCTAAATCTAACTGAATATTAATTGGTTCAACGTCAGTGGGTTTCCTTTGATTAAAATGTTTTCTTTAAAATTAGGAAGATTCAGATCAGTTTTTACTTCCATAACTTTGTGTAGGAAACTTGTTTGTGTTTTCATCTTGATTGGTTGTAGTAATCTTTTCTCCCATTTTGTTGTTTTTATCCGCAACATTTTTTCATGTATTAGTGCCTGCTCCTCTAAAGTTAGATATATTGGATAGTTCCGAGTTAAGGCTTGCATTGCCGTGATTGGCGTTGATTTTGCTGCACCAGTTATTAGTTGTGGGGCCTGATTTTGGCATACTTCTAAGTGATTTATGTTATAACTGTTTGCTGTAATTATTACCTCTGCATTATAAAGAAGTATTGGCTTGATGAATGTTTTGTATGTGGTGTTCAGATTCTCCCGATTACTGCCCAACTTGACTCCAGCAATGACCAACATTGTTGGATTTAGAAGGCCAGCACCTAACCAACAGTCACCTAGACTGACAGAGAGAAAGAGAACGAAAAAGAAAGAGAGACTGTTAAGCATAATATATGTCACAAGAAAATTCTTTCATTTCAAAATATCATTCACATGCAAAAATGTTTGTTATTTTTTATTATCTTAAAATGTTTGAAGGTTGTGAATTTATTATGATACAGAAAAACTATATTCACATCAGAATTTTTCAAAACTATAAGCATGGTGAATATAATTTTATTGGACTATTACATATAGGAGTCCTGCACCATGGTGTAGTGGGTTAAGGTGCCATGCTTTGGTTCCCTACCACGGAACGTAACCTGGTTCGATCCCAACCCTGATGGGTGCAGATTTTAAGACTTGGGTATAGGACTGGTGCCCTGTATTAGTCGGATGATCACCCACCTCTACCTTGCATATGTGGGCATGAGGCCAACAGTCGGGTTGGCAGGCCTTGGCGCTATATAGGCTGTCACGTCATGGATTATCATCATCATCATCATTATTATTATTATTACGTATCTGAGTGTTTATTTTGCATGTGTACATTCAAACCTACGGTATGGTATTTCGATCTGGGGTAATTCACCATATTGTAAAAAACAATTTATTATGCAAAACCGAATATTCAGAACTATCACAAAAACAAGACAGAGGTTCTCCTGTAGACATATTTTTAAAGATCTTCAAATTCTTCCACTGTGTTACATATATATAAACGAATTGTTGATACTTACAAAACTAAATCTAACACAAAAAATAACTTCACTCTCATCAACTCAGAAATACATGATTATAACACAAGGCTAAACAGTAAACTCCACATAAATAGAGTACAAAACATATGGTACACATGGGTGTAATGCTTTATAACTACCAAAATCCATTAAATTAATTGAAAGTCCAAGAGTATTCAAAGCTAAATTAAAAGAATATTTGCTTGATCACTGTTTTTAGAGCACAGAAAAGTATATAGCCCACTAATATTGAAGTATTAATTTATTCAAGAAACCATGTTAATACATGGTGTATATATCTTTATTGAATTTAGCTCACAAATATTGTTGTTTTCAAATGCTAGGCTTTGGCAATGAAGCCATTAGCTCTAGCTCACAAATACTGAAGTATTAATCTAATTGAGAAACCATACTGCTACATATATGTAAATACCTTTATTTATCATTCTTTAATTTTTGTACTCTGTATGTTAAAACTGTTATTTTACATTGGCCATCCTTGTTATTTTAATTTTCACAATGCACCGTGTCCTATGTCATTGTACAAATGTAGTGTATGACTTCAAGGGATAAATAAATATTCTATTCTATACTATACTCATAAGTTACCTGAATGCTCAATGATAGTGATGGCTGATTCTCTCTCATCTGGAGGTAGTTTACTGTTCAACTGACGCACTTGATCATCGACCATTAGAGACATAAGAGCAGGGAGAAACTTAGTCACTATCTGGCTGTCCAACTTAGGCTCTCTGAATTCCTAGGCACAAAACAATATATGAGCTAACTTACCCACATTCTTGTTCACATTCTCTGAATGTAATAAAACTCACCTGTGAATCAATCATCACCCATGCACTAAGACCAAGAGCAAGCATCCTTAACAACAAGATTAGGACCGTGTTATCCCTTGGAAGAGCCTCATTGTTGATAAGGTGTTGCAAGATCTTGGTTGCTGAAGTGGCTAAGAAGTTGATAGCATAAGGATCACAAAGGGTCATTGAGAGGTCACCAAGCACCTGTTCCTGTCCTCTTTTGATACTGTCCAGAAAACCCTAAAAATAGGAGTATTTCTCTGTTAATATAACACAATAGTGGCAGCTCAATACATAAATAAATAGAACATAATGAAAACTTAAAAGAAATTATCTAGAACCTAAGAGGCACTCAGAAGTAAATCTACAATTAGCACTTTTAGAGGATGCTTGGCAATTTCTTGAAACTGAAATCTATAAAGCTTTCCTTGACCAGCAAAGCATAATAATTGTGCAATGACAAATTTAAAATGCACAGAATATTCAGTGCAGCAAATATTAAAAATTTCCATGTATAATAAACAGAAACTGTGATCAGTCGTAGGTCCCGTCTTACTTCTAGTACATATAAACAATATAACCCGTAGTATAGAAAATGATAATGTTAAATTCACAATCATTGCAGATGACACAAATATATTTTTTACGGAAATGATAAAGGCCCTATACTTCAGAATCTGGAAATAAATAAATAAAACAATTGTACTATGGTTTACTAATTATAAATAAAGATAAAACAGTAGCAACAGGTTTTTGGCATAAAGCAAACAAAAATATTACTTTTACAGAATTAATGGCGCCAAAATCATTTACATAATAGGCACTAGAAGTTTTAGGCATGTGGTTGAATCAAACTAGATTTGGTCTGTACACACTGAAGATCTAATCAAGAGATGAAGCAAGTAATATTATTTATGCATAATTGGAGGAATTTAGTAACAGTGACATCAAAATTAATTGAAAAAAGATTTGTAGTCGATTTTTAATATGTCACTTACATTTTTATATTATTGAAGGACTAGTTTTGGAAGCCATTGCATCCATTTTCAACCTCAGTCCAAATATCGTCTGTTGTCTCAACAACATTAATTGTTCAAGAACCTTCCAGATTTCCATTAAAAATGAGAAATGGAAGCAGGCCATTTGTAAAAAGAACAACACACTTCATTCCATGCAGCACCTCTATAAAAAGCTGATATGATTCTGCTAACAAGAAAAAAAAGATGTAGACAACAAGAGACAATAGTTGGACCAAGGTTGAAAATGGGTGCAATGGCTTCCAAAACTAGCCCCTCAATAACATAAAAATGTAAGTGATAAGGTGTTAAAAACTGAATATAGTTTTTTGAAGCAATATGATGCTATAAAACATAAAAAATGACAACAGACACGAATACAGTTCGAACAGCATATTTCCCATTCTTTCACAGCCTTTTAAGTTATGGCATCAACTTCTGGGGAAACTCAAGGATGTCTGATAAAGTGCTCTGAATGCAAAAATGTGTTATATAAATAATTGTTAACAAATCCATATAATGAGCTGTAGAGCATATTTTGAAGATCTTAAAATGATGATACTTTCATGTTTGTGTATATACGACATAAGAAGCTTAAATCTGTCAATAATTAACCACAATACCACTATGTACAAACACTTTTTTATCTATAAAGGTATACAATTGTATACCAAGTTGTCACTTCATATGAAACAGGTAGACAAAATAAAGGCTTTCAAAATCAAGTTATACAAATTCTTTGTTGAAGAACATTTTTATTCTGTACAAAAGTTTTTTGTAAGTTACTTCTCTCTTCTGCAATATGGTATATTTTTGTAAGTTCTTTTATACATTTTTGTTTTCTTATATATTGCTTGATATCTTCATTATCTTGTACAAGATACAAAGGATTAATAAAAATGAATGAATGCACTGCATCTATATAATTTTACTAAAGTTATGTTTTATCAGAGGAGATACAAGTGAATCAATATTGGTAAAATTATGAAATCTAAATCTGAGTAGTCTGCTTCACAACTAAACAAGAACTTACAGAAAAAAGGATATATATATATATATATATATATATATATATATATATATATATCAGCTGAAGTAAGAAGAAAATATCTACGTGCTTAGATCAGTTCCCTCTACCCACCCAACAAAATGTCATACATTTCATAAAAATGCAATCCAAGTGGCAATTTCAAAAACAAAATTATAATATTGTGAAACATTATCTCAAGAAACAAAATAATAAATTAAATAAACATAATGATACATAATAATTAGTTAAGCAAAATAACATATGATAACATACGAGGGCTATCCAGAAAGTAGATTACGTTTTGGAATAAAAAGTAAACAAAGTATAGGAAACAAATTTTATTATATACAGATGAAAGCCACACTCAAATACTACCTTTCGACATAGTCACCATTCAAATTAAGGCATTTATCGTAGCGATGTACGAGCTTGGAAATTCCTTCGTCGAAAAATTCGGCCGCCTGCGCCTTCAACCACTTCGTTACCTCTTCTTGCAGCTGCGCGTCGTCATCAAAACGCTGCATAGCCAGCCACTTCTTCATTGCTGGGAATAGGTGGAAGTCGCTCGGTGCCAGGTCGGGACTGTACGGCGGATGAGGAAACAACTCCCACTTAAAAGATTCAAGAACTTCACGAGTGACATTTGCCGTGTGGGGCCGGAAGTTGTCGTGAATCAACAAGATCTTAGAGCTCAGCATTCCTCTGCGCTTGTTTTGAATGGCTCTTCTGAGTTTTTGGAGAGTTTGGCAATACCTTTGAGAGTTTATTGTAGTGCCTCTTTCCAGGAAGTCCACCAAAATCACACCTTTTCTGTCCCAAAAAACAGTTGCCATCATCTTCCTTGCCGACATTGTTTGCATGCATTTCTTGGGTTTTTGGGGAGAACTTGTGTGCCCCCACTGCATTGATTGCAATTTCGTTTCACAGTTCACGTGTTTCACCCATGTTTCGTCATCAGTAACGATGCGATCGAGTAAAGAGTCACCATCCTTTTGGTAAACGTCCAAAAAGTTCAACGCTGCAGCCATTCGCTGATTTTTGTGGTCCTCTGTCAAGATTTTTGGAATCCATCTTGCACAAAACTTGTGGTAACCAAGCTTTTCGCTGATGATTTCGTGCAACAAACTTCGCGAAATTTGTGGAAAACTCAAAGAAAGTTCCGTTATTGTGAACCTTCGATTTTCACGGACTTTAGCATCGACTTTTTCGACAAGTTCGGCAGTCACTATGCTGGGTCTCCCACTTCGATCTTCGTCGTGAACATTGGTTCGGCCATTTTTAAATCTGATGACCCACTGACGCACTCCACCTTCAGTGATAATGTTGTCCCCATACACTTCACAAAGCTGCCGATAGATTTCTATCGGATTACAGTTTTTTGCAGTCAGAAACCTTATTACTGCACGCACCTCGCGGGATTTTCAATTAACGCAGACATTTCAAACCGTCACAGTATCTGAACGGAGCACAGCACGAACCTCTCACTAGCACGGCTAGATGCCGACTGAGCTGCGCAACGCTCTGACCCCAAGATGGCCGCGCTAGCCCCGCCCCTAGCGGAAACAGACGAAAACGTAATCTACTTTCTGGATAGCCCTCGTATTATAATGCAATGATCACATTTAATTGTTTAAGAAACCTACAGATTTCCATTAACAATGAGAAATGGAAGTAGGCCATTTTTGTAAAGAACAATAAGCTTCATTCCATGCAGTGACTATAAAAAGCTGATATGATTTTGCTAACAAGACAAAAGATGCAAAAGATATTATGATCTACCTGATGAGAGGGATTAACTACAGAAGATGATGTTGAATAATAAAAGCTTTTATCGGAAGTAAATCTGTGGATTGATATTTAAATAGCTCATTCAATAAATAAAATGAGTAGAAAAAATTCACCATTTGATGAAAAGTACCTAAATGTATTCATATCCAATTTGAATCTTAATCACATGCAAATCACACACATACACATTATAACTGAACAAAAAATCATTTGCAGGTAATATCTCACAAAAATCAGAAAACTATGACTTGATTTACTGTTGAAATACACCAACAAAAATGTAGCATTACACATATGTACATTCAAAATCTATAAAATATGTCTATAACTATTTATAAAAAATGCTTGAGATATTTTTACAAGCATACACATCACAATTATAAACATATGAAAATTTATCGAGATTCAACTGTATTGGAACACCACAGTGAAGCGAAAAATTATTAAATTTTAGATGAGTCGCGTTTTTTACACATCTGCTTCACGAAAGTGAAGCAGATGTGTAAAAAACGCGACTCATCTAAAATTTAATATGAAAATTTATTTATTCCAAAATATTGAAAGAATGATTTATTTAAAAAAATACGGTTTAATTATTATTTCAAAGAATTCACATAATAGAAGAATTTCAAATACTTTGTGAGTTATGCATGATTATAGGAATTAAATATTAGTGTCATCAAAATTAACTTAAAAACTATTTGCAGTCAGTTTTTAACACTTCGTCACTTACATGTGACAGAAACTACAAGTAGTTTTTTTTTTTTTTCCAATTACTTTGTAAGATTCATGTTAAATTTATTTACCAGAAGTTGGATATTGTAACAAAAGACAGAAAATATTCACCTTAAAACTTATTCATTTTCATAAAAATCGTTAGTCAATGCTAATATGCAATCAGTATTTCTTTAACAAATGCAACACTTTAAATCGTCTCTACAATGTTCCTTTAACTCTTTTTAGCATGCACCTTTCGTGCTGCTATATCTTTCTGACCTTCTCACAGATCCATCTCTAACATGGAACTACATACACACCAATCCTGAACACAGCTCCAATATTCATAAGTAAACTGCTTCGTTCACAAATCCACAGCTTGACAATCCTGCACTCAGCTTAAAGAACCACACTATGCATTGTATTACACAAACTTAATTTGTCGGCCTTGCATCAGCTTTTATATATCTGCCAAGTGTGGTAATCTTTCTAGAATTAGAAACCCAAGGAATTGTGGTCACAAAAAGTCTTTATGCATAGTAATAATACAATTCACTTCCTGACATCAGCTGTCCCTGACAAATGTTTATTTCATGGCAATTGGCTTCCTGTTACGTAATACCAGCTGGTGGTGGACCTTGAGTACTATTACTTTCTTACATTTCTTCGAAATGTCATTGTGACAATATGAATGAATTGAATTTGTATTGGGAAACTACACCCACAATTAAATTAAGTAAATTAATTATTAATTTTTCGCTTCACTGTGGTGTTCCAATACAGTTAAATCTCGATATAAGTAAATTAAGTCGCCTTAAAAGCACATTAGCTTGAAATACATGCTATAAAAAATAAACTCGCCATGTAATAAAATTAGTTAAGAGCTATTACAAAACTAACTCCCAAAAAAACCATAATAAAACCTACTCCAACTTATCATCAAAACTACTCTGAAGGCTTACAGCACCACACATATATTGGAAAATCTCTTAACACTAGAACCCTGGTAGCAGTCATTTTGACCGTTCTTGATATTCAAATACATTTAGCTCCGCTGGTTTTTTAAAACGAAGCTTGGTCTTTCATGACTTTTCCTGATATAACATCTAGTTTTATATAGCATAATAATTTTTGGCATGTCATCATTTACGTGGATGTTTTTTTATGTATGACTATGAACCCCAGAGACGGTCATTTTTGGCCATTACAATTTTGTTTGTCTTTTGCTCGCATTGTCGTTGGATTTCTCATAGTGATGTACAGAGGTAATTTTAGACGTGGCGTATGACACACCAAGGGGTGTCAGATTAGTCATCTATCGTCTAACCCAATAGCTTTATCAGCAATCTGCTGGTGAAAGCAAAGATCTTACCCAACCATTGATTTGGACGACGTCACTTGCGCACATCCAAGCCACTTCTAAAAATACCTCTGTACGTTGCCTACAGGATGTCCTATGGTTTGAAACCAGATGAAATCTTCGCTATATTTCATGATATACCAGATGATGTATCAGAAGGTGATCTTCTTGAAGAACGTGATAGTAGTGAAGAAGATTTTCAACCTCCAGCTGATTCTGAACAATCGGAATATGAGTCGTTCAGTGAAGATGATTTGAATGATGTGTGTTTGGAGGAATTTAGTAACAGTGACGTCAAAATTAATATAAAAATTATTTGTGGTTGGTTTATTGACACTCGTCACTTACTTTTTCATATATTTATGAGAGACTAGTTTCAAAGGCCCTGGCCTCCATTTTCAATCTCTTCCCAACTGGCAAATGTTGTTATCTGCTCTCTCTGGTGGTGGAACTATGAACTTTTTTGTCAAATTATCTGCTGGCGGGATTTCAAAGTTCATTACGCGATCCTTATTTTTCCAGATGAATATGTTCTCCCATGTTGTCAATCTATTTTGGTTTATCACTGCTTTTAATAATTTTGGATTTGGATCAATGTCATGGTTTTCATTCCAAAAATGAAATGCTACTGCTGACTTGTCTTCTTGTTTCAATCTGATGTTTCTAAAGTGTTCTTTGACTCTGGTTTTTAAATTTCTTTTTGTTTGACCTATGTAGCATTTTTCACAATTCTTGCAATTTATTTGGTATATTCCAGATTTGTTACCTGAAGGAATTTCATCTTTTGTTTTTGAATTTAGTAATTTTAAAATTGAGTATCTATTAGTAGGTGCCAAGATGATATTTTGTTCCTTGAATATCTTTTTAAATTTATTAAATGTTTTTGGATGATATGTGAATGAACTGAATATGCTGTTGCTTTCTTTTTCTTTAATAAATGTGGTTGTTTCCTTAATGGTTTTCTTTAGTTTAGATTTTCTAATTTTCTTCAACACCAAAGTTTTGTTGTATCCGTTTTCTTCTGCTATGTGTATTATTGCTTTTTGTTCCTTGAAATATTCTTCTTTTTCCATGGGTATGTTGACTAGTCTGTGTGTAAGGCTGTTTATTATTGCATGTTTATGTGTAATTGGGTTGTGGTTATTATTTTTTATATAATTTTCTGAATGTGTTGGCTTCCTGTAAATTCCAAATTTTATTTTTGTATCATTCCTGATGATATTTAGATCCAAGAAAGGTAGTTGTCCATTGATTTCCTTTTCTATTGTGAATTTGATAGTCCTTTCTTGCAGATTGAGTAATTTTAATGCATCATCTAAATGTTTACTTGGTACAATTGCAAAGATGTCGTCAACATATCTATACCAAACCTTGAAGATCAATGGGAAGGACTTTTTAATTTGTGTTTCAAATGCACTCATAAATAAGTTAGCCAAAAAAGGTGAAAGTGGATTGCCCATTGATAGTCCTGATTTCTGCTTGTAGTGTTTTCCATTAAAGCTAAAGAAGTTTTGTTCAATGCATATTTTTGTTAGAGAAATATATTCTTCTGCTTCTATTGCTTCCATATCAATTGTAGCTAGCCATTTTTTTAACACAGTCTGCAATTTTTCTGTTGGTATGCTTGGAAATAAAGATGTGACATCAAATGAAACCAGTCTGTCATTTTTGTCCAAATTTATATCTTTGATTTTTTCTACTAAATCTAAAGAGTTTCTTAAATTTGCACTTTCAAATTTTGGAAAACTATTAAATTTACTTAGTAACCATTTGGCCAAATTATATGTGGGGGCATTTATGCTACTAGTAATAGGTCTCATGCCTTTCCCTGTTTTATGAATTTTTGGCAGCCCATATACTCTTGGTAATGTTGGATTATCTACTTTAATTTTGTGCAATTCTTTTTTGTTTATTATTTTGCTCTCTTTTAGCGTTTTATTTGTGGTTTCAATGCAGTACTTTAATGGATTAGTTTCTACTTTTTGGTAATTACTGTCTTCTAACAAATCTTCCATCCTCTTTGTGTATTCTTTCTTTTTCTTCTTTTTCTTCTTTTGCCAGTTGGGAAGAGATTGAAAATGGAGGCCAGGGCCTTTGAAACTAGTCTCTCATAAATATATGAAAAAGTAAGTGACGAGTGTCAATCCGGTTATTTATACTAAAGCAGACAAGGGAAATAAACTAGTAATTCTGGAAAAAGAAGAATACACAAAGAGGATGGAAGATTTGTTAGAACCGGTTATTTATACTAAAGCAGACAAGGGAAATAAACTAGTAATTCTGGAAAAAGAAGAATACACAAAGAGGATGGAAGATTTGTTAGAACCGGTTATTTATACTAAAGCAGACAAGGGAAATAAACTAGTAATTCTGGAAAAAGAAGAATACACAAAGAGGATGGAAGATTTGTTAGAAGACAGTAATTACCAAAAAGTAGAAACTAATCCATTAAAGTACTGCATTGAAACCACAAATAAAACGCTAAAAGAGAGCAAAATAATAAACAAAAAAGAATTGCACAAAATTAAAGTAGATAATCCAACATTACCAAGAGTATATGGGCTGCCAAAAATTCATAAAACAGGGAAAGGCATGAGACCTATTACTAGTAGCATAAATGCCCCCACATATAATTTGGCCAAATGGTTACTAAGTAAATTTAATAGTTTTCCAAAATTTGAAAGTGCAAATTTAAGAAACTCTTTAGATTTAGTAGAAAAAATCAAAGATATAAATTTGGACAAAAATGACAGACTGGTTTCATTTGATGTCACATCTTTATTTCCAAGCATACCAACAGAAAAATTGCAGACTGTGTTAAAAAAATGGCTAGCTACAATTGATATGGAAGCAATAGAAGCAGAAGAATATATTTCTCTAACAAAAATATGCATTGAACAAAACTTCTTTAGCTTTAATGGAAAACACTACAAGCAGAAATCAGGACTATCAATGGGCAATCCACTTTCACCTTTTTTGGCTAACTTATTTATGAGTGCATTTGAAACACAAATTAAAAAGTCCTTCCCATTGATCTTCAAGGTTTGGTATAGATATGTTGACGACATCTTTGCAATTGTACCAAGTAAACATTTAGATGATGCATTAAAATTACTCAATCTGCAAGAAAGGACTATCAAATTCACAATAGAAAAGGAAATCAATGGACAACTACCTTTCTTGGATCTAAATATCATCAGGAATGATACAAAAATAAAATTTGGAATTTACAGGAAGCCAACACATTCAGAAAATTATATAAAAAATAATAACCACAACCCAATTACACATAAACATGCAATAATAAACAGCCTTACACACAGACTAGTCAACATACCCATGGAAAAAGAAGAATATTTCAAGGAACAAAAAGCAATAATACACATAGCAGAAGAAAACGGATACAACAAAACTTTGGTGTTGAAGAAAATTAGAAAATCTAAACTAAAGAAAACCATTAAGGAAACAACCACATTTATTAAAGAAAAAGAAAGCAACAGCATATTCAGTTCATTCACATATCATCCAAAAACATTTAATAAATTTAAAAAGATATTCAAGGAACAAAATATCATCTTGGCACCTACTAATAGATACTCAATTTTAAAATTACTAAATTCAAAAACAAAAGATGAAATTCCTTCAGGTAACAAATCTGGAATATACCAAATAAATTGCAAGAATTGTGAAAAATGCTACATAGGTCAAACAAAAAGAAATTTAAAAACCAGAGTCAAAGAACACTTTAGAAACATCAGATTGAAACAAGAAGACAAGTCAGCAGTAGCATTTCATTTTTGGAATGAAAACCATGACATTGATCCAAATCCAAAATTATTAAAAGCAGTGATAAACCAAAATAGATTGACAACATGGGAGAACATATTCATCTGGAAAAATAAGGATCGCGTAATGAACTTTGAAATCCCGCCAGCAGATAATTTGACAAAAAAGTTCATAGTTCCACCACCAGAGAGAGCAGATAACAACATTTGCCAGTTGGGAAGAGATTGAAAATGGAGGCCAGGGCCTTTGAAACTAGTCTCTCATAAATATATGAAAAAGTAAGTGACGAGTGTCAATAAACCAACCACAAATAATTTTTATATAATGATTTGAATGTTTTATTCTGCTTGCTTTATATATTACATAATATAAAACTGTATTCCTAAAAGGTGCATTTATGTAGTTATTCTTTTCCTTTGTTGTACACAATATAAATATATATTTTCTTTACTTATTTATCTGTTTATTTATTTATTTTCAGAAAATGAAACTCAGGATAACATGTCCTGTAATTCTCGTACTGCAAGGGAGGTAAGAAGGTATGGGCATAGCTCGATACAATCATTTGAACATGACTTGCAGCACTGTGTAACTCCATCCAATTTGACTGCGTCACAAGCGGCAAGTGAAAGATGAATGCCTACTAGTGATACTACAGCTTCAAACAACGCAACCACTTCAACACAACCAGTAAGAAGAAGATAAAAAACTTCCTGCATGCACGAAAATTCTTAGTAGAGTTAAGGGTACTGAGTGGCAGATCATCGATCCAAGTCACAATCCTGGTAGAACAGAGCAACATAATATTGTGAAAGAAAAAGGAGGCCCTACTGCTTATGCCAAGAGACATGTAAGGGACAGCAGCCATGCATCTGCTTGAAAGTTGTTCACTGCTGAGTTGATTCTTCGACACATCAAAAAATGTACAGAGATTGAAGCAAGAGAAAGAAAAATGATGAGAAATGGACTGTTTCCTTGGATGAGCTGGACGCTTTCATCAGGTAATTTACTTGCAAGGTGCACTTGAGTGCAGAAGCCTTGAATTAGCTGAACTCTGGTCCAAAATTGGCGGCCACCTATATTTTCTGATACCATGGCAAGGAAAAGATTCATGGAACTGATGAGATTTTTACGATTTGATGTCAGGTCATCCGGTTCTGAAAGATTAAAGACAGATAGGTTTGCACTGGTTTCAACTGTTTGGAACAAATTTATTAAAAACTGTAAGGCTTGCTACATACCTGGTGCATTTCTTACAATAGATGTACAACTTTATCCTACAGAATGTCACTGTCCATTCATTCAATACATGGCCAATAAGCCTGATAAATTTGGTATAAAATATTGGATGCTTGGAGATATGAACTCTGTAATGTTATCCCATTTCTGGGGAAGAATAATCAATGGCTTCGGAACAAATCTGTTTCAGAAAATGTTGTGATGTCTCTAACAAATCCTTTTCTAAAAAAAGGATGAAGCGTCACCACCGACAACTACTTTACTTCACTATCACTAGCTAAAAGACTAAAGGAGTCGGGCACTAGTATCGTAGGAACTGTGAACAGATCGAGACAAGAAGTTCCTGATCATCTAAGAAATTTCAGAGCTCCTATTTATGATACCATTCTCATGAAAACAATGGTATTTTGCTAACCAGCTATCAAGGAAAGCCACAGCAGCCTCCAAGAAACTTCCTGAAACAGTTGAGTTTTACAACAAAACTAAATATGGAGCGGATGTGATCAGATGGCACAATTGTATTCCGTTCATGCTGCTACCCGAAGATGGCCTATACCTATTTTTTACAACATATTGGACCTAGCTGCCATCAACGCTTGGATGGTATTTCGAGAAATAACTGGCAAGAAACTGATACCGAAATTAAGGGATGCAATGAATAAAGAATCGTAATGGATTTCAGGAGCATTGTATATTTGTTACAACACGAACAGGTGTAGTTGGTTGAGTTGTTTAACAAAAGACACGGGAGAAAGAGGGTTTTTTTAGCAGGAAGGAATTATAAATGGGTAACACTTGACTCCGTTTGAAAAGACATTGTTCGGACCCTTAATAATGGCATGACCGAGACTAATAATCACAATGGACAAAATAGTCACAAAAGGGAGTTTTGGTGTGAATACAGGGCTTCAAGAGGTGAAAGTCACACAAACGCAGCTGTGTGGGAGAGACAGACCGTAGCTGGCAGCTGCTTCTGTCTTGGGCGAAGGCAGACCAGAAGAGATGAGAGAAGATATCTGTCAGTTCATACATGAATAATGAATTAAGTGTTATCGAGTAATAAGCATTCTACATATGGTATCTCTAAACAGTGATTTATTGACAATCCCTGGTCGGCAACTTCGAGTTTGATGTGATGATAAAAAGAAGCAGTCATTAAACCAGTTTGAAACTTGCATTCCAGTGTCATTAGAACCATCCTCACTCTCATAAATATCCATGCATATCCTGAGGATAAAAGTACTCTACCCTGCACCACCGACGAACTTATTTGCATCAAACTGGCGTTTAACGTGGGGCTCTTTGCTCTACCCTTTAATTCGTTACATAACTTAGCCCAAGTAGGCTAAGAGAAGCTTACTTGGGAACTAGACAACGTTGTAGACAGACTACTCCAACCAAAGAACAACCAACCCCTAATCGCCGACGACAGTGTCAAGTCGTAACTGCAGACAGAACAAAGCAAGCAATTCCTGTCATATGTGCATGAAACCAGTACGTGGAAAATGCACAGCAGAAGTTAGAAAAGTTCTTACGTATGTAATATGCAAAGCATGAGTGAATGTTAATAACAATGAAAGGAACTTTCTATATAAGTACTAACATTGTTGTATACTGTAATAGATTTACTAATATAAAGATGTGTGTTGGAATATTACTTGTTCTAATATACAGGAATTGAGTTCACATGTTCATAATCCCAAATATGCTTAGTTGTACTATTCCACTATTCCGCCTTTCTGCGAATTTGAGCTATCTTTTATTTGAACAAACATACCATTAAAAAATACAGAGAAATAAAGAATACATGTTTATCATACGGGCTTCTCTATATACTACTAAATTAAATATTTTTTCTCCTAACTCTCCATTACCACAAGATTGTTAGAAAAAAAAAATTACATAAAAAATTCAAATGCATAAGTTGAAAAATGTAAATGGAAAAGACAACGAAAAAGAGAACAGTCAGAAATGACCGCTACCATAGTTAACAGTAGCTAGCGAGTGCCGGGGTTCTAGTGTTAACACACTAAGCATCATTACTGAAATTGATCTGCTGCTGTATCTTCAGAAAGTACACTCATAAAAATTCTCCTACAATCTTTTCCAGTGAACAAATTGCAGTTAAAAATTCTTTAAAAGAAATAAAATCTAACCAAAATAAAAAATGTAATTTACTCAACTTTCAATAGTGTCCAATTATCTCTTCAAAATTCCTCATCAAATAATTAACTAGAAATATAAAATGGACATGACAAAATTATTTCAAGGTATGTCAATGCCTTCCCATTAAAGAATAGAAAGAATCGAAGAAGATGAGACTGCAAAGCAATAAAACCCACCCTATTGCTATTCCATGTGAAGCTACTACATTGTGCATTTAGAAAACTTTGTTCAACAATAAAAATATAACTGGTTTGAAAATAACTTAAATAGAAAATTATATTAAGTGAAATTTAAGGTATTTTCTCCATATATAAAGCTGTAAGCTGGCAAAAACAGATGCTACTCCCAAGGTCATAAATCAATCACATCAAATTAACAAGTATTTCTAAAAAAGCTGACAACAAATAATTTTATCAATTAATTTTGATGTCACTGTTGCTTAATTCCTCCAATCACGTATAACACAAGTATTTCTGTTTAGTAGATATGGCCAGGTTTACATTGGAATGACCAAATGTAATTTGGAAACTGAATGAAGGAACATTTAAGAAATATTAAATATAAACAGAGTGATAAATCAACTGTGCTTGGTCATTTAATCATGAAATAAACCTAAAAATTAAATTATTAAAGCAGTTATATGGACCAATAGATTTAATGGTTTGGGAGAAAATATTTATGCTGAAAAATTATCTATCAATTGCTATCAATTATTGATTATTGATTATCTATCAATTTAAAAATTCAGCACACAATTTCTGAGTCAAGCTGAAAAATTCAATGCCATGGCCAGGATTTGAACCACGGATCTCCTGTTTTCTGTCCAGTTGCTCTTACCCATTGAGCTACCGTGATCAACATGCCGTAGTGACATTAAATTCTCCAATTGACTCATATTTTCCTGGTAAAAATTTCCCGGGCGGAAACCAGGAGGTCCGTGGTTCTAATCCCGGCGTTGGCACTAAATTTTTCAATTTGACTCTATCTATCCAAAACCTTAGCCTAAATACGGCTAGTTTGAAGGACTGATTAATTTCCGTCAATTAACTTATATAATAAGAGTTCAATGATGAAGCCTGGGACTCAAGTACTTACAATAGTAAGTCACCACAAACAGTGTATCTCAAATACGAGAGCCCCTAGTGGTTTACTGGGAAAATATGAGTCAACTGGAGAATTTAAATGTCACTATGGCACGTTGGCCATGGTGGCTCAATGGTAAGAGCGACTGGACAGAAACAGGGGATTCATGGTTCAAATTCCGACCATGGCATTGAATTTTTCAGTTTGACTCTATTCAAAACCTTAGCCTATATACCACTAGTTTGAAGGAATGATTAATTTCCATCAATTAACTTAAACTGGCAATTGATTCTATACATAACTTGTTTTGCTTCCAGTGGACAGCAGAACGACAGTGAATAATGTATCATCTAGTGGCAGTAAGCACAGGAAAATAAACAGTAAGCTAAGCTCAAGATGCAATAGTATATTGTGAAACTAGTCCTTTGGAAGAAGTTATAATGTTTAAAAACGATATGTGAAGTTGGTCTCAAATTATTATAATTTATTGTAATCTATATTATCTACAGTTTGTAAACATTTTAATAAAATCCTCCTCCCATAGTATTATTATCACTGCCTTAAAGAATTCCCTTGGGTCCACCTTTTGAATTCTTTTGTGTTGGTTCATTGTCTTTCCTTTGCTTTCTCACTGTGCCTGATCATGCAGTCTTAGGTTTTCCTCCCAAAGACCTTGCTTCCACAAAAATGTACCTTCTAATCTGCATCCATTCTGTTATTATGTCCAAACCAAAGTTGCTTATCTCCAATTCTCTTATAGTTGGTAGGTGAAGTTCTTCTCACATCCTTTTGTTTCTTACTCGATCTCTAAAGATATCCCTTACTATCCTTCTGAAGCACTTCATTTACATTGCATTAGCCATGCTTATAATTAAATTTAAGGGTGAGTCGATTAATGACACTAAACAACACTTACTGGAATTTACTCAAATTTCAACAGCATCCAAATAGCTTTTCAAAATTCCTCATCAAATAATGAACTGGAAATACAAATGGTACCCAACAAAATTATATTTCAAGGTATGTTGATGCCTTCCCATCAAAGTTGCTTATAGCTGTAAGTGTTGTTTAGTGTTACTAATCGAATCACCCTTAAATTTAATTTATTACAACACTGTTTTCATAAAAGGAAATCATGCTTATAATTTTAGTTAATTGATGGAAATTAATCATTTCTTCAAACTAGCCGAATACAGGCTAAGGTTTTTGATAAGAGTCAACATGATTGGACCAGGAGATCCATGTTTCAAAATCCGGCCGTGGCATTGAATTTTTCATGTTGACTCTAACATGCTTATAATGTATAAGAGCAATCAAACCTTTGCTTCCATATATAAGCATTGGTTTTGTGACTACCTTATACACCCTTATTTTAGTCAAGACTAACAAAGTGTACTACCTTGAGTATAATAAGCTTTGATTGCTTTCTGTAGTCTTTTCCTGTACCATCATGTATATGCCTGTTGTTGTAGCTTACATTCCATATATGCAATTAGCAATTTTTAATCTGAAATTGAAATTTATTGACTACAAAATGATGATATATTTTAGGTTGCTTCTTCCTGAGGCCCTACCCACATGTCACTAGAGCAACCCTTTATAATACTCCTTGTAATACAGTTGGCAAGTGTTTTGATTGGCTCCCATTTGTAGTTGTCTTTTCACAAATATTCATGTTCTTTTCAAACCATCATTTAGTATCATATAGTTATTCTGACTAACTTCACATCAGTGACGTTAAAAAATCTATCACTTACTTTTCTTTATCGCTTTTACCTGTTTCCATTACCTTTTAACTCATACCATTAATCTCTTCATTACTACACTTTTGGACCTAGAACAGAATCTGAGTTAATTTTGAGCCATATGAATTTTGTAAAAGGTTTAATATAAACAAAACTGTATGGTATGTAATAGATATTTTGTACTAAGAAGTTGTTATGAATTGCATATAACTGGATATGGCAATTAAAGAAGTAAAAAACCTGGGCTGAATGCCTAGTTATATTCATAACTATAATAACATGGCACTAATATGAATATTATCATAATTATCATATAATACTAAAAGGTGGTGCTGGCATCAGTAATATATTTTATTATCACTTACTACACTAACTTTACTCTTTCACAACCTCTTCTTATTCTATTTGCTTTGTCTTGTAGCATGGTACGGTGTTTCTGATTTATTTATACTCTCTGGAACCCAATATAACTTAAATTCACTTCTAAACACAAGTTTCTTCCAGGCTTAGATGTTAATTCTGACTCCAGCTGTGAAAGCTTCTGAATAATCATAAATTCACTTCTATCTTGCCAATTGCTGATTTTATCCTTCCAAGCTGTCTTTTCCTGCACATTTCTTCTCCTCCCCACAAAACAGAGAATATTCCTCCCACATTTTTTATCATACTGATCATAATCTATATCTTTTTGTTTCCATCTTTACACTTATTTTGGGAATTGCTCCTGTTGATCTAGTAACCATGATTCCATCTGCTTTCAAGGTTGGTTGGTTTGATTTCATTCCCTCTTCACTTTCCTTCAGTTGCCTGTTAGCATTCTTCTCCTTCTCTTCTGTCTCCTGGTTTGCTGTCTTCCGGCATATCATTCTGCATTGCCTTCGCCTTCTTTTCTTCGTTTCTTTCTATTGCTCCTTCTACAATTGTATGTGCCTCTTTTCCTTTAAGTTGATTCTGCACCCATCAGTCAATAACTTCTTGTGACAATTAGTATTGTGTCATCAGCATTAGCTAATGCTTGGCAATATATTGGTCTTAAAATTTACATCCCCACTACTGGTTCACCTATCGTCACATTACAAGTCTATCACTTTATCCATGAGTATACTATTAAAGGCTAAAACTATCTTCTTGATTTTACTTTTTCTTTTCCAATGGGAAAGGTTCAGAACACTTCCTCTTGATCCTCATTATTCCTTCTGCTTATTGGAAAATAGACTTGATGACCATTAATACTTTTATTTGTACTATTAACCGCTTCACCGATGGCCATTTAAACCCTTCAGGGGCCGGAAACGGATACCCAATAAACAGAACAGGACATTTAAATTGTTAAATGCTGTAAAAATGCATCATAAATACAATTCCGTATCTTCCGTATTTATTAAGTTATTTAAACGAAACAAAAACTGGTTTAAAACTCATTAAAGACAGTATAAATCTACAGTAACAATAAAGTAGAGACTACATTAATAAATTGTTGAAATTTCACTAATTTGTTTCACTGTGGCAAAAGCCATTCTTTGTGCTGAACGCGCCTAATATGTGAATCATTTTGTTTTGTGTGTATATGAGCCAATGTATGTATGTATAGCTACGCAAGCGACTTCTCCGGTTTAAGTTTAGTTTATTTATGCTATACCAAGCGATAATCATACGAAAATATATTGCGTTAGATACTCACACACTGGAAAGGAAACTCTCTGTCAGCATCTGTTATTACAGTGTTTCTCAACCAAGGTTTCTGGTAGCCTTATACAGCGGTTTTCGCTCTGTATTTTAGTTATTTATACTCTGTGTTCAGAGTGATTTCTTATAGCTGTCAAGAGCTAAATGAATGGCACATTTGAAATTGTTAGATTTCAATGTTAACCATGGCTTATCCCCGTAATGTAGCAAATAAATTAGCTTGGGTATGATGTGTACAGGCTTCTGATATTACTGTAGAAAATCTGGAAGATTTGTTTTACAATTATGAAGGAGATCTTTAGAACATACGTAGCAGTGACGTGTGCTGGTCTACAGATGGCATGTTAGCTACTCCATTGTTTGGGGAAATGGCGGGTCAAATATGGGTGATGCGGATCAGCTATTACTAGCTATCCCTCTTTACGGAAAACAGTTAAACGGTAAAAAAAAAAGTATTTTTATACCACTGGATGTAACTATGCACAGTTGTTTAGTAATTTTCAGAGCTGTAAATTCATGCAAGACATTCATCTACTTGTACTTGCGCATATAAAGAGCTTCTAACCTAATTGAGTATTATAATACTCAGACGCCTCTTTATACTAGGGGGTAGGAAATTCACCACGACATCACTCCTCATACTTGAGAGAAAACACTTTCCTAAAAGTATACCACCCACAACCAAAAAACTTGTAACCATTTCGAAAATGTGTAGTGTGTTGCGAAAAAGAAGTTCGCAAGGAAACCAATATTATTTGGTGTGAATCTGTAGATGTGCCCTTCGGTGTTTATCCAGGTTTGGAGGTGTACAATTCAAAAAGAAACCTTTAAGGATACAATTCCTTTCTTGGAAGTGTTGAAAACAGTGTTGTTATGATAAATTAACTTTAAAGAGAGTCGATTAAAGACACTAAACAACACTTACTTTTAAATTTTTCCGGAACATGTTTCTGAGGCTTTGCCTCTATCATCAGCCGGCTCTCGACAGTCGAGAGATGGCTGATGATAGAGGCAAAGCCTCAGAAACATGTTCCGGAAAAATTTAAAAGTAAGTGTTGTTTAGTGTCTTTAATCGACTCTCTTTGAAGTTAATTTACTTTAAGGATATGTTTACATTCCTTATAGAACTAATTTAAATTTATTGTAAAATAGCAAGATTAAAATAATTGGCGTTAAATGAGCATTAAATGCATGTATGCGCAGGACGTCTATACACGTCCATATCGGTTTGGGGCATTTTAACCTGGACGTCATATGACGTCCATATCGGTGAAAGGGTTAAGTGCTCTTGTTCTCTAACATGTTGTAATAAATGCAGAGGTAATACATCATAGATGTGAATACATTCTTAGACCAATTATTCTTCTTTATTACCCTGAGGATGATTTGGGCATATACAAATTACTAATTTATACATATACTCCCCCCAGGGGCCTACTGATGTAGGTACGGGAATTGGCGATCCTGGGGTCCCGAGCCAAACTGACACCCTCGATGTAGGTGAGGGGTCAGACAAAACACCCACCCACGTGTAGGCTGTGCGTGGCGACCCGTGTCGGTGGGAAGGTTTGTCCTGGTGGTTGAGGGATGCGCATCTGAGCTCGTTCCAGTGTTCTTCTGAATTCGGGGAGGGTGCACATTTCTAATACACTACTTTGGTTTCTGCTTCGCCTAAATGGGAGGTTAGAGACTAACCCACCGCTAATCAATCGGCCAGGACTAGGTATTGTACCGAACTCCAGGGTGAGTGAGACGACGAGCTCGCTATACCCCCTGTGCAGCCCTGTCATCCCAGTGGGATGACCCCTTGTTGGGCTCCATGGTGGGTGGGGAGCACTGGGGGATGAAACTTAATTCATCTATTATGGTAAACCGAAATATTAATAAAATTGTTAGCAAAAGTGGAAAGGAAATAGCCGAGTGCAGTGGTCCTCGCCATTTAGTTATTTATAGAACTGAGGAAGGTCGGAAGTTTAGTACCGTGAACCCGTTCGTTATTCAGAAGGGCTTAGATAGTATTGCTGGTTCTGTGAAGGCATGTACTAGATCTTGCAATGCACACTCCTGGTCGAAGCAATTTCTTCGACACAAGCTGCTAAAATCTTGAAAGCCAATATGCTTGCGAGCTATCCGTTGCACGTTGAATTGCATAGGACTCTGAACTCCTCACGTGTGTTGTAAACACTAGCGCATTGGATGGTATGTCCAATGAGGAGATTCAGAAAAACTTGGCGGAACGAGGTGTGACTAATGTATATCATGTTCACCACAAAGAACGAGGTGAACCAGTGCCCACTCGTACCCTGTTTCTTACCTTTGATTAGGTAGAACTCCCGAAAAGGATTAAGGCAGGGTATGAAGCTATTGAAGTGAGTCAGAATATACCAAATCCACTGAGGTGTTATAAATGCCAGCGCTTTGGCCACACAAGTGATTCATGTAATGGAGTTACCACTTGCATTGACTGCGGGGAAGTCAAGCATGACTGCATGCACTTCACCCGCAAAGTGTGTTAACTGCAGTGGTAATCATTCAGCAAACTCCAGAGAATGTCCCCGTTTTATGGAGAAGGCGATCCAAGAGATCCAGGTAAGAGAGAGGGTGTCCTTCGTGGAAGACCAGAAACTCTTGCGTATTCGCCAGCCTTCTGTACCTAAGACCGTTACTTATAGTGCAGTTGCAGCTAAGCTGGTAGCTAGACGTGAAATCGCAACACAAACCTGCAAAATAAACGGGGAAGTAGAATCCGAAAGATCAATTACACCAAGATCACAGCCAAAGCAACAAACACCAACACGAACAACAGTGAGCGTGCCGACCAAGTCCAGTCCTAAGAAGAAGGTTTCAGCCAAGTCACCGCCAAAAGCATCTACTTCAAGAACAAGTGTACCAGTAGTATATAATGTATCGCCAAGGAAATTTAAGACCACTTATGACAGAACGGACTTCCTCAAGGTAAACAGTAAGACCAGTGAAAGGAAAGCTAGCCAGTACAGAAGTCCGCAAACATCTTCGTCAACATCTGAGGAATCATCTGGAGAGGATGCCAATAGGCAACTTCCATCTTTGCTGGTCGCAGTTTCCGATCCTGTCGAGAGACCGGATTCGAAGTTACCAGTGTGTGAGCCGTCCTCTTCCATTGACGATGTGGAGCGGCTGGATCCTGTCCTCACTGTCCAAACAACAGGAAAAGACAGGAAAAACTTGCTGAAAGCCCTAGCCCTGCCCCAAAAAAGAGGAACAAATTGGTTCGACCACCACTGGGCAGGTGGTGGCAGCTTTTGTCATGGCAAGTTGATACTGAAAGTAGTAATTTTTATGCACTTTGGCATTTATTTGGTACTTACAGTTTTTAATTGTTTTTTATCCATTTGGGCTTTTTATTGTCATTTTGTTTTGATCTGATTTTAAAATGTTGAATAATTTATATCTGGCTATTGCCATGAATTAGTTTTTTGTAAGGGCGCTGATGACCACTGCAGTTGAGTATATACATATCACCATCATTATACATATACTGATGACAATCAAACACATTACAATTAAATGTACCGATTACTATAACTGCATGATCACCCACACAATTTTGATATCTTCAAATAATATTCAGACAGTCAATCACTTTGCCATCCTAATTTAAATTCTGTATCAGTTCAACATCAACCTTCTTTATCACCAGTCTCCGACCTCATATTGCAGCATGGCAGGGGAAGCAAACAACTATGTCTCATCATTATGATGGCTATAGATGGCAGTGTTACTGTCATTTGCTTCAAACCTGCAGATTAGCCGCTTGTTCAAAGTGTTAGTGCCAGATGAATGTATCTGGTCTGTCTTCCGGGCCAAGAGCACAAACATTATACATGAAACATCAGTGAGGTCAGAACTCTTCAAGATATCAGCTGTAACAACCAGGTACATTTTTGGCTCATTTTAAATTTAAACATAAACATTCTTTTCCTTTTAGTGAGCCTTTTCTTTTTGAGCCAAAGCCCTAATTATCTGTTTGGGAAAACTGGCACAATATTTGAGTTGATGTAATGTTTACTAACTCTTGTGGTAATTTTGTAGCAAGACAGAAAGCTTTTGTAGCAAGACCAGTGCATAACTGGGAAGTTACAGTTTTTTAAAACATTTTAGGTTCAGGACGGATACTAGAAAACTATGATTACATAATATTAACTGACCTGAAGTTCTCTAGATCTTTTTATATCCACATTCTTTTCTCTTATGCATGCATCTAGGCACCATGTGAATTTATGGCATGGATCCACTGAAATTATGTCCTGAAAACAAATAAAATTATAGAAACATTACATTACACTTGAAGCAGCCTTTAGGTAACAATTTGGATATTAAAGAGAACTTACCTGAACTTCAAGATCATGAAGGGCCATCAGCAGCTCTGCTCTTAGTGTACAATAGTGAATGTTCCGTGTTCGGAGGAACAGTGTTCTCAGGAACTGTAGGACCATATCATAGAGTTTAACACTAGTTCCAATCATATGAGCCAATTTCTGCACTACTTCTCCCTGTCGACGAACCTATTCAATAACAAATTTTTGTTTCTGAGTATGGTCAATAAAAATCATATACAGTATATACCATTCTTATTCATACACTTCAGGTTTTTAATAAAAAGTCATTCTCTATTGCTTAAAAACTTCTGTTTTCCTTTCAGTAATTTATATGTGCATAATATAAACCTAAAACAAAAACTCCCAATGACAAATTTCATTTTGAAACTGGCACTATTGCATGAAGCCGCAATATTAAAGAAGTCGTCCCCAATTTTATGCAACTTTCCTATTCGTACATCCTGTACCATGGCATAGCAGGCTACGACAGCATGCCTCGTTCCCTGGCTACTTCGATCCCACCCATGGGGTGAAAATTGTCCTGGATATAGGACCAATGCCCACTCAGCATGGTGAGGAAAGTGAGGAGCTTACACAAGGTAAGCAGCCCTGGTCACGAAAACCAACGTTCCGGCTGAGGGATGCCGAGATGCTGACCACATCTCCTCCCCATATAGGTTGAATGATCGCCCAGCTCTGCCATGCGTAAGTGGGTGTGATGCTGGCAGTCGGGTTGGTAGGCCTTGACCCTCATAGGGCTGTCACGCCGGGTTCCCCCCACCTATTCGTACGGTTAAGGATGACCACTGCATCATAAACAGCTTCAATGTGCTTCAAAGGTCGCTTAGGCTCCTGCGGTCGCAGTTGAAGACTTTGTAACTATTAGTCAAAATGGGTAAGCAAAAGGAGCTTAATATAGTTTTGAGTTGAACTAGTACTCAATGCTCCACTTATTTCTAGTATTTACCTAAAACATGTTTTGTTAGGATCTTCCTAACATCATCAGCTGTTGTCAACTAATAGATGTTGGTTTGGTGAACTCCTTGGGGGTGATAGGTGCGTCTCTGTCGGTATCTTGATGAACTTGTAGTTTGGGTTTCCTTCAAAGGTAGTGTCGAAATTAAACAATTTTCTTTCATATTTCCTTATGAAGATTTTTTCCCACATGGTTAAAGCAGCTGGACCTTGGATACTTTTCAATAAGTGGATTTCTCATTCTATATCACGATTCTCCTTCTGATTTATCTATATCTTTGTTCCTGATGTTCCTAAAATGCTCTTTAAGCCTAATGTTCAAGTTCCTTTTAGTTTTTCCAATGTAAAAGTTGCACAGCCTTTGCAGTTTATCCGGTACACAACTGATTTTTTTGTCTGTGTGTATCTCCTTTGTATTATGTGATTTCAAAAGGTGTTGTACACTAAATGTGTTCTGTGGGGCCAAAGTAATATTGTGCTCTTTGAAGACTTTTTGGAAAAGGTGTACAGCTCTGGGATGATATGTAAATTTTCTGTATGAAGTTTCATTGCTGATCGGGGAAAGAGTAGTTACTTGTTTGCATCTTTGTTGTTTTTTGAATTTATCAATTTTCTTTTCGACCAATTCAGCACTGAATCCATTGTATTCTGCAATGTGAATTATATTATTGTACTCTTTGATATATTCCATCTTGTTTAAAGGTATATTAACCAGCCTGTAAGTTAAACTATTGATCAGCATGCTTGTGGTGTCTTGAGTTATATCCATCTGATTTTATGAAATTATCTGTGTGTGTTTCCTTCCTATGTATGCCAAATTCAAGTTTTGTATGTTTTATGGTAAGTTTTAAATCTAAGAAAGAGGTTTCATTGTTTGTCTTTTTCTATGGAAAATTTTATTACAGGATTTTGTAAATTAAGTAGTTTTAATACATCATCCACTTGTTTCTCATTTACTATTGCCCAAATGTCATCCACATATCTATACCAATGTTTGACAATTAGTGGGAATGCCTTTGTGATATGGGTTTCCAAAACGCTCATGAAAAGATCTGCCAAAAATGGGGACAATGGCTTGCCCAAAGAGTCCTGATTTTTGTTTGAAAACAATTTTATTGATTTTAAAAAGGACTGTTCAATGTAAATATTTGTTAAGTGAAGGTATTCCTCTATGATGTTTTGGTCTAATTGTAGGGACTGAAGCCATATTTGCATGTACTCTATGAGTTTGTCTCTTGGCACATTTGGGAACAAAGAGATTATATCAAAAGATACCATTCGGTCAGTGGGAGAAAATTGTACGTTTTTAGTTTTGTTGATTAATTCCAACAAATTTTTAATACTGTGGCTTTCAAATTTTGACAGCTCCTTAAATTTTTTGTTTAGCTATTTGGATAGTTTGTAGCAGGGTATGTTTATGTTGTTAATGATTGGGCGCATCTTATTTCCTGTTTTATGAATTTTAGGTAAGCCATATATGTTAGCTACTGTAGGGTTGTCTGGTTTTAAACTTTAAACTTTAATTTCTTTTGGTAGTCAGACTTTATTTCCTGGAATCCATCACTTGCCAATAAATCTGTCATTCTACAAATGTAGTCTTGTTTGTCCATGATGACCGTCTTATTTCCTTTGTCTGCTTTCGTATAAACAGTATCTTTTTTAAATATTAAGAGCAGAAGTATTATTAACAGTGAAGTATTCTTCATTTTTGAGTTTGATTAATGAGTCAGTACATTTACACTCATACATAGTGACTCATTAATCAAACTAAAAAAAAAAAAAATTTTTTTATTCAGAGATTTAAGTATTTTCAAGTATGGTTTGGGTTTACTGCTTTCCCTTTCTATTTTTTCTAAGATCTTCCCATATTTGCTTCTAATTGCTGATTTCTGCCCAGTATTTAAACCCTTAGTAGCTACTTCAATGTCAACTATATAATCTTCTGTGTTATCGGAGAAATCTATGCAAGTTTTTAACCCTTTGTTTAAGAACGCTATTTCCGCATGTGTGAAAGTTTCATGGGAGAGATTACTTCATTCTGATTGTTTGTTTGTAGGCACCTGGTTATAGATTTCAACAGGACAATGACAGCAGACAAGAGGCAAGACAATATGAATAGGCTAGTATGGAATGTACTCAAAGTTCTGCAAACACCTCCTCAGGCCAGACCTGAATCCAACAGAGGATTTGTGAAGAGTTCTGAAGAAATGAGTCCGTAAAAGCCAAGTGAGGTCTAAACAAGAGCTTAAACATGTTGTGGAGGAAGAATGGAACAAAATCAGTCCAGCAGAATGGACAAACTTGGTTAGTTCTATGAAGAGAATATGTGAGGCAGTTATTAAAGCCAAGGGATACTCAACAAAGTATTAGATTGTCAATTGTGTCTTTGTTATTCAACTACTATTTCTAACGTACAAATAGAAAAGCTGTGCAAAAATGGTCATGTTTCTTTTACATTTTCATTTAATTTAGTTTGTAACTTCAAATGTTAATATTTAGTTACTTCCTGATATAGCATTTATGTTGTTTCACATGTATAAGAAAAAAATATTAATTTGATTGTGTCTTCTAACAGATATTAAAATATTTTCTTAGAAAACTATAGTGTACGACTAAGAATGTTATATACTGTACCCTTTTCTAGCACTGAAACTTCAGATGCAAGACTAACAATGTATTAGACATAGCTTTCTACACAAAGGAATTCACTACAAATTCAGCTTTCTTTAAACTTTCTTCTTGTTTTGTTAACATTAACGTTATCTCAATATTAATAACAATAACATCTTTACTTATTCCTTTTCATCCATTAGAACTAGGAATACATGAGTGAATAAGCTAAAATAATAGAAATGGTGATGACAAACTGTTTCAGCAAAGAATGGCACAAGAAAATAAAAAAGATTCAGTACACAAAAACAGCTTTTAGTGGCAAAAAAACATACAAGAAATTCACATATCACCCCTGGGTAACCATAAAATTTCAAAAGATTTCCAGTGAATTTAACATCACCCTGACACCAGTATACCAATTTAATATCAGAAACATCAAAAAACAAAAAATAGAAAAAATTCCTCTGGTCAAGAACAATTAGTTTATAAAATTAGTTGCTCAGACTGTAATACATGCAGACTGCATATATTGAAAGACGAAATGTAACATTGGGACCAGATTAAAAGAACATTTTAGGAACATCACGCAAAAAGAAACAAATATATCTGCAGTAGCAGCACATTTTTGGGATCATAATCATAACACAGAACAAAAACAAAAAAAAAACAAAAAAATAATAATAATAATAATAATTACTAGAATCAGTTAATATGAATCAAGAATTAAACATCTGGGAAAACATTTATAAAAAAGAAATTTGAAAAAAAAATTTACGGAAGTTTGACATTCCATTGGAAGAAAATATTTTACTTAGCCTCATTGAATAAACCAAAGTCTTGTCTACGGAGAACCATAATCAGCTGGAAGATTTAAGTTCTAACCAGTCATTTTTGATAATGCCTTGAAGTGGAGGCGAAAGTCATTGAAAGAAATTTGTGGTACCTATGTGAAGAACAGAGTGTCTCAGTCAGCTCATAGTATAATTTTAATTACTCATTCATGTCTTTCGATCTATTTGTTATTGTTTTGTTTCCACAAATTTATGCAAGGGTATGTAATTTCAAAGCAACTAACTAGCAGATAGTAACTGATTTATTACAGATTTGACTGCGCTTCAATCTCGTCCATCACTCATAATGAAATAAATAATTTCTGAACATACTTATCTTAATTGAACTCACACATTAAAAAGTAATTTTTTGTAAAAAGTTTGTAAATGACAAATATAAAAATAAACAAAATGGACACTTTCTGTACAATAATTACTGTTAATCAAATTAAAATGTGTTATATATTAAATACAAAACATGAGATAGTGAAAGGCTATTTGAAATTAAGGACCCAATTTACTTATTCTGTATTTCACAAAGATATAAATTGGTCATGGATGATCTACATACTGAAGGAAAGGGAAAGTTCCAATGTTGTGTTTACCACAGCTGGCACGGTGATAGCTGCATAAATGGCCAATAGGGTATTGCACACATAAGCAGGCATTTTGTTTCATCATCGACTGTAAGATGGCTACAATGCAGCATTAGGTATTTGCATTCTTCAATTGGCAAGAAGAGTGCAATGGCAATTTCATCTCCGATTTGGCAATGACTCGCTAACTAGGAAAATAACTAAACATTGATTCATGCAATTTCAAGAAAGTAGATGTTTCTGCAAATGAAAAAACCAGGGCCAATTGTGTTTGTTAGAAGATGATATAAGACAAATAGAAGTTTTGTATGCAGTCCAAAAAAGTCAACTGAGCTAGTACAGAACTAGGATGGCATGTTTACAGACTGTTAGGTGTTCAAGCCCTACTGCATATAACTTGTGCAGGCTTTCTGTGAGAAAAGGGTATTGAATTTTATAGTGATATGCTAAAAATGGAGGATGATGTGTTCCTACTGCACTAATGCTCCATCTCAGTGGCAAAGTGAATTGATACAGTGTTCACCTATGGGGTCTGCAGAATCCCTGTCACACACTGCAACATGAGAGACTCAGGGAAGCTAAACATGTTCTGTGCTGTATCATAAACAAAAGAGTATGAAACATTCTTTTTGCAGACAGCAATGTAATAGGAATAACATACCACTGGAACAATAACCTTTTCCTCAACTTATCAAAGATTCTTGTGACTTTATTTTCCAACAGAATGGAGCTCTAGCACAAAAGTGTATCGAGAAGATATTGACATACTGCTTCACTCACACTGTTTATTCACAGGACATGTTTCAAGAGCTTTTGCTCTTATCATCAGCCGGTACTCGACTAGTGCAAATTGTAGTGGTTTCCTCTTTCTCCGTATCATCGATAGATGGCATGACGTACTTGTCAAAGATGTCCGGTGGTGGAGTTTCAAAATTCATGACTTTATGGCGATTTTTGTTAATGAAGATTTTTTCCCCATATGGAAAGGTCTATGGGGTGATTAACGTATTTTATTAAAGCTGTTTCCAAGTTGATGTCATGTCTAGTATTCAAAAAATGAAAAGCCACTGCTGATTTTTCTGTTTCACCATTTTTAATGTTTCTTATATGTTCTTTAGTTCTGCTACATAAATTTTTTAGGGCAAGTTTCACATTTGATCTCATAGATTCCTGGTTTTTCTTTGGTAGTAATTGAATTTTTTTTTTTTTGGGGGGGGGGGGGGCCTTTTAACAAATTTCTGATATTAAACCTATTTTTGAGGTGAAAGAATTATGTTGTGTTTTGAGAAGATTTTTTGGAATTTATTATAGGCTGATGGCTGGAAGGTGAATTTTTTAAAAAAAAAATGTCTCTTTTTCTCCCGTAGGTTCTAGGGTGGTGGTTTCTTTTATTTTCTTAGCTTTGTTGAGTCTGTTAACTGTTTTGTCTACCAAATTTGGGTTGAAACCATTGGACATAGATACTTTTTAATGTGTAGGTATTCTTGATAATCTTCTCTGTTTAGTGGAAAGTTGATCATCCGAAATATTAAACTGTTGAAAATGGCATGTTGGTGTTGTTTTGGGTTGAAACTGTTGTTAATATAATTATCTGTGTGTGTCAGTTTCCTGTAAATACCAAAAGTGAGTTTGTTGTTCATTTTTTGATCTTGATGTCCAAAAAGGGGAGCACACCATCCTCTTCCGTTTCCAATGTAAATTTTATAGCTGGATTTTGTATACTCAAAAGTCTAAGACCATCTTGTATGAGATTTTTAGGTACTATTGCAAAAACGTTTTCAACATAGCGATACCAAACTTTGAAATAACTTGGAAAAGCTTTTGCTATATGCGTTTCAAAAGCACTCATAAATAAATCTGCTAAGAAGGGAGACAATGGGTTGCCCATAGCTAAGCCCGTTTTTTGTTTATAGATCTGTCCATTAAAGCTGAAAAAATTCTGATTGATCTTGATTGATTCTTTCAAGTTTATACTTTGAAAATGGAGCTCTGCTCAATTGGCATTTTAAATCCATTACTTTATGATTGATAGGTTGCAGGAAAATCAAGACTTGGTTCCACAGTTCTAGTCACTGAGATCTCCAGATCTTACACCATGTGACTTTTCCTTGTGGAACTATGTTTAGGGGCTGTTTACATTTCACTGCTGCCAACAATTTCAACCAACTGGCGAAACTAAGTCACTGCTACAATGACTAAGCAACGCATCCTTTTTTGCATGTAAGACATATTTGTCTACTGATCAGATGTTTGCCATGCAGCAAAGAAGGTAAACACTGAACATTTATAACCTTATATCGAGATTTAACTGTAATAAATACGACTCATCTAAAAATTAATAATTTATAACCTTCTTCTACTACTTCATGGCTTTAGACTTTTCAATCCGTTCTGGCTCCAAGTTGGTCTGCCAAATTTCCTCAGTCTTCTCTGGTTTCTTGTACCTTTGGGCTATTTTAGGTATTCTGTTATTACTCATCCTTTGAACATGTTTTACCCACTGATTACTAGTGTTAGCAATAATATGATTTATTCCTTCTACTTTTAATTCTTTCCTGATATCTTGACTGCATTTTTGTCTTTTTAGTATACTGAGCTGTTGCTCTTATAAATTTCATTTCTGATGCCTGTATTCTAATAGTACTTCTTTTTGTTAATTTCCATGTTTCTGATCCAAATATCAGAGTTGGTACTGCCATTGATTTCTACAATTTCACTATAGTCTTTACAGGCTTTATTTCTTAATATTCATTTTAATGTGCCTGTTATATAAATATTAAAAGCAGAAGCATTATTAACAGTGAAGTATTCTTCATATTTAAGTTTGAATTTATGAGTCACTATGTTTACACTCAGTCTTCACTTACTTGTTGTTGTATAATTGAAACGTTTTCAAGATCATTCGATCTCATCATCAGCTGTTTGGTGACTAAATGAACCTCCCTCTTCTTCCACTACTACGGAGCTCCGATCACTCTGCCATCTGGTGTTAAGGGCACTAAGTTTTAATACTTCATTTAATGCCGGGATTTCAAAATTTATAACTTTATCACGGTTTTTGTTTATGAATATTTTTTCCCAAATATCCAATTCTATGGGTGTACTTAAAGATTTTAACAGTTTAATGTTGTGGCCAATGTTGTGGTTTTCTGTCCAAAAATCTGCCTACTCCTCTTCTAAAACCTCTTTGTTCTTCTAGGAGTATTGCATCTGTTATTTTTCTTAAACATGAACTTATTATTTTGGCATATATTTTGTAAGCAGCACACAATACACTAATCCCTCTGTAGTTTTTAGGCCCTGTTTTTTCACCTTTCTTAAATATTGATGTCACTTTAGCATCTTCTATTTTTCGGGTATCCCTTTCCTTTCTCATCATTTGTTACAGGTACAATAATCTTTCATGCTAATTTCTAGGGGAATATTAAAGCAATTCTAACTCAAAGTTATCAATTCCGCAGGCTTTCCTATTTCTACTGTTTACAATGCTTTCAGTTAATTCTTTTATTTCTAAATGGTCCACCACTACTCACATTCAAGAAGTTCTGAGTTGAAATCTCAGTCAGCGTGAGTTACCTGGATAAGGTTTTCTCCAGGACTTTCCCTTATCCTGAAAGATAAATGTCGGGTAAATCTAAGCTCTATAGACCCTAGGCCCATTTAAGCATCATTTCACCCATTTCATTCGTGTGATATGTGTGATATGTTGTAGGTCATAAATTTATTTAAAAAAAAAAAAAACACTATATAATTTTTCTATCTCCCAATTTTGTTCTTCTCTTTCTGTGTTCCAGTGATTTTTATTATTTTTATTCTTCATCTTTAATAAATTTTATATTTGCTGTTCTTTTTCCATTGAATTTTGGCAACCATTTCAGTTATGTTCTAGATCAGCTTCATCTTTAGTAAATTTTATATTTGCTGTTCTTTTTCCATTGAATTTTGGCAACCAGGTAAGTTACGTTCTAGATCAGCTATGTATTCGTCCCAGTAATCTCTGTTCGGTTTCCTTGCATACCTTTTAACTTCTGCCGTTATCATAATTAATTTTATTATGATCTCACCTGTTTATTCAAAGTACTGTAAATACCCTCTTTTCTGCCTACCTATCTTCTTAATACCCGTTTCAAATGCTGCCTTTTCTACTACGTTTTTATGGCCATCCATTCTTCTACAATACTTTCTTTGTATTCTTCATGTTGTTACATTTTTTTATATAAATTTCTTACAGATTCATCTTCTAGTAGATGTACTTTATAATGTTTTTCTTTATTTGAATATTTATAACCACTGTACACAAACTTTGAAACTTCGTCTTTTCAATAGTGTACAAACGGTTCACGTCCAATTTATAACTTCATGAAATACTATGCACTTAAATTGGGTCCACCACTTTAAGTAATGCTATATAATCATTCAATTTTGTCATTTTAAATAAAAAACTTAAAAATCACCAAAACATACATTAATGTTCTTTCAAGTATCAAGATTAAATTTTACCTTAGGAGACGGCGAGAAAAATAAATTGGTGATATTCAGGTGATCAAAGAGAACGTGTTCTTTTTCCTTTATGTACTGGCTCAGAAGTGGAGATACTTCATCTCCAAAAAGGGATTGATTATCTTTCCAAATCTGTCTCTTTACTTCTGTGTCAGTATCATTATACAGTTCCCGATCTCGAACCTGTGGAAAATAAAACATTATTATAGCAGGTTGCATTAAATGTATGCCGAATGACTACAAATGGTTATATTAACCTTGCAAATATTCATCCATATCACACTGAATGTATTTTTATATGAAAAAATGTATTCCACATTCTGCACAAATTATACAAACAATAGGAAACACAATTTTAGAAAAGTAACAAAAAAATTCGAAAATTCTCTGTTTTTGACTTGGCAAGATTCTTGGCATTTAACTTTTTCAGATGCAATGTATCCACTTTATGCATTCCGAAAAAAACCTTCATAATATAAAAATATGGCTCTCCTTTCCATTACCTCCCACAAAATGTTTTTCTTACTTCCAAACTCACTTGCGTTATTGTATCCTATAAGGAGTCACAAATATTTTTTAAACATAAAAAATTACTCTTAATAATCTTTAAACCTTCAAAAATACTTCAATTCATTTGGAATAAAATTGAAATCCAAATGTACTTATTGTGATATGCCATGTTGGTAGCCTACAAGTTGTGTTTCTGCCAACACTGCTCCCACAAGTACCCTATTCTCAGAAGCCAACATTAAAGAGATCAATACAATAGTCAATAAGTTCTTTTATGATCTGAAGTATAACTAGTATCTTAATTAAACCATAGGACCATAATTAAACCATAGGGTTTAATTAAACTTAATTAAACCATAGGGTTAATCTCTCGGATTTACTCAATCATTTTCCCTGATCTTAACTATTCCTATTATCTGAATTAAATTAATGTTTTAGCTAACCCACACGGTAAATATCCTGAATGTCCTTCATCAGTTCTTGAAATGGACCAGCTTTTCCTGATTTTGCAGTCTTTGTCCCACAATTATTCCACTAAATGTACATCCATTTGATTGTGTCAAATACCGCCACTTGAGAGGCGATGTTGGAGAGATTCACAGTCCAACTCTATGTTGTTAGTGTGGACATTTGTTTTTGGGTCCAAGAAATATAGGCCATGATTTACAGTCAGATGCACTGCAAAACTCCAAGATATTAAGCTATTGTTTCCACCCAAGCACTCAGTGTGAACTGTGCTAGCGCCTTCATATGCTCTTCAATTAAAGCAAAGAGAATAGCATCATCTCTTCAATCACTGTGGCATACTGTCATCTGCACTTTGTTAGTAACAACACCGATCAGCCAAGGATCCAGTTTCCTTACATGATGTGGCCACCATGGTACTTCCTTCCAATTTTGCATTCATCAACCTGAACATGGCCATAACCACCCATTTTGCCCTTGTTTATTTATTATCCATTAAGTATAAGCACACCTCCTGACAATAGCTGAAATTAACATATGTTCTGTGGCTTATGAATGTGTCTCCAATGGAACAAAGGACAACTGTTTGTATGAGTATGCATGGGAATAATTGAATGTATTAACTAGGAGTACCTATTTGAGATGATAACCTTGAATTCTTGAACCAAGAAGCCCTTTGCCAAGGACTCCAAGAACTATTCATGATACACAAATATAACTATTTTTAACAAAAACTTCACTTATCTTAAGAAAACGATGTCAATTTTTCTTATTAATTGAGATTGATTTCACAAACAAATCGTTCACGTCGTCAGTCAACACGCTTTGTTGTCAAGGACACAAGTTACCATGTTATGTTTTTTTCTGTATTACTAAAATCTGAAAACGAAACAAACCTAAAAACAGAATAAATGGCTGATATTTCAAAATTCATTACACAATGTTTATTTTTTAAAATAAATACTTTTTCCCAAACCATTAAATCTATCGGACCATTTAATTGTTTTAATAATTTAACTTCAGGATTTATTTCATGGTTAAATGACCAAAAATGATCTGCTATGGCCAATTTATCAGTTTTTTTATACTTAATGTTACGAAAATATTCTTTCGTTCTGTTTTCCAAATTACGTTTCGTCTTTTCAATATAAACCTGATAACAATATAAACAAATAAATTGATAAATACCAGATTTTTTATTATTAGGAATTTTATCTTTTTTAGAGAAACGTAGTAAAATTATAACACTATATTTATTTTGAGGAACTAAAGTTATACCAAACTCTCTAAAAAAAAATTTAAAATGTTAATTAACCCAAGGATGCTAAGTAAATTTTTTAAAATTATAATCGTCTTTTATTTTTTAAGGGTAGAAATATCATTAACAGTTTTTGGATATTTAAATTTTTCAATCTTCCTTTGTAGTCTGTATTAAAACCATTAATTAAAGCAGTTTTAATAATATGTTTATATTCTTTATTAAGTTCCTCATTATTCAGGGGTATATTTATTAATCTATAACTCAAACTATTAAAAACAGCAAATTTATGAGAAAAAGGGCTAAAACTTTTATTTTTTATGTAATTATCAATATGAGTAGGCTTCCTATAGATTCCAAAATTTAATTTATTATTATTTATCTTCAAATCCAAAGGAGAAGAAATCCCAGAAACTATTTGTAGTTGGTTTATTAATACTCGTCACTTACTTGTTTATATTTATGAGAGACTAGTTTCAAAGACATTCGCCTCCATTTTCAATCTCTTTCCAACTGGCATCTGTTGTCTGCTCTCTCTCTCTCTCTCTCTCTCTCTGGTGGTGGAACTATGAGAGAGAGCATACAACAACAGATGCCAGTTGGAAAGAGATTGAAAATGGAGGAAAATGCCTTTGAAACTAGTCTCTCATAAATATAAACAAGTAAGTGATGAGTATTAATAAACCAACTACAAATAGTTTCTGAGGTTAATTTTGACGTCACTGTTACTAAATTCCTCCAAACACATATGTGAAGAAATCCATTAATTTCAGTTTCTAATGTGAATGTTATAGCTTTATCTTGTAAATTGGAATATTTTTTAGAAAATATTTCTGTATTATTTAATATGTACTTTCCAGGAAAACTACTCAAATCTAACAAATGTCACTATAAAATAAACATTTTTACAAAGTAAAATTACTAAGGGATAAAATTAAAAGCACGTATGAATTTTATAAAGCAATAGGTTTATCATATAAGTAAAGATATAAAGTTTAAAAATAGGGCTCAGAAGATAAGAGTCAACTTGAAAAATTCAATGCCACGGCTGGGATTTGAACCACAGATATTCTGGTTTCCGTCCAGTTGCTCTAACCCATTGAGCTACCATGGCCAACTTGCCGTCATGACATTAAATTCTCCAATTGACTCATATTTCCCTGGTAAACCACTAGGGGCTCTCGCATCCAAAATACACCATTTGTGGCGACTTACTATTGTAAGTACTTAAGACCCAGGCTTTATCATTTAACTCATTATATAAGTTAATTGATGGAAATTATTTCTTTACACTAGCCATATATCGGCTAAGGTTTAGGATAGATAGAGTCAACTTGAAAAATTCTATGCCACGGTCAGGATTTGAACCACAGATCTGGTTTCCGTCCAGTTCCTCTAACCCATTGAGCTACCATGGCCAACTTGCCGTCATGACATTAAATTCTCCAATTGACTCATATTTCCCCAGTAAACCACTAGGGGCTCTCGCATCCAAGATACACCATTTGTGGCATAAGTAATCCACTAGATGCATATAATATTTTTAATTCTTATTTTATAAACAGTGTGGAAAACAAACATAACAAATACTTGGATAGATAGTAAAATTCAATGCCATACCAGGGATTTAAGCCATGGGTTTCCTGGTCTATCCGATTGCTCTTAACCACTGAGCTGCCATTGCCAACATGCCAGCATGACATTAAAATCTCCAATCACCCGTATTTTTCCTGGTAAACCACTAGGAGTTCTCATATGCAATGAGATACACACCGTTTGTGGCAACTTCTATGCTGTAAGTACCATATTGCCCTGAAAATAATCTGCTCCCACATATAAACCACACCTTATATTCCAGAGGCAAACGAAAGAGAAAGAAATGCTTATGATTGAAAATAAGCCTTATCAAAATTATTAGAAGAAACATTTACTTACAATTCCTTTCTTGGAAGTGTTAAAAACAGTGTTATAATAAATTGAATTTAAAGGGAGTCGATTAATGACACTAAACAACACTTACACACTTACTTTAATAAACATTTACTTTCTTGCACTTAACATCATGTATACATGTTCTAATGTATGGTATAGCACATAGTCATGTAACAAACATCATTATTCCAATAAATATTTACCGCCATTACTGCCAGTATTCACTTCATCAATATCGCTCTCACTGTTTTCTTCATTCTCCTCACTTTCTTCATCCTCTTCCCACAATGTTATCCTTCGTGCGATTCAATGCATTTGATATGCAGCATTTCTTGAACCTCTTTATGATGGACTCTGATGATATGGAGAACCATCAAGCAAGAATTAACTTGCACATTAGGGTAACAGAATCCTTCTTAATTTTACCAGATAGTGTAAGGGATGATCTGCTTCCTGGTGCCAATATGAATATTATTTTTGGAGATAGTCTTTGAAAGGTCCATTGACAGCAATATCTAGCAGTTATTTTGAAGTCATACCTCCAAGTATTACAATATGGTCTATCTTTTGACAGCAACTTCCTTATTTATGTCAGTAACTAGATATTCCTTAAAAGCATCCAAAACCAGCATGGCTCACTTAGCAAGCAATGCTTGAGGTCTGCGATTTCATAAAGTAATCAGCGACTCAACCATCAGCTTAGTTGTCAACCAACTCTTTTTCCTGGCAATAAATCACAATGTTCTTAGAAAATTTTCCTTACACATAATTTTTCACATCAGAATCACTAACAGAGTAGCTTTGCCCCACTGGCCATAAAAGGCAACATCACAATTATTCTACCCTTCTTGTTACCAGATCCTCTTAATGGGCTACTTCCCACCCTCTCATGTCTACTGCTGTACTGCTGGGCATGGCAAAATATACCGGTGTTTCAATCTGCATTGCTGATCTGATGAAAAGAACATGAATGATGTAGCTGCATTTGAATGACATACCGCTGAAAGTTAGCCAGTTGCTCCTAAAATCTGCTGGTATTCTCTGTGCTAGTGTAGTACTTTATTGAAGACCAAGGCCATTTCTCAGCATAAACCGATGGCACCAAAACATACTTGCATGGAATTCTATTCATGATACGTTTGAGACTTTGAAATTTCAATGGCCTTCAGCTGAATTACAGAACTCTAGCTTCAAGTTCCAGATGTTTACCACATTTCAGCATCCCAAACGATTTTCTTGATGCAACTGCTTTCTTCCATTTTTCTTCTGAAGCAAACCAACGTCACATATTAGATTCGTTCAATCCATACTTTCTGCCAGCCTCTCTGTTGGTAGTGGTTTTGGCATAACACACAACTGCAAATTTGAAACTTGCATCATAACTACACTGAATTCCTTGACTTGATGATGCCTTTTGTTCTAAATGATCACTCATTTCTACATTAAAAAGGCTTTCTTATCAATTTTTAACTTCTTACTGAATTCAAGCTTACAAAACAATACGTAATTTTAAAACAAAATAATTTTTGCATTGCTCCGACATGAAATGCTGCCAGTTTAACCTACAGACACTAGTTGTATTGTTGTAGTTAGGTATGCATAGTAGATTTAAAACAGAATGTAAATGTGCACGTAGTGAATATAAACTGCACTTCTACTTTTTTCTGTTGAAGTGTGAGGCCTATTTTTGGGCCAATTGGGTTATTATAGTGACCTTTGTTAGATTTAAGTAGTTAAACTTAACGAAGGTTAAGCTAAGGTGTACCAAGCAGGATGGCTCAGGAGGTGTGGTCCGCATTTGGGAGGCCCAGGTTCGATTTCCAGGACCTACCTGACCCATGGGCTTTCTCGGGTTTTTCCCGGGTCGCTAGGCAAAAGCTGGGTAAGTTAATTACATCCCCCCAATTTCATCCCCAGTATCATTTCATATCATCTCTCATTTGATGGTCTCTTTCAGGTCAGAAGTGTCAGCAGGAGTCTCGACGGTGTATGGCAGGATGATGTGCTCTGAGTGAACTACTTCCTCCTCCGGTAGGTAGGTTGCTGGCCTCTGGACCGACTGCTGGGACAGTCTCCAAACCACAGTATGGGAGAATGTCCATTGTCCTGGCTTGCTGGGGGAGGTTTCCATCTAAGTAAAATGTAGGGCCCTGCCCTCTGCACTGTTGTGGCTCCTTGGGACGGCCTAACCCTGTCTCCTCCCATATCATCCTTCCTCCCAGGGGCATAAGGTACAATAGACCAAGACTGGTCACAGTAATGAATACCCTTCAGCAGGGGGGATAAAAAAAAAAGGAAAAGAAAAGCTAAGGTGTCCATGCGTGCCACCTCTAACATGGCTATTATCGTGGATTACTGTTGAGTTGATAGTTTCCTCTGCACATGCACATTATTCACAAAATGGACTGATTTTCTGACATGTTGAGGTAGTTTTACTATATAATAAAGGTCTAAAATGCACCAGTGGGTGAGTTAACAGTTCTTTATAGATTCATACACCCTCTTAGTCAATGTTACCTATACATATTTTCCTAAGTTCCACTTTCCCACACTGTACTACATGGCATAGCATTGAGGTATATTGACATTCAGTTACACGGCACTGTATTTCCTTGTTATTCTGTTTACTAAGTGAGCAAAATATTAGTAACCTGCTGTAATTGATGAAATATAAGTAAAGCACTTGGGAGCTATGTGTTTGAATGAAAGGTCAGTCAATTAATTATACACACAAATATAAATTACCATTGCAGCTGCTCATTTTTTGCTTGACACAAAGGAATTTTGATTCCCATTTCTTTCTCCTTGTTACAATATTCAATAGCATTATATGTGATTTCTGGCATCTGTCAATGTAACACACGTTGCTGTGATTGCACCTGAATATTGTGTGCATACACCGACTGGCTGTGTATGTATGATATACTCGCGTAAACAACTCCATTGTTTTACATATTTTCCGATATGCCTCCTTACTTTGCCATGTACACAACAAAAGCCTTATTATTGTATAAGATTGTGTTTTTGTATAAGTAAATAACATTACCAACTCTGAGTAATCTAAGGCTCAGAGCTTGCAGCACTATATGATACACAGTGTGTGTGTGTGTGTGTGTGTGTGTGTGTGTGTGTGTGTGTGTGTGTGTGTGTGTAGTTTTTTTTTTTCAACTTTAGTTTGAGCCCTGAATGAAATATACTATTTTAACAAAAACAGTTTGTTTTGTTTGTGGCTGTTGTGCCACACAGTTAATTGCTATTTCTCCTTTTTATGTGACTGAAAACAAAGTAAACTTAGAATACCTTTAGCAAGAAAACATATTTACCAGAACTTTTAGATATTTCTCGTCAATATGTGGAGTGTTTCTCAAAATACACATAACAACTGGTCTCAATGCTTTTACTCGGACTACAGGAAAACTTTTAGCTAACAAGTCCTTTAGCTTTTTGTCACGTTCTCTTCCTTCTTTCTGACCAATTTCATTTATGTGGTGTACAAGTTTATCTCTGAGTTCCTCCATCACAGAAGTATGGAATTCCAGTCTTCGCTGTCCATGGAGATCTAGCAGTGGTAGCATTGGTCTAAGAGATGGTAGCAGAATCCCATTCTCCAGCTGCAAAAAAAAAAAGTTTCTCTTAGAGGCATATAAGAAAATGCTATGGTATAGGTGCTCAATCTTATAGAGGTAGAGGGAGAAAAATTCCACATTATTCTTTACTTAACCCACAATATAGAAATGATGTTAAGTACACTTTGTAAATTATTGATACATTAAAACTTTATACTGTAGGTTAAGAATTGCTAGTGAAGTCCAATTTGTAGAGAGGACAATCATCCAAGACATATTCAAGATTGCAATTTAATAAAGTATTGAGCACGTATTTAGAAGTCCTGTACCATGTGTATTGCATACACATACCATCTAATATAAAATAAGTGTGAAAAACTGAATGATATGCTGCAGCAAACTGTAGGTAAATCTTAGTATCTTATAAACCTAAGTTAACCCAACAGGACGACTCAGGCAGTTTGTCTGTGGCCTGCATTTGATTCCCGTGGTCGACCTACCTGACCCAGGTATTTTTTCAGGGGCTCTCCTGGTGTCGCCAGATGAATGCTGGGTAGATTAATTAAATCCCCCAAATTTCCAGTCCGTCCATTTCATCTCCATTGTCATTTCACATCATCTCTCATCTGGTGTCTTTCAGGACATAAGTGTTGATGGGTGTCTCAGCGTTGCATGGCAGGATGATATGATCTTGGTAAAACCTCCTCCTCTGGTAGAACAGTCTCCGGTCTCTGAACCCAGTCTGGGGGGGGGGGGGGGTGGGGGGATGTTTCCAGACCATAGTAAGGTGGGATGATGGTTGTACTGCCCGGACGCGGAGTCTCTGATTGACAAAGTGTGAGGACCCTACCCTCTGCACTGCCGTGGCTCCTTGGGATGACTGCCCTGTCCCATCTTGCTTCATCCTTCTTCTCCGGGGTGCCACACTTGTGAGCATAGGTACAATGAAGTTTGCACCTTTGTGTCGAATCTCCTCTAAAGCGTAGTCCAGTTGGTCCTAGGTTAGGTATCCATGGTTGAATGGGCATGCATGTATGCATATGTTTAAAATAGTGCCAATATAACAAAATAAGTGAAATGAAGCATGTAGTTGTTTTCATACTATTTGACATCATCTTACATCAGTAGTATGTTCTGTGGTAGCTTGTATAACATGCATAAAATGGGTAAAAGTGCAGAATGAGTGCATACAGTTATGTTGGTACGGAATAACGTCACGAAAATAACTTGTTGCCAACTGCGGCGCTCCAATATCTGCGAAAACAGCGGAGCATTGCCAACACATTTTCTTTTTCTTATTATAAACTAGTGATACTGTATATAGGCAAATGCAGAGGAACCTTGCCAAACACATTTTCTTTTTCTTATTATAAACTAGCGATAGTAATGGGAATAGAGCGTACTAAGCTTTGTTTATTATTATAATTATATTAATATAATAATAATTAGTTAAAAAACTGGCAATGTTCCACTGATCTTTACGTCAGTTTATTTGGGTATTACAGTACTGCTGGTTTACTTACATAATGCTGACTATTCCAAAACTTTGTGCTACATTCGTTTAACTTGTTAAATAATTATGATAATAATAGTGAGAATATCAGAATATATAACAATGATAATAATACCGGCAATGATCCACTGATCTTTACGTCAATTTGGGTGTTATATTATTACTGGTTTGCTTACGTAATGTTGACTATTCCAAAACTTTATGCTAGATTCCTTTAAGTTTTTAAATAATTATGATAATAATAACACTGGCAATGTTCTACTGATCTTTACGTCGCATATTAAAGTATTGCCGGTTTCCTTACGTAATGTTGATATTTTCTGCGGTAGCATGTTCTGGAAGTTGGCAACATCCGAGCTATAACGTCAGAGCCACGATATCCGTTCGCACTCATACTACACTTTTACCAATGACTGTTATAGGATCCCAAGCCACAAAGCATAACCAAGGGTTTAAGGGCCATAAGTTGCTAAGTGTGACCAAGGGATGTTTTTTATAAGCAGAGTGAACCAGACAGGAGTGCAGTCACAGATCCCGTGAAGATAAAGCCCAATGACACAAGGTAGCTGAAGGGGAGAAGCAAAATTAAATAATGGGTCATACACAGTAAATTGTATTAAAACTAGCAGCACTTATTTATTACCCCTAACATTAATAAAATGTTCTATTAGTATTTCTGGAAGTGTGAAAATGAGGAAAAATCAAAATCCCGCCAAATTAATGGATTTTACTCCCTGCTTAGGTTGCCTCTCATTCCAGGTATTCCAGCATACCCAATTTGAACGTGGTCCGCTTTATCCTAGCGGCATAATGCTGATACAAAAGTATAAATAAGGTAAGTGAAATGGTTGGTTGGTTAAAGGTTTCCGAAGTGGTAACATCTCCCTACGCAATTCCTAACATAATCGCAACTTACTCACTTCTTGTAAAACGTTACTTTCTCTAGCCGAATATCTTATACATTTTTTAGTTTAGAAAATATGAAACCTCCGTGAAAAAACATACTTCCTAACAATTCACACCGATTGTCCGGACAGGTCACTAACTTCCTGGATGCAAAAAGAACTTAACCTCGCTGTTAGTAATAAATACATTCAAAAATGGTTAGGTGGAAAGATTCTTTAATATTTCTCATACCTGAAATTCTTCAATCGCTTTCAAGGGATCTGTGCAACTCGTCAACGCGTCTCTCAGAAAACTTTGTCCAGGGACACCGACTTCTTCCAAGCCCGTACCGGGCATTTTTCCTACACTCATGTTGTACCAATTTTCCAGCTGGAACTTCACATAATCTTTAGTATTTATTTATGAGAAGATGGTCACTAAGATATTTATCACATTCAGCTTTTACAATTTCCACAATTTCAAACACTTTAAATCACACTGTTAACAGGCATTCATTTGATAATTGCTGTTGTTCGTTTAAATGTTCTGTGTCTTTCCAAGCCAACAAAGCCTTCAGTAACACCAACTATGTAAATAAAAATACTATTTGCATGTTCTTGTAATTAAATAATATTAGTATAAAACTGTTAGAAAATAACTACTTTGAAATATTTCAACCATGTTAGGGATCTCATACTTGTCCTCAATCATTACGCTACTTTCTGGATGACTGGGTCTGATTCTCTTATGGTTGAAGGAAAGGTTGTTACCTACCACAGATAATTAATTGATACATACAGTCTGTGACACTTACCAAGCTGGCCGTGTGCATTTTGATTGAGGTCATAGTTCATTCTGGACGCGTTCTGGACTGTGCAGTGCTGTGTAACCAGGGGTAACATTTGTAAACAAAGCGTGTAAAAGAATAAACAGCAGAGTAGCCATTATTTCATACATTTTAGTGGCGATAGAAATTTAGACGTTATACTATTTAATTTGAACCTGCAGAAAGTAGCTATTAACGGCTCTACAGGTAATAACCAGTCATACAAATTATATTTGCTGTATTTAACTAGTAAAGCGTAGATGTCAGTTATTGTTAGCAAACTTTTGTGCATTCGTTAGGAAACATCGTGAGTAAAGCTGAGGAACATTGAACACGCTATATATTTATGGCAAATGTATCATGACCAGTAATAAAACAACCACCACTAGTACACCTTCTTTTTGCAAACTTGTGTAATAACATGAAAATTTTGAACCATCACATTTCAAGCTTTAACCCCAGTACATGCATTTGGATAGGTAAATATTAAAATCATCAAAATACTACCCATGCAATCTGCTCATGTATTGAAAATTTACCTGTTAATGGGATATTAAAGAATGACTCCATATTATATTGGGAATACCTACATAAAAGCATGTCTGTGTTATAGTCCATTTAGCGTTATCCAGGGAACACCACGTGGAGGCAGACTATGTTTCTTGTAAAGAGGATGTCATCATGAACAAACACCATTTGGACAAATGTAATGGTCTCAAAAGTGGGAACCTACAGGCTTTATATTGGGAAGCTAGGGAGAAAATGATGCAAATCAACTAATCCCCAGTGCCATTAGTCAACAACAACATACTACATAAAAAGCTTCAAGATTTTATTTTGACTAGGATTGTCTAATAGTTCCAAGTAGCATGGAAGGTTATGTAAATGTTTATTGCAGAGTAGTAACATACTTTCTGGAACAGTTTTAAACTATTAGCTGGTCCGTGCAGATCTTCTACATTCCTCATGCACAGCAAGGTTTGTAATGAAATTATTGTAATTATCTGCAAGATAGCTTAACAGAAGTATAAGTCATCATCAGCAAGAGCTCTAGAAATGTTGTAATGGATACTTAGATTTATTGTTGCATCAGATTGCTAATTCTATTATCTGCTTGTGTTGTGTTTTAAATTGCATAAAGTTTGTTTTATTATAGCTTAATGATAACCTATTTGCTTCAAACCAAATGTTGAGCAGTTCAAATGCTTTGCTGATATGTCTATTGACCTGCTAAGATTACATATATGGCAAGTCATTCATAAATAAAATAATGATAACCCAAATATGAGCTTTGTGGGACACCTCTAGTAATAATATGTGGTTTGGAGTCATTAGCATTTATCCTGGTTTTCTAGGTTCTTTTTGATGAGAAGATTTGAACCAATTTATGGATGTCTCATTGAAACCATAATATGTTAACTTTTGCAAGAGATAGTGATCATTTGTGTGAAAGCTTAGCCAAATCACAAAATATTCCTAATGGTTGTTCTTTTAAATCCCAAACTGTTACTAATTCAGAAGATTTTCAGTTGACATCCTTTATCTAAATCTGAACTAAGATGCTGTAAGACTATTATTTAACTCTGTGTATCTTAAAACCTGATTTTAGACTGCTTTCTTCTTTACTTCAGAAAAGGATATCAAGAACAAGATAGGTCTATAATTGGAAGTCAGAAATGAAATGTGTATTGTTTAATGTCCACTTTTACTACATGAGACACTGCACGCAGTGACACTGATGATACATGATATGAAAATGGAGCACTGGTGGAGCACTGCCATGGCGCTGTGTTGTCCACCCCAAATCTCACTTTGCGGTTGCCTGGGATCGAACCCAGGCCATCTTGGTGACAGCCGAGCAGTCTAACCACTCAGGCAGCACGGCCATTGGAAGTCAGAAACTTATTATTCAGTAAAAGAGTAATTGAATAATTTGAGAAATTCAATATGAATAAAATTGTGTAGACAACACAATAAATAATTGTGTTACCTTCTTTATTCTTGATGTTCCTAAAATGTTCTGTAAGTCTAATGTTCATATTCCTTTTTGTTTTGCCAGTGTAAAAGTTGTCACAAGCTTTGCAATTTTTCTGGTACGGTGCATGCAGATAGACGTGGCCAGAAGCTGTCATTCGGTTGGTGAGCAGCAAGCAAGCAATAATTTCAGTTCTCTTACACCATGTTCATAGGTACACACAGGTTTGCAAGGCTCCACCACTTCTCCTCCATTCCTCATACTGTGCTTGTGACTGCTCTCGTCTATTTGCAGGCACTGTACACACCTGATTTTTTGTCTGTGGATTTTTCATTTTTTATTATGTGATTTCAAAAGGTGTTGTACACTGAATTTGTTGTGGGGCCAGAGTAATGTTATGTTCATTGAAGACTCTTTGGAGAAGGTATGCAGCTCTGGGATGGTATTTAAATCTTTATGACGTTTTGTTACAAAGAATAGAAAATTGACAGAAATTACCATTTTTGGAATGAAAATCATGATATAGAACAAATCTCTATTAAAAAGTTTTCAGGGTTCAACTGCATTAAGCATGTGGGAAAAAATATTCATAAAGAAATATGGAGGAAAACTGTTTAATTTTGACACCACCTTTGAAGAGAACCTGAAGTTCAAGATCATCAAGATACCCATATTACCTCCAAGGAGTTTACCAAATCAAAATTCAAGAATGAGCATTAGCAGAGCATGTTAGGAAGGTCCTAATGAATCATAATCATAATCCTTTATTCACCATTGAGCTTACATGAAGCAATAGGTTTCGTCAGTTATAAAAAGTATTTACAATGTATTTACAAGAATAGAAGGTTTACAAATTAATGCATAGAAAATTCTAGGTGAAACAGATTATTTCATGGCTTAAGGTAGTAATTATCCTAATTTAATAACTTTACTATAGTAATAATAACATTAAACAATTAGGTACCTACTACCATAATTTACAATAGTTTTACATAAATTCACTAGCATGTATGTTATATTCGCATTTTATTCTTTTACAGTATAAAATGCTTTAAACCAGTTTTTTAATACCATAACAAATCTGTTTTGTGGCAGTTCTTTTATTTCCAAAGGAAGCTTATTGAATAATTTTAACTGTTGATAACAGTGGCTATTTATGGTCTTCCTCAATCGGTTGTGGGTTCTATCTAAATTATGTTTGCATCGAGTGTCATAACTGTGTACTGAGAAATGATTTATAAATAAGTTTTGATTTTCTTTAACGTGTATAATATTGGTGTATATATACATTGACAGTAAAATCATTATCTTAGGTCTATAAAACTAGGCTTACATGTATCCTGTTGTCCTAATCCTAGAATTAGTCTGAGAGATTTCTTTTGCCATGTGACTGCATTTTTCGAGGTAGTACAATTACCCCAAAGCTTAACCCCATACAGTATATGTGGATGAAATAAGGCATAGTAAGATGTTATTAACATATCTCGAATAACACATTTCTTTAGTTTCCCTAGAAGATACCAGATTAAAGTAAGCTTTTTACAAAGGTAAAGTATGTGCATTTCCCATGTTAGTCTGGTGTCCAAAATACATTGTATGTAAACACTAGCAATATATGGAGCACTGAGTACTAATTCATCTCAAAATTATATTAACGCAAAAATATTCTTCATGAGTATGGACTGTGACACGGTGAAGCACAAAAGTTAATATAATTTTGAGTCAAACTAGTACTTGATGCTCCATATATTGCTAGTGTTTACTTAGAATGTTTTGTTAGGACTTAACTAACATCATCAGCTAATGATGACAGTAAATATGCTGAATCTGTGTGAACCTAAGAATAAAATAAATTAACAATAGGCAAATCTAAAAATCGTTACATGATACATGATGTAATGTATCATCATCATTGCTTATGTTATATACCCCAGGACATAGTGGATAACTAAGACTATAAATTAGTAGGTAATTAAGACAATCTACCAAGTCACTATTTGCGAAGCTCATTCTGTAAAAGTTTTGTGACATTAAAGATGTTTTAGTTAATTGATGGAAATTAATCATTTCTTCACACTAGCCATATAAGCTAAGGTTTTTGATAGATAGTCAACATGAAAAATTCAATGCTATGGCCAGGATTTGAACCACGGATTTCCTGGTTTCCGTCAAGTCGTTCTAACCCATTAAGCTACTATGGCCAACTTGCTGTCATGACATTAAAGAAATTCCAGTCAAATGGAGAATTTAATGTCATGACGGCAAGTTGGCCATAGTAGCTCAATGGGTTAGAACGACTGAACGGAAACTAGGAGATCCGTGGTTCAAATCCCAGCTGTGGCATTGAATTTTTCATGTTGACTATATCTATTAAAGATGTTATTTGTTTTTTAAACAAATATAGTGTACACTTACTAAACTAGAAAAACTAGATGCCACTTGTAACATCAATAAACACTGTTTAAGAAAGTACGCCATAGCCTGTTGTTTGTAATGGGTTTACAAAATAAACTGGCAGTATTACAGTGAGAAGTTTTGTGAAAACTGTTTATTAATAATGGTAGAAAATTAGACATAAATTCAAACAACGAACTTAGGAATAATGTAATTTAATATTTTATTATGTTACTTTTATTCTTATATGACATTCTAGAATTACTTTCCAAGCCTTAGTATTTGAAAATGTTTGAAGTATATTTACACAGATATTATAATCAATATTTACTTTCAGATTGATGAATTGTCAAAATGGATCCTGAAATCTTGGCACGGCTGATACCACAGGGAAAAGAGTCTGTTCGCCCTGCATGCAAGAAGTGTGGTTATGCAGGACACCTGACATTTCAGTGTAGAAATTTCATTAAAGTGGACCCTAATAAGGAAATTGTATTAGATGTAAGCAGCACTAGCAGTGAAAGTGATAATGATTATCTTACCCCACTTACTGAAATGCGTGAAAAAGAACTTAAAAAGAAACTTAAAAAGGCAAAAAAGAAAGGGAAGAAAAAATATAAAAAGGAAAGAAAAAAGTCTAAGTCTTCTGACCGTTCAAGATCACGCTCACGTTCTGAGTCCTCTGAAAGTGATGCAGATGATAGCAGTAAACAAAAACATAAAAGACATCACAGCAAAAGTAAAAAGAAAAAACGAAAACATTCAAAGCATAAGAAACATAAATGTTCAGACTCAGGAAGTTCAAGTGGCTCAGATTCTGAATCCAGTTGAACATATGTACATATACATTTGAGCTTTTGTACTGCTCTGCATGAAATCATCTGATTGTAAGCAAAATGTTTATAAATAAATTCATTATTTCAAATATTTGTGAATTTGTTGTTTTGCTTGCCTGTAAATCAGTTAATCTATGTACAAGATGAATGCTAAAGGCTGTCTTCAAAAATCAGTGTAATAGACTTAAAGCTTGCTAAAATTTCCTTGAAAACATTTAAATTGTGTTCTTAAAATTAAAAGTGAAGGTAGTATAAATAAGAGTAATTATTTCAGTATTCTTAGTTTTATATATATTGTTCTCATGTATATTAACAATTCAGGCAGCTCATCCTTAGCTACTCTCTGCCATATTTTTCAGTTTACTAAATGAAGCTACTAATGTGTTAATTACTAAATGTAGGTTGATCTCTCATAGGTGGACATCATCAGTGTCATGGTCTAAGTCTCCTTGGTGAAGGTTCAGGCACAACCACAAAGGTTCAGTTGTGCCTGAACCTTCATCAAGGAGATTTAGACCAAGCCACTGCTGACGTTCACCACAAGTGTGGACAAAATATCTGGACATCAAAACGCCAGCAGACCACGGCTTCAAACCCAGAAGAAACTTGTAGTGTTTGTTAATTCTGACTCTAGCTGTGAAAGCTTCAGAATAACAGATTCTATTGCTAGTCAGATCCTTAATATCACTCTATTTTCCACATGCTTTCAGCTTCTGTTCTCACCATGTTATATGGTGTCTTTTGTTTGATCTGTGGGGGATCCATTCAAAGACAGCTCTTGTTATAATTTCTGTTTCCCTTCTAAATGAGCGGCCAATCCATCTTCATTTCCTATATTTTATTTCTTGCACAATTTCGTTTTGATTTGATATTTTCTACAGTTCCTTATTTGATATGGTTTGTGGCCACTATATTCCTAAAATGAATCTTAAGCTTCTATTTATAAATACCTGCAGTTTCTTTTCTATTGATTTGATTGCCTTTCAGGTCTTAGAGCTGTATAGTAGAATGGATTTCACATTGGTGCTTCTAATTTTAAGCTTCATGGCAATGTGTTTGGCTTCCCAAATGTATAGTTAAGTTTATGAAGTAGAATTTGATATTTCTAATTCTGGCATTTACTTTCTTTCTCCCTGATATGAAACATAAAAAATGCAGCTTGGTGGCTGCAAAGACAGACAAAATTTTATTTGTCATGAAATTCATATTGCCAGCTACTCATTGTAAGACTTGAAGTTTTCACGGCAAGCATTATTAATCAAGGTTTTGCGGGGATCAGAATGTCAGGTTTATGAATGTTGAGCTTTCAGCCATGGCCTTCAGGATCTGAATGGCCAATCACCCACGAAGCCTTGATTAGCTACTCATTTCACTTGTGCATTTCAAGCTCTCAATTGAAACAAAATATTTTGCTACATGCATCTACATTTGATTAAAATAATTCAGAAATATCTTTCTCCCCAATTGTACCTGTCACATGTTGATAGCCATGAGTGCAAAAATTGCTTACTTAAGCAATTATAACCCAACAGAAAATAAATGATGGCCAATACTCACATGATTTTATACACTCATTGTATACTGTACTGTATAAAATAAAATTACTCTATTCATACTACATTACTTATGATGAGAGCTTTCCTAAAAATTATTTGCAATTATGAAACATTGTTTAGCTTACATACTATAAAGAAATAAGCTATAGCTGGTAATAATACAAATGAATTCGTGTAGAAAGACAAGGATAAATAAAAACTTTTCAAATGTATTTCATCAAATAATGTACTTATATACATTAAACTCAGTTTTGAGAAAATAAAACATAAGAAAAAATTGTCCTTAGAAGGTTGTGTGAAGTAAGTGGAATTTTATGAAATTATTCTTTCTCTTTTTACCCTCCTTCTATGGAATGAATGACAAGGGAAACCAGAGAACCCACCCGGACATTGCTTTGTCCAGCGTATATCATCCCCAGGAATCAAACTCCCTGCCTTGGTGAAAGGTAAGTGATCTAACCACTCATGCTACACTAATATGCCATCCTGGAAATTTGCTGGAGTTGAATAGCCCTCTGGAGCTACTGGTGTCAGTTGCCTGTCAAGGGGCAGACAAACTGTGAATCAGAGATGGGTGATTACTGAGCACCGCATAGCTTGGTATGTGGGTAAGGAAGGTGATGTTATGAAATGATGACAAAATGGATGAAAAGAAAGGTGATGCGGGAGCAGCTAGTGGAATGAGTGACAAGGGAAACCAGAGAACCCTCCCGAACATTGCTTTGTCCAGCGTATGTGATCCCCAGGCATCAAACTCCCTGCCTTGGTGAAAGGTTAGTGATCTAACCACTCATGCTACACTAATATGCCATCCTAGAAATTTGCTGGAGGTGAATATAAAGCTTTGTAATCATCCAAATTTTCATTTTATGTTCTCTACAGACACCCATATGAATCTTTTTTCCAAAAATGGTCTTTTTGTGTCAAGATCAAGATGAAAAAGTAATCCTGAAAACAAGCTGTGAGGATTTTTTTAAAGACCTCTTATGCATTTATCTCAGGATTAAATTATGGACCTTCTGATGTTTCCAATTGCAATATATCATTGTTACTACATAAATTATTTAAATATTTTATTGACAAAGCTTTATCTTTTTAATTAAAAGGATAATTTAATTAAGAAAGAACAATCTGACACTAATGGATTATGGACTATAATTTATACAGTGCATTCCTTATTGCAGGCTGCAGATTGCTTATATGTATGCTCTGTGTACTATCCATTGCACAGGGTGATTTCGAAAACTCCTGTGTTATTCATGAATGATAGTCATATGCACTATAATTATCAATAACATTGTTGTAAATAGTGTTTCCAATTACAATAAGTCATTCCTGTATTTTTCATCATCGCTAAGGTTAGAATTCAGAAACTCATCTTTATGCAATCAGATTTCAATTTTATAATTTCTTGTTCATAGCTCTGTATAAACAAGAGGTTTCTAAAGCATCCACTTGCTGTGCAATGTTTTAAGTACTTTGGAAAGTGTTCGATGCACCCATTGTCTTAAAGTTATTAATCACATATTAACAATTTCTCTACCTAGAATTGTCTACATATCTGAATACACGATTCAGTTTTTATATGCATTATTCATAAAAACTATTCAAACATGAATGTTTCACTATACATTTTTTTGAACTAACAACACTGGTCAAAATTGATTGTGTGTTATGAAGGAAAATATGACGTGTCTGCATATGTCTATCATACAAAATTCATTCAGCTTATGTGATTTACTGCTGCATTTCGTTATGTCATTCTAAATCTGTTGTACATTATGTTCCTAATCAGCTAACTTCTATCCTTCAGTATCTTCCAGAGGTTTATGTTCATATTTCCAGCACTCAGTAGTTTTTCTTTATAGATTGGTCTGTTTTCTTGTGAGATATTTCTGTTTACATTTTGTTAATATGCATGCTTGTCTTCTATGCATCACATAGAAGCTGAGCAACTACTTCTATATATCGAGATTTAACTGTTAAAAACCTACTTAGCAGTAATAATACTGATAAGATAAAACCAGAGGAAAAGTCAGGCATTTACAAGATTAAGTGTAAAGACTGAAAAAATTTACATAGGGAGGACAAAAACAAGCATAGGCACTAGAAAGAAAGGACACTTCAGGCACTTAAGATACAAAAATATTGATAAGTCCTCAATAGCAGCTCATTTCTGGTTGAAAATCATGAAACTGAAGAAAGAACCAAATTACTAAAATACGTACAAAAACATTGTGAACTCATCATATGGGAGAGAATATACATAGAAAAACATAAAAACCAGCTAATGAACTTTGAATTCCCTCCAGAAGAGAATCCCACATTTAAGTTCATCACTAAATCAACAGATGGCAGCAGCAACTCCAGAATTACCCACATCACTGGATCAAGCTCTAGTCGCATAAGAGCTGAAGATGCAAACGATGATTTGCGAAACATGTCCTCAAAATAGGTATGTAAGTGAAGCAGATGTGTAATTAATACTTCTATATATTCGTTCAGTGTTGTTTCAAAACACCCTGTAAAAGAGATATGCCTTTGGGTGTATACAAATCATGCAAGTGTTGGTCATAAATGGAGTTGCAATCATGGTTGTTAAGTATGATAGGCACAATTGGAAAGAAAGATGTCATTTATTTCAGTCACATGTAAATTCATGTAGCAAAATCTTCATATGTAGAGAGCAGCAGAAAAGCAGGAATTAAATATCTAGCTGCATGGCATATTCCTTATGGACCCAGGCTATACCATCACCACCAGTAGATCTCAATTTTAGTGAATATAAAAGCAGCTTCATAACTTCTGACATCGAGTTGGTTTCTGATGCAGAAGAATTTGACAATTCACCATGAAAGTTTAATCAATTTGAGTTAAATGATTTAGTGAAGGATGCAGGGCTCAGAAAACAAACAAAAAATTAATTACAGATGTATTTTTTATATGTGGCACATGACCTTGCTCGGATGTGCGGATGTCATGCGAATCAATGGTAGGGGTAAGATCCCTGCCTTCACGAGCAGATTGCTGATAAAGCTAAAGGGTTAGATGTCTTCCAAATAAACATGGACTCGACCATAAAGTACTGTGCAACATTACGTCAAATGCCACGTCTAATAAGTACATCACTGGGCTCAAACCATGAAACAGGAGAATTTGTTAACATTTGGTAATACATTTTTGTGGTATAGGAAAGTTTTCCACTATTACTATGCAGAAGATCAACATAAGCCTTCTGAGGATGTGTGCAATCTTATTCAGCAGTTGTGTAGAAAACATATGAGATAAATAACTGGCACCTTTTTATTGACTCTTCTAAACAAAATCTTAAGGCAGTACTTCTTCATGATGGCAACAATACTGCTTGCATATTCCATGAACCTATCAAAGAGTCTTGTGAAACTCTGAAGATGTTCTTGAGAAAATTAACTACCATGACCATGAATAGCAAATGTAGGTGACTGAAGGTCATTGCTCTTTTACCAGGACAAGAGTGATGATTCACAAAATTCCTTTATTTTCCTTGCAAATGGGATACTTATCTGCAGAGGATCTACCCAAAAATCCGAAGACCCTGGCCTCCTCCTACCCGGGCAAGATGGAAAACTCTGGGGTTCTTTTCTAGGGCAATACCTGGTTTCCTAAAAAGCCCTCCCCGCCCCATCGACAAGAACGTCAAGACGGGATGGAAGTGGATACGGCACTTGCGCGCGTCAATTCCGCAGGGAAGACTACCGAAAACCTCGGTGGGGCCGCCTGGTGATCTAGCACACCTTCTACTATCTATGCAGGCTAGTATAGTCGCGCTGTTCGAACGGTTACCATGGATTTATCTTTGGTAGGTGATAGATACCTCTCAGATAAAGCACTGATTACTCCACGTGGAGTAAATATCTGTCATTTGTGATTCCCGTGAATTCCATTGGCTGAAGTGATGCGTTCATTGGTGCTAAGCACTTGAACGGGAGACGCGTCAGTACCCCTCTCACTCAGACAAGAATAATCAGTGCGTTAGGTTTCTGTTAAAAATAAATCCATGGTAACCATTCCAGCAGCGCGACTATACCTGGGACTTCTGAGGCAACCCTCTACCCCCTCCGGGTGGCCGACGCTTGGCCGGAGGTACCTGATCTCCCTCGGGTGTCGAGAACGCACTGCCCCCTCTAGTCCAATCCAGTCCGAACAGCTCCCCGACGGGAGGGGCTCGGCAGTTCGGCCCAAGGTTCCTTTAGTAAGTCAGAGATACCACGAGTGCTAAGGGTCCGCAGCGCCCGCACTACGGCAGCTGAAGGAGACGGATTCCCTCCCTTACGTGAAGTATGCCGAGGGACAAACGCTGCAAAACTGGCCTATGACCTGAGAGGCAGTAACTGCAACTTGGATCAAGAAATATTACTATGTTCCTCTTGTTGATTATATAATTTATCAAAAAATTCTACTCCCTCCATTAAATATAAAATTTGGCACGATGAAGCAATTAATGGAAGCATTTGACAAAAGTTGCTCTTGCGTTTTTTACTTCTGCACAAAGTTTACATCATTTGTCACTGGCTGAAATTATATTTAACGGACTACAGATTTTACCCCCTGTATGAATTCAATTGAAAAACATGCATGCAATATATTCACAGAGGTCATTAAGAAATTTCTGGGCAATGTGAAAGACCCTCAATAAAAAAGACGCCAGAAATGTGTTACAAAATTTCAGAATGCTCGACCGTAATATTGTTTGAAGCGTCAGTTCAAGTCAGGTCAATTCTTCCATATGATAAACCTAACAGAAAACATTTGCGAATCTAACAGAAAAGAAATATGGAAAATTTTAGACTGCTCAGTTGTCATATGAGTTTGAAACTTCATTTCCTCAAGTCATATCTTAACTACTTTCTGTCAAATTTGGGAAAGCAAGCAAGATGAAAGGTTTTAGCAGGGCTTCAAGAAACTGAACAAGGATGCTGGGATGTACATGTAATGGAAAAATACTGATGGTGTCTTGGATACAAAGAACATTCAAGAATACCTCATACATTGAAGTTTTTTGAAGGAAAAAAATAAATGTATGCACAAGAAAGCTTAAGATACATTCTCAAGTTGAGGTACAATTTCGTGTTATTGTTTTTCGCCCTTTAAAAGTTGTATATGGCAATATATTCATGCCGTCATCACGCGTCAACATCGCCTGACAATTTGCCACGCACGCAGCCTTGTGATCATCCGTCAGCATTCGTGGCACCCACCTGGAAGACACTTCGCATTTTCAGATCTTCATGCAGGATTGAGTGCATAGATGCCACGGAAATGCCAATTTTGGAGGCGATGTCTGCAACGCCCAATCGGCGATCCTCCAGAACAACGTTCTCCACTCGTTGTATCATGTCTTCAGACTGGCTGGTGCGAGGCCGTGACTGTCCTGGTTTGTTGTCACACGATGTTCTGCCCTGTTTTTGGAGGGAGGGGGGTAATTTTAGGTCCTCCAACGTTAAGTCATATCGGACGGTGAGTGAAATGATGCTCAAATGTGTCCAGGGTTCAAGGAGCTTAGAGCTACGCGACATTCGTCTTTAAGGATAAGGGAAAACCCGGAAAGAACCTCATCCAGGTAGCGCATCCTGACCTAGTTTCGAACTCGGGGCTGCTCTGCCTTCATTAAACTATCGCACCCAGGAACGCACATTTCACATCCATGGTACAGTATATTCATGATAAGCCCTCTACTACTGAAGGTAATCATCAATGAATTGGAGCACTAGCAATTTTTATTAATAAAGGTCTAACAAAAATTGGTATTATTTTCATAAAAAAAGGTAAACAAACCATGACCATAAGCCTCACTCAACTGGCGATGAATTTCAATAGGTCTCACATGACGAAATGGAGAAAACGAATGATTACTCGCTGTTCTTGCAATGAAAACGTCGCCATTTTAAGTATAAAAACAGTTCTAACTCTCGTCGCTGCCACTGTAGTTCTATGCACTGTACAGTGCTGCCATTTCTGTCACGCATTCACAGAGTCCACGTATATTAAAAAAAAAAAAAAAAAAAAAAAAAAAAAAAAAAACAGAAGTTCCTATCTGGTCCCAGTCCTGAACAAAAATATGTATTATAACTAGGGGGCGCATTTAGTCCGATTTGCCTATTCTATTCCTTTGTTCAGAAACGTAGCCTTTTGAGCTATAATCACACTTCCTACAATTATTAGCCTAATTTATTAGTTTTATAGTGCCTATAAATGCCTATTTCATACGTTTGTGCCTACTCTGCTTATTGGTGCCTAAAACTGCCTTTTTTAGCCAATTTGTTCTGCTTGTAATTTATGACAACAGCCTTTGCATTTGTCGGTTTCAACGTGAAGTTGAAACATTGCTGCACATTTGGTATACAAAAAGGGGTTTAACCAGGTAGGTACCTGCCTTACAGACGTGTCACCATGCGCTGATGACGTCATGGAAAAATCTTAGAATTCATTCAAAGACAAGTAGCAAAGACCAGCTAAATCATATTTCAATGGATTGGCAAATGATCACTCTTTATGTGGTGAATGGAAAGTCCATTCTGTAAGCAGTGTTTCAAGTGCACACGTAGATCAGTTTCCTATGCAAACATGCCAAAAGAGAGGAGCAAAAGAAATGTACTTCTTAAACAGCACAGATAAGACAGTATTTTTTTTTTTTTTTTTTTTTTTTTTTGTCAACTTGTGTGAAACAGGTGAGTTTAATCATTCATGTTAGTACCATTGTCACGGCAACAGGAATAAAAGTTTCGTCACAAATAAGAAGAAAGTCGGCAGATAAAGTTTCATGGTAATAATGAGCCTTGCTAAGCAGTTAATGATAGCGCAGCTATTGTAAACAAGCGCCGGCAAGCAAAAGATAACTGAGGTAAAGGACTTGCCGGCATAGATTAAGTTACGCTTCTGTAATGTGATAGAATATTTGGTTTCTTTATTCTTCCGGAAATTTCTGGACTGATAGAGATTGTTCTGGTTCTGGTTTATGTTAGAACAATCTAGAATTACGAATTAGGTATTTAAGGACGTGATGGCTCGTAAAGTTAGTTGTACAACAGTGAGTTCTGAAACAGTGTTGTGAACGAGAAAGAGCTGGAAGTGTTATTGTAGCGAGAGCTGATCTGCTGTCACTCTTTGTTATTGCGATCGACCTTGGTAGACTGATTGTGACGCAACGTAATGCTGCTGTAATCTATAAGAGTATTTCTACGAAAATAAAGGAGATTTTTAATTTCTGCAACTCGGCCTTTTAATTCCACGAATCCACAAAGTCACAACTGGTGAAAGGAAACGGGTTATTACCACCATGGAGGCTGCATTAGAAGAATTCTACAGAAAATGGAAGAGATGAATACGGCTAACGACAACACCACCGAGAAGATGGAAGAAATGAAGGCCGAATTAACCACAGAAATGAGAGCAGCGAACGACAGTCTGGCCACGGAAATGAACGTGACGAACGAGGCTCTCGCCACCAAATTTGAGGAACAGTTGGCCGGCGTGAGGGATGACGTCGTGGAGCTGGGCAAGCGGATGGGTCAAGTAGACGAGCGCCTTAATGATTTAGAGGAAAAGGCCAACAATAACGCCAAGTCCCTGAACGCCATGGTGGAAGACGTCGAAGACCTTGCGAACCGCGTAAACAACTTGGAGGGAAAGGCCGACAGCAACACGAAGTCCCTGAACGCCATGGTAGAGGACATCGTCGGCAGGAGGCTAAAGGACCTGAAGGCCGATGCGCCGGGACGTGACACAACATCTGCGCGAGTCAAACCGCCTAAATACGACGGCGCGACAACTTTCGAAGTCTTCCGCCGCCAGTTCGACGCAGTGGCCAAACACAACAAATGGTCACCAGAGGAAGAGGCCACACAGTTAATAGCCAGCCTCCAGGGACGAGCCGCGGAAGTCCTAAACACGGTATAGACAACGGCGGCGCCCAAGGACATCTGGGAGGCCCTGAAGAATCGTTTTGGTAACCACCGCTTAGCCGCAGTGTACCGCAGCCAGCTTAAGGCAAGGTCACAGCAGCCAAGGGAGACGCTGCAGGAATTCGCCCTGGCAGTTGAGCAACTGGCTAGCAAGACACTAGTCGACCTCCCACCAGAGTTCGTATCCCGGGAAGCTGCCCACACATTCGTTGACGGGGTACGAGACACGGAGATTCGTCAGCGCCTAATGCTCGGCAATTACAAAACCATCCACGAGGCGCTAACGGCAGCACTGTGGATGGAGGAGCCAAGGTGACAGCTATCTCGACGTCGAGAACGAGGAGTGTCCGCTACACTGAAGACCGAAGGCCAGCTGAAGGACGCTGGCGAAAGCCAAGTGGGGTGTGCTGCGAGTGCGGCCAGCCGGGATACCTAGAGAGAGACAGGCGACACCAGGAAGAGCAGCCGGAAGAACGAGTAAGGCTCTGCGTGACGAGGGGCACGTCGGCGTCGACATCACCATCCCCTCGAGTAACACTGCGCGCAGTCAGCCGGCGTATGGATGACAGCCTCATCGCGGACGGTTGGGTGAGAGGAAAGCCGTGCCGCGTGCTGGTGGACACCGGGGTAGCCGTGACGTGGCGAAGAGTTTGCCGACGAGGAAGCCGAGCCGACTTGTGACGGCATCGGGCGACACCTTGCCTGTAGAGAAAGAGGTCCTACTGAAGTTGAACTTGGGACGGAGTGCCATGCGTCTGTGGGTATTCGTCGCGAAGGTGGCTGAGGAGGTGATACTGGGATTGGATGCCCTCAGGAGCCACGAGGCGACGGTCGACGTCGGCAGGAAGGTCCTGCGGCTCAATGGAGAAGAGGTGATACTCAGGCAACCCGAAGAGCGCCATGGAATTTGCAGGGTCGTCCAGGTCGGAACGGAGCTAGGGACGTGCAAGCCCGTGGTCAGCGAGACCGCAATCGACAAGACACAGGAGCCGTTGCCGACGCAACACCTGGGGACCCGGCTGAAAGGCTTACTGGAGAGGGTGGCCGACCACCTGACCTCAGAACAGCTGGAGAAAGTTCAACTACTGAGGCAATACCAGTGCGTCTTCAGCTAAGGCAACATGTTTAAGCGCAGAGGTTCCACCCCATTAGGCCTGAACCCGTAGGAACAGGACCTGGGCCTCTTCTACCAGTGAGTATCCGAGCTGTACCAAAGGGTGCTCGGCGTCCTCCGTGGCTCTTTCCATATGGCAAGACCTTGATACCTAACAAGCCCCCCATCTGGTCCTGTGGACTCAAGACGGGATGGAAGTGGATACGCAACTTACGCGCGTCAACACCATAGGTGAAGACTACCGAGAACCTCGGTGGGGCCATCTGGCGATCTAGCACACCTTCTACTAGCTTAGCAGGCTAGCACCCGGGAGAATTAATGGCTTCCCTCAACCCCGTCCGAAGACGTACCCAATCTCCCACGGGTATCTGGAACCACTGCCCCCTCGAGTCCAACCCAATCCGAACAACTCCCGAAGGAGGGTCTCAGATGTTCGGTCAGAGGGTTCCTCTAGTAACGTCAGAGGTACCACGAGTGTTAAGGGTCCGCAGCGCCGCACCACGGCCGCTGAAGGGGACGGATCCCCTCCCCTACGGGAAGCTTAGGCGACAATGACTACGGCCGCACGGATAAAGTGCTTCACCGCATCGACACCGGAGACGCCTGGCCTATTCGGCAACCACCTAGACGCGTTCCGCTGGCGAAACAAGCGGCGGTACGGGATATGGTAGGAGTGATTGAAGAGTCTGACAGCCCTTGGCGTTCCCCTGTGGTTCTGGTGACAAACAAGAACGGCGAGCTACGCTTCTGTGAGGACTACAGGAAGTTGAACGCTGTCACCCGGAAGGACTGTTTCCCCTTACCCCGAATTGACGATACCCTGGTCACGCTAGCTGGTGCGCAGTGGTTCTCGAACCTGGACCTGAAGTCGGGTTACTGACAGGTGGCTCTAGACCCGAGAGACAAGGAAAAGACTGCATTCTCGACAGGCCAAAGGCTTTGGCAGTTCACAGTTATGCCCTTTGGCCTCTACAATGCACCAGCCACATTTCAACGCCTCGTGGAATCAGTAATGATTGACATACGACACATGCCTGCTATACTTGGACGACATCATCATCGTCGGCAAGACGTTCGAAGACCATCTCGACAACCTAAGCAAGGTGTTACAGAGACTGCAGGCAACCAACTTGAAGCTGAACGCGAAGAAGACGTTAACTACTTGGGCCACATAGTCTCACCAACCAGAGTGGCCACAGACCCGGAGAAAACCCAGGCTGTGAGAGATTGGCCTCGCCCAAAGCATAAGCGAGAGTTACGCAGTTTCTTGAGGCTGTGCAGTTACTACCGCCGCTTCATAAAGCGGTTCTCCAACGTTGCCAAACCCCTTAACCACCTGACAGAGGAACACAGACCTTATGCGTGGACGGATGATGCCGAAGGCGCTTTCCAGCACCTGTAGAAGACCCTGTGCAGAGCTCCTATTCTGGGATTTCCACAACCAGGTGGCACCTTCCTTGTGGACACCGACGCTAGCGACCATTGCAGTGGAGGCGTCCTATCGCAAGTTCAGGACGGCCACGAGCGGGTGATAGCCTACTACAGCAAGACCCTATCCAAGGCAGAGAAGAACTACTGCGTCTCCCGCAAGAATTACTGGCGGTAGTAAAGACCTTGGAGCACTTCCACAAGTACCTGTACGGTCAGCCATTCCACCTCAGGACTGTCCATTCCACCCTAACCTGGCTATTGAGCTTTAAGAACCTGGAAGGCCAGACAGCACGTTGGGTCCAGAGTCTGCAGGATTAGGACTTCACCTCTGAACATCGTAGAGGGAAGAGCCACTGTAACGCAGACGCCATGTCTCGAAGACCCTGCCCAGAGGAGTGCGGCCAATGCACAAGAGTGGAAGAGAAGGAGCGTACCGCAGCAGTCCGATTAGTCACGGCAGCGCCTGCGGATGGCTGGGATAGCGCAGGCCTGAGGAGGGAGCAGCTGGCGGACGCAGACTTGGGGCCACTCTTGAGAGAAGTGGAGGCGGGGACAAGGCCAACCTGGGAGGACATCGCACCGAGGAGCGCCACTTACAAGTCGTACTGGGCCCAATGGGACTCACTGAAGACAAGAGAGGGCGTGCTGTTCCGGAATTGGAATCGCCTGATGGGAAGACGCAGAGGGAGCAGTTGGTACTTCCCCGAAGTAAGGTCCCGGAAGTCTTGGAGGAAGTGCATGCCGGTACTTCAGGACACCTGGGAGAAAACCGGACGATCGACAAACTCCGACAGCGCTACTACTGGCTGAGGCTCCGAGCAGATGCTGAGAGATGGTGCCGTCAATGTCACGCGTGCGCGGCGAGTCGCGGCCCCCAGACTGGGAGCCGGGGTCGCATGCAGGAGTACAACTTCGGAGCGCCATTCGAAAGGATCGCCGTCGACATAGCTGGACCATTCCCAGTGTCCGACCGAGGCAACAAGTACCTGATGGTGGTCGTGGACTACTTCACCAAGTGGCCGGAGGTGTATGCCATTCCGAACCAGGAGGTGAAGACAATCACGGACTGCCTCGTGGAGCAAGTGTTCTGCCGATTTGGGGTGCCGTTAGAGCTCCACAGCGACCAGGGCACTAATTTTGAATCCAACCTGATGAAGGAGGCCTTAGAGAGGCAGGGGGTGAACAAGACCCGCACCACACCCCTACATCCACAGTTGGTCGGCATGGTGGAGAGATACATCAAGACCTTAGAAGAGCACCTGAGGAAGGTTGTAGCCAGCCATTAGTGAGACGGGGACGTCAAGGTGCCAGTGTTCTTGCTGGCCTACTGCTCGTCAACACACGACACCACCGGGATGACGTCAGCCAGCTTAATGTTCGGCCGAGACTTGCGCCTCCCATGTGATTTGGCTTTTGGAAGCCTCCCAGATGCAAAACAGCCAGCAACCGAGTATGTGGAGAACATGGTGGTCCATCTCCAAGACATGCATGAAATGGCTCGTCAGAACATACAGAAGGCAAGTGACCACATGAAGACCCGATACGACAGGCAAGCCAACAGCCAAGGGTTCCAGCAGGGTGACCTAGTCTGGTTGTACCTCCCTACCCGGACCAAGGGACGCTGCCCGAAGCTCCAGCAACCATGGCAAGGACTGTAGCAGGTGGTGAAGAGGATTAACAATGTGGTCTACCGCATCCAGAAGGTGACCCGAGGGAAGATGTTGGTGGTACACCTGGATCGTCTGGCCCGCTACAATGGTGCTGTTCGGGACGACCAGCCTTGAGGAGGGAGCAGTGTCACGGCAACAGGTATAAAAGTTTCGGCACAAATAAGAAAACTGTCGGCAGATAAAGTTTCATGGTAATAATGAGCCTTGCTAAGCAGTTAATGATAGCGCGACTATTGTAAACAAGTGCCGGCAAGCAAAAGATAACTGAGATAAAGGATAGGCTAAGCTTCTAGAATGTGATAGAATATTTGGTTTCTTTATTCCCCTGGAAATTTCTGGACTGATAGAGATTGTTCGGGTGCTGGTTTATGTTAGAACAATCTAGAATTACGAATTAGGTATTTAAGGACGTGATGGCTTGCAAAGTTAGTTGTGAAACTGTTGTGAGCGAGAGACAGCTGGAAGTTTTATTGTAACGAGAGCTAATCTGCTGTCACTGTTTGTTATTGTGATCGACCTTGGTAGACTGATGGTGATGTAATGTAATGTTGCTGTAATCTATAACAGTATTTCTACGAAAATAAAGGAGATTTTTAATTTCTGCAACTCGGCCTTTTAATTCTACGAACCCACAAAGTCACACTATATTATCCTAGTTTTAAGACCTTGTAAACATCAGCCTCTGTAGCAACATTATATTGAACACAAATTAGTATGTTGAGGAGAGCCGAAAGAAGCCTAAATGTTTTCAGTTTTCCAAATTAAAACACAAATTTGCCTAATGTGAAAACTTTCTTCATCACATGATATGACTTTACATTGAGATTCAACTTAAAACATGTCTGAATTGTTAAACAAGCCTGTCTAATGCATTTCATCTTGATTAGAATATTATTTATTTGAAACTTATAGGTTTAGCTTTGCAAACTCAGTGTACTGGATTTCACAATTTTGTTATGAGTATTATCTTTTGGCAGTTTCAGTGCAATACCATGATATTTTTGTGCTAGTGTAGAGGCTTATTTCTTGAGATAATAGTAATACTTGGGGGAGGGATTATTAATTAAATTATTGATGGTGTCAATTGTTAACAGTCATATCAGATCACAATCAGTACCACTGGTAAGCAGGAATTTACTCCTGTAAGATTTCGTTTACATGTGTGTAAATCTGACACGAAGCTGTTGTTTTACCCTATCTTAAAATCACCGCTCTGGGACTCCGTTCAGGTTACAATATAAACTTGTAAGGCCAGCGCTTAATTAGCTAGGCAACACATTAAGATTATATATGAAAAAATTGCGATTTTCTCATGCTTACGTTTTTCTACATGTATCTCAAGGAATCATGAAATGGATTGCTTGGAGACTTACGGTGTTGTTTCCAACATTGAAAATAAAACTGCAGACCAATAAATCTTAATGGTTTGTGTAACATTTGACAGAAATGCCTTTATAAAATTAGGTATGAGAATTCTTTTCATGATGCTGTAATTCTGTTTGAATGAAAGGGAAATGCTTACTAAAAATTGTGCTTTATTATTTGTTCTTAGTCAACAACTGTAAAAAGTGTTGCAAATGGCAGAATAAATCTGAATCTGAATTGTGCATTTGGGGTTTTTATTACAAAAACTAGAATTCTGTAGCTTAGCTTTCAATTAATATTTGTTCTGTGCTTTGTATCTTTCTGACACATTGAGACATCATTTTAAGTGATATTAAGATTGCTGTGATAAACTTTTGAATTTCTTACCTTTCCAACACTCGTTTCTATTAAGGAGACACATCTGTGCAAATTAGCCTAAAACTTACAACAATCCCAAATTTAGTTCTTTTTGGTCTTAAAATTATTATATACTTCAATAATATAAAGATTTGTTTTTTCTAGTGGCACTACAGAAAACCTCACATGACTACTTAAATAACGCTATACCTGTGTCGTAGCTGCTATTACGTAATTTTAACCTCATATTTCTGAGATTCCATATTTTGTACATTCTCTTAACTTCAGAATGTTCCACAGGATGCAGTTTTATATTAATCTGTATGAAATTCTAAACATGCCTGTAAGGCCAACTGTATATTAAGTGTACCCATCTACATTTGTTGTGTTTTTGTTATTTGTATTGAAAAAGATTATACTCCAATGTGTAAGCACTATGATACAATGAAGCACAAAATTAATGTAATTTTGGGTCAAACTAATACTCAATGCTCCATTTATTGCTAGTATTTACCTAGAATGCATTTCGTTACGATCTTCCTAATATCATCAGCTGTTGTCGACTAATGAACGTTGGTTTGGTGAACTCATTGGAGGCGACAGGTGCATCTCTGTCGGTATCTTGATGAACTTGAAGTTGGGTTTTCATCCAAGGAAGTGTCCAAATTAAACAATTTTCTTTCATATTTCTTTATGAAGACTTTTTCCCATGTGGATTACCCAAAATTCATAAAATAGGAAATAAGATGCGCCCAGTCATTAACATCATAAACATACGCTGCTACAAACTATCCAAATGGCTAAACAAAAAATTTAAGCTACCAAAATTTGAAAGCCACAGTATTAAAAATTTGTTGGAATTCATCAACAAAACTAAAAATCTACAATTTTCTTCCACCGACCGAATGGTATCTTTTGATGTAATCTCTTTTGTTTCCAAGTGTGCCAAGAGACAAACATGGAGTACATGCAAATATGACTTCAGTCCCTACAATTAGACCAAAACATCATAGAGGAATACCTTCACTTAACAAATATTTACATTGAACAGTCCTTTTTTACATTCAATAAAATATTTTTCAAACAAAATTCAGGACTATCTATGGGCAACCCATTGTCCCCATTTTTGGCAGATCTCTTCATGAGCTTTTTGAAAACCATTTCACAAAGGCATTCCCACTAATTGTCAAACATTGGTATAGATATGTGGATGACATTTGGGGAATAGTAAAGGAAAAACAAGTGGATGATGCATTAAAACTACTAAATTTACAAAATCCTGCAATAAAATTTTCCATAGAAAAAAAGACACAATGAAATCCCTTTCTTAGATTTAAAACTTATCAGAAAACATAATAAACTTGAATTTGGCATACATAGGAAGGAAACACACACAGATAATTTCATAAAATCAGATGGATATAACTCAAGACACCACAAGCATGCTGTTATCAAGAGTTTAACTTACAGGCTGGTTAATATACCTTTAAACAAGATGGAATATATCAAAGAGTACAATAATATAATTCACACTGCAGAATACAATGGATTCAGTGCTGAATTGGTAAAACAGAAAATTAATAAATTTGAAAGACAACAAAGATGCAAACAAGTAACTCCTCTTTCCCCAATCAGCAATGAAACTTCATACAGAAAATTAACATATCATCCCAGAGCTACACACCTTTTCCAAAGTCTTCAAAGAGCACAATATTACTTTGACCCCACAGAACAAATTTAGTGTACAACACCTTTTGAAATCACATAATACAAAGGAGATACCCACAGACAAAAAAATCAGGTGTGTACTGAATAAACTGCAAATGCCGTGACAACTTTTACATTGGAAAAACAAAAAGGAACTTGAACATTAGGCTTAATGAACATTTTAGGAACACCAGGTAAAAGAAATAGATAAATCGGCGGCAGCATACCATTTTCGAAGGAGAATCATGATATTGAACGAGAAATCCACTTATCAAGGTCCAGCTGCATTAACCACGTGGGAAAAAGTCTTCATAAAGAAATATGAAAGAAAATTGTTTAATTTGGACACTACCTTTGATGAAAATCCAAACTTCAAATTCATCAAGATACTGACAGAGACGCACCTGTCACCTCCAATGAGTTCACCAAACCAACGCCCATTAGTCGACAACAGCTGATGATGTTAGGAAGATCCTAACGAAACGCATTCAAGGTAAATACAAGCAATAAGTGGAGCATTGAGTATTAGTTTGACTCAAAATTATATTAAGGATTATAATGCTTACTTGTTACTGAAAACGCTTAGGAAAATAAAAATTGTTTAGGTACGATTATTTTTTTCCCTTCGTTGATATGGCAAAGACAAATATTTCACATACGCCAAGCATTAATTTTTAAAATTACTGTATGTGGGATATTTTGATAATTGCCTGTAATTTAGACAAAAACTGTTAATTCCACAGAAACTATTGTAACTAGAAAGCTGAATCTTGGTATTATTCCATTCTTGACCGATCACAAAAATAAATGGTATAAATTAGAAACAAATCTAACAAAAGCTTCAGATATTTCAATTTTCACCCTTAAGCCCCTTCACCATCACCCTCCTCCCAAAACTCATGTTTTTGTTTTTTGACATAATTACTTCACACCTTTCTGCACATTATGGTTCTTGCTTAGTGAAGTGGATTTAAATGCATTTTAATTATATAACAATATATGTTATTTTAACTTGTGTGGAGCCGTTTATAAAATTTGGAATTAATGTTGAACTATTTCGCCTAGGGAACTGCAAAGTAGTATGTGTTTAACAAATTTGTTGCAGCATATGGAGCGATGATTGTCTTTTTATCTGTATGGTCGTTATTAATTTAAGTTTGTTGTTCAACAGTTTGATATTTGCACATCGAAAATATAAAGCTGCTTTTATCAGAAGCTATTTTTTACAAAATGTTTGCGACATTTTCTCAGAAACTACTGGAGATAAAAGCATGAAACTTTCACAGATTGTCAGTAAAGTTGTAGATCTATGAAAACAAGTGTTTTGCTTTATGATAAGAATTCTAAGGCTGATTTTCTATTAAAAATAAGAATAAGAAAATTATAAATCATTTTGAACTGTAAATAACAGCATCATTGTAGATGTCCTCTGTAAGGACAATTTAATGTGCTGTAACAGTTTCACGTATGTGCATTAAGTAGTGATGATGTGTATTTTAATTTTTAACATTAGCAGGAAGGGCGTACCATCTCACCTTAAAAGTTATTTTTGTGTGTATTGAACTTCTATAAGTATTTTTAACCATCAGTTTCTCTATTTAATACAGATTGTGTATGTTCTTCAGAAATTAAAGTAAATTCAATAACTCCAAAATCTTTAGCAAATTAAATGTTCAGTATAAGGTAAAATAAATGGCAACTTATTACTCTTAAGAGGCCACATCACTAGATGTCAGAATATAGCTGTGGTACAACGAACATTTAACATGATAGCCATTGATAATTGAAATATGCACAATATGAAAACTTAGGTTCACAGACTTAAAAAGTTTCGTAGTAGTAGTAGTAGTAGTAGTTTTATTCATCCGTTAAGTCAATACAATGACATTGGATACGTCAATACAAATATTTAGAACAATACAAATAATATAAGTATAAAAAATAAGTTGCATCAAGTGTAATTAATAAGATCTAAGCATGAACTCATATATATATATATATATATATATATATATATATAGTTGCATGGCTCTACAACTACACAGCATTTAAAATGCATCACAAATATATACAATTATATGGCCAGCTACAGTGTATCTAGAAATTCACTTATATCATAATATGAATCACTTAATAAAATTTCTTTTAATGATAGCTTGAAACACCGCATGGATTTTATGTTTTTCACATTGGCCGGTAGTTTATTATACAGAGTGACTGCTGAATATCTAACTCCTTTGGAATAAAGTGTAGTTCTATGGGTTATTGTTCTTAAATCTGTTTTACCTCTGGTGTTATGATGATGTATTTGATTATTTGTGGTGAAATTTTCAAGGTTTTGTTTTGTATAACATAGCAAACAGTATATATACAGACTGGGCAGAGTCAAGATTTTCAATTCCTTAAAGAAGTTCCTGCAGGAGTCATATTTTTTTCCTGACATTAGGCATCTAACAATCCTTTTTTGTACTTTAAAAACCAAGTGACTGTCTTTACTATCCCCCCAAAATATAATGCCATACCTCATTAGACTTTCTGCATATGTAAAATATAAGGTTCTCATGTCACTTGCATTCAACTCATTTTTTATTACTCTTAATGAGAAGTAGAATTTATTTAACTTTATTACTAGATATTTTATGTGTGCTTCCCAGTCTAAATGCTGATCTACCCATACTCCCAGAAAATTTAGCAAACACTATTAGTAACTATATTTTAAGGTCAATAATTGGAGACCAATTGTTGGAAATTGTTTAAGATTACAACTTCATTAACGTGCCTTCTATGTTTAAATAGTAATAAATACTAAAATGTGAGAAAAAGTGTCATCTGGAGCAACACAGACTTTGTTGCACAAGAAATGCTTAGGGGTGAAATCAGGACACCAACCTTTTGTTTTTCAAAAAGATGATATCAGTTGTGATGAATTCTGTGCAGACTTGTGCACCGCAATGATAGCTGCATACTGGAAAAAAATAGAAAATCTATTTTTAGGAAATTTCTAGAGAAGTATACGAAGAAAGACATTCCCCATGAATCAACACTGCGGAAAAATTATCTGGATCCTTGCTATGAAAATGTAAGTACAATTAATGGTAATTTTATTCCATTATTTGTATGTACTTTATAATTTAAAACCTCCTTTAATTTGTACCAAAACTCCCTTGCTTTGAATGTTGAACACATTTCTTTTTACACAAATATAACTATTTGTAACAAAAACTTCACTTATCTTAAGAAAATGATGTTAATTTTTCTTTCTAATTATAACCACCTAATAAATTAGATTTTGATATTTATAGGAAGTCTACTCAATATTGATAATTACATAAAAAATAAAAGTTTTAGCCCTTTTTCACATAAATTTGTTGTTTTTAACAGTTAGATTTATAGATTAATAAATATACCCCTGAATAAAGAATAAAATAATAAAGAATTTATACAAGAGAAGATTGAAAAATTCAAATATCAAAAAACTGTTAATGATATTTCTACCCTTAAAAAAATAAAAGATGATTATAATTTTAAAAAATTTGCTTACCATCCTTGGGTTAATAAACGTTTTGAAATGTTTTTTAAAGAAGTTGGTATAACTTTAGTTTTTCAAAATAAATATAGTATTAAAAATTTACTACATTTCTCTAAAAAAGATGAAAAATCCTAATAATAAAAGATCTGGTATTTATCAATTTAACTGTTTAGATTGTGATCAGGTTTATATTGGAAAGCTGAAACGTAATTTGGAAACCAGAATGAAAGAACATTTGCTTAACATTAAGTATAAACAAACCGATAAATCGGCCATAGCAGATCATTTTTTGCCATTTAGCAATGAAATAAATCCTGAAATTAAATTATTAAAACAATTAAATTGTCTGATAGATTTAATGGTTTGGGGAAAAGATATTTATTTTAAAAAATAAACATTGTGGAATGAATTTTGAAATACCAGCAATTGATTCTGTTTTTAGGTTTGTTTCGTTTTCAGATTTTGGTAATACTGAAAAAACATAACAACATAGTAACCGGAAACCTTGACTATGAAGTGTGTTTATGGCCTGACAATGCAAGCAATTTGTGAAATCGATCTCAATTAGAAGAATTAACATCATTTTCTTAAGATAAGTGAAGTTTTTGTTACAAATAGTTATATTTGTGTAGTGTCCATTGCTTCACTGTAACTAGCTTCATTTTCTACGTAAACATTTCTTTTTATTATATTACTCATAGATATAATCAGGAAAATTTCAGGCATGATTTTAATGCTTTTACAACCAAGTAATACAATTAACTGTGTTTCCATGTATAGGTGATTGAAAATATCACGAATGAACTTAGGGATACTTACCTATGGGTTAGTGTTGATGAAACCACCAACTGCTGCGGAAGGTACATTGCCAATGTGATTACAGGAAAACTCATCACCATACCAGGGACACCTTATCTGACTGCTTGTAGAGTTCTAGAAAAGCCAGTTTCTCTACAATAGCTCGAGTAGTCCGTGATGCACTGCGTAAGTTAATATCTATTATCAATACGTATGTAAAATATGCTGAAGATGTGTACCTTCTAAGATAAGTGCAGTTTTAAGTTACAAATTATTATATTTGTAAATATGTATATATCTATTATCATTTTGACTCTTACTGTATGTCTTCAGTTGTTGTGGTTCCTATAGGCTTTACGATATATTTATAACAATATTATTATTATTATTATTATTATTATTATTATTATTATTATTATTATTATTATTATTATTATTATTATTAATTGCCTCTGGTCTAGGTGTGGCCAACTGAACTATCCACCATGTGAACTATCCACATGGGAACAAATCTACATTTCAAAAAATAGGAACAAAGTATTCGATGTTGACATCCCCGAGAAAGATTTGTTCAGTAAGTTCCTTGAACCGCCACCAGAGGAGACCTTTGACAAAATATTGTCAACTACACCAATGAGAACCAGTTGATGGTCGGTTGAGGATGGAGGCAAAGTCTCTGAAACATGTTCAGGAGAAATTTAAAAGTAAGTGTTGTTCAGTGTCATTAATCGACTCCCTTTAAATTTAATCAAATAATGCTGTTGCAAAACTAAAATTTTATATTCAAATTAGAAAGCTGAAACTTTAGCATCACCACCAGTGTACTATACTCAAAATGTACCATCTTATTTTCAGGTGCTAGAGCAATCTTACATCACGTGCCACTTTCATGCAATTCCGCATACAATAGTGAAACTTGAAAAAAGAAACAAGCCATTAATAGAAGCGGTCACCATTGAGAGAGATTAGCAAAACATTAGGGGCAGCATCCAAGAGTGTTGGTCAGGCAGCAAAATAAGAGCTTGAGGATATACTTCAAAGAAATCCTGGTTGGGAAACCATATCAACCATTAGTGATATTTTAGAAGCTAGTTCAGTAACTGTGGCACATAAAAAGCTTCACCTTAAGCCACAAGAAATAGCAAATTTTAAATTTTGCCCAGTTGTATCATGCAAAGTAGAAAGAAGTTTCTCACAATATAAGAACATTTACGAGAAAACAACAACAGGTTCCAGTAACAAAGCATTTGGTTTCAGCTCTTTGTGTATTTTCTATGCCTATATCTTTATTGTTGTGTCCTTGCTTGAAAGTTTGTATAATTTGTACTATTAGCTAGTGCATTTTAAGAGCCATTTTACTAAAATTATGTATTTCTAAGTGTTCACTTAGAAAATTTTTAGTGCATATTTAAGTGCCTATTTTGCCCATTTTTAGTGCTTTTTTTGCTAGCCTATTTCACACATTTTTAGTGCCTATAAACCTGTTCCCTAGTTATAACTTGAACACACCTCGCACTATGGAAAAATGGAATACTTTTTTAATTCCGCATACCAAAATTAATGAAATCACCTACTTTTAATCACACCACAAAAAAGTTTTCATTTATAGCCAAGTGTAATGTAACTCATACTCTCAATACTTGAATGAAGTTTCACGTTTTATGTGCACTATGTCCAACGTACAAACTGTAATCTTTAGAGTATTCATTCTACAGAAAAGGTGTATTAGGATAATTTTTAACTTAAAAAATACTGATTCTTGTGTAGATATTTTCAAACAAAACAAAATGTTCACACTATACTCACTATATGTATATAAAGCAATTCTTTTTGTTGTAAGTAAGGTAAATTTGAAGACTGCTAATATACACAATGTACCAGACACAACAATGACTATTTTGGAGACTGTACTTCTAAACGATCTACTGATAGAGATGTTTTTATAATGGGACAGATTTTATTTAATAGACTGCCAACATCAATTAAAGCATTAAATGGTACGAAGCAATTTCAAAACAAATTAAAATACTTTTTAATGGATAAATGTTTGTACAAAGTTGATGATCTGTAAATATATTTATACTGTTTATATTTTGCTCTATATCCTATAATTGTAAACTTTTAGATTGTAATTGAAAATGTCAGAAACTGCTTTGCAGTCTATTGACAAATAAATAAAATTGCTGTTAAAAAATTGTGGTTTACAGCTGAAACTGAAGGTAGCAACTGACATAAAAAAACTGGCTGATAAATATAGCCTTGAGTGGTGCAGTGTGCAGATAATTCAGAAATCATTGTAGTAATGTGATTTAAAGGCCTGCTATGAATGGAATGAATGGTATTATACACTTGATTTGATTGATGCATATTACTTACCTGTATTGCTGTTTGATGCAAATACCCATTATTTTCTGATTTAATATCCTTAATCCTCAGGAGAGGCTCCAGAGACGTATTAGTTTAAGGCAACAAGAAGTCCTGGAGATTGGTGGAAGAGCCGTTCTTATGTCTTATACAGTTACAAAAAATTGTGGTTTGTGTGAACAGGTGTAGGGTATCATGCAAAAATAAATGCATTTCTCAAACTTCAGTACAATTATTTTTATTTTGCTAATTTACAAGAGTAAATTTACATTGTTCTATAGAAAGAAAGCCCTAGAAAACATAGTGCTTGTCAATTTACAATAAGTTAAACATTCACGCGCACATACTGACTGAGCATCACAACTGCACAAGGAATTTCATTAAGAAATAATCCTTATATGATTACATTTACAAAAAAAAAAAAAAGGCTGAATGGTTAACTCAATGCTGCTCAATGTACATGTTTTCAATGCTTTGTAACAACACATATTTTTGGTTCTTGAAGGCTGCTAGTATAAAACTAAATAAATATTCGAAAACACATGCACATTATTTATCTGTTTGTGAAAGACATGAAGCTGTGGACACACAAGTAATTTCTGAACTAGTAGAGTCTCTGAACAACAGATTGCAACAGGAAACAGGTGGGTAGCAGAAACTCAATTATTTTAGTATTAATGTGTATAAATCCTTTTATGGAAGTGTTGAAAACAGTGTTGTTGTATAAATTAAGTTAATTAGGAGTCGATTAATAACACAAAACAACACTCACTTTTAAATTTTCCCGGAACCGGTTTCTGAGGTCTTCCCTCTATCTTCAGCCGGACATCGACTAGTTCTCATTGGTGTAGCTGGCAATATTTTGTCTTCGGTCTCCTCTGGTGGCGGTTCGAGGAACTTGCTGAACAAATCTTTCTGGGGGATGTCGAAATTGAATACTTTGTTCCTATTTTTTGAAATAAAGATTTGTTCCCATGTGGACAGTTCTTCTTTTCCTGTTGTATGTTTTAGTAATTTTGGTTCTGGATTTATGTTGTGGTTTTTTTCCCAAAAATGCGTGGCAACTGCTGATTTTTCTAATTGTTTGTATTTTATGTTCCTAAAGTGTTCCTTTGCTCTTGTTTCTAAATTTCTTTTCGTTTTTCCAATATAAATTTGACTACAGTCACAGCATTCAATTTGATATATACCAGATTTTTTGTTAGATGGAATGGCATCTTTGATGTTTGAGCAAATTAGGTTTTTTAAGGAGTAATGGTTCACTGGAGCTAGTTGAATGTTTTGTTTTTTGAAGACTTTTTTGAATTTATCAAAGGCCCATGGATGGTAAGTGAATTTTTTGAAGATCATTTTAGTTTCTGTAGCTGAGAGGGTTGTGGTTTCCTTTAGTAGTTTCTTCTTTTTTGCTAAGTTCACTTTTTTGTCTACTAGTGATTTGGGAAAGTCATTTTTCTGTGCTATTTCAATAATTTTGTTGTATTCTATTTTGTATTCTTCTGCTGTGAGAGGGATGTTGACCAGTCTGTGTGCTAAACTATTAAAGATTGCCTGTTTGTGGGATCTTGGATTGTAGCCATTAGCTTTTATGTAGTTGTCTGTCTGTGTTGGTTTTCTGTAAATGCCAAAGTTTATTCTATTTTTATTTCTGATTATTTTTAGATCTAAAAATGGTAAATACTCGTCTTTTTCAACTTCTACAGTGAACTTGATGCTTTCTTCTTGAATATTTAAAAGTTTTAGTGCATCACTGATGTGTTTTTTTGGCACTATGGCAAATATGTCATCTACATATCTTTGCCAGAGTTTGAACATCCATGGGAAACCTTTAGTGATCCTTATTTCTAGTGCACTCATGTACAGATCGGCCAGGAAGGGTGATAAGGGGTTTCCCATTGCTAAACCAGAAGTTTGATGGAAATATTTTGTTTGAAACTGGAAGAAATTCTGTTCTATGCATAATTTGGTAAGTTCGATGTAATCTGAAATTTCAAGTGATGACATTCCAAGTGATTTGAGCCATTTTTCTATCAATGTTGGGAGTTGTTTAACTGGTATGCTGGGAAACAGTGATTTAACGTCAAATGAGACTAGGGTGTCTTCTTCATTTAGTTCAGTATCCTTAATGTGTTCTATAAGTTCATAGGTGTTTTTGATGCTTAGGCTATCGAATTTTGGAAATGAGTTGAATTTGTTTGTTAGCCATTTTGCAAGTTTGTATGTTGGTGAATTTATACTGCTAACTATAGGTCTCATTGTTATGGATGGTTTGTGTATTTTGGGTAAGCCATAAAGTCTAGGTAAGGTTGGGTTATCTGGTTTAACTGCATATTTGTTTGATATTATACTTGATTTTGCTATTGTTTTTTCAAATGATTTTATGCAAGCTGTTAATGGATTTTTGTTAATGGTTTCATATTCACTGTTAGTTAGCATTTCTTCCATTTTTTCAAGGTAATCAGATTTTTCCATTATGACTATTTTGTTACCTTTGTCTGCCTTGGTGTATATGACGTTTTTTTGTTTCAATGAACATAAAAATTTGGAAGAAACGGAATTGAAACTTTATAAACTTCATTCAGTTTTAACGGAAACACTGGGAAACACGATGTGGGATAATTTCGAACAAAACTATTTGGCAATGCTAAGCAAGAAAATGAAAACAAAAACCGAAAAACTAAAGTACAAATTGACCAATTTGATGAACATTTCTTCACATCGAAACCATACCGAAAATAAGTTCAAGAATAAGAGACACATCGGAAATAGAAACTTGAGTCCTGCAGCAATTAGTCCACACGCTAAATGCAAAACAGCAACAAGTAGCGTAAACGAAAAAACAAACACGCAAAACTTTGAAAACGTTGTAAATCTTTCAAATCAAAATTTCTCCACAAAAGAATTAGGTCTTCTAAACAAAGGATTAAAAACTTGCGTAAGTTTTTCAAACGAAATTGAGGACTACATTGCAGATATAAACATTTCGGCACAGTGTCTACCAGTATCAAAACAAAACCCACTTAAAAGCCAATGTGAAAATATTTTGGAAGAAATAAAAACCAGATCCGTTCACAAGAGCAAACAAAATATTATCCGTTCATTGAAACAAAAAAACGTCATATACACCAAGGCAGACAAAGGTAACAAAATAGTCATAATGGAAAAATCTGATTACCTTGAAAAAATGGAAGAAATGCTAACTAACAGTGAATATGAAACCATTAACAAAAATCCATTAACAGCTTGCATAAAATCATTTGAAAAAACAATAGCAAAATCAAGTATAATATCAAACAAATATGCAGTTAAACCAGATAACCCAACCTTACCTAGACTTTATGGCTTACCCAAAATACACAAACCATCCATAACAATGAGACCTATAGTTAGCAGTATAAATTCACCAACATACAAACTTGCAAAATGGCTAACAAACAAATTCAACTCATTTCCAAAATTCGATAGCCTAAGCATCAAAAACACCTATGAACTTATAGAACACATTAAGGATACTGAACTAAATGAAGAAGACACCCTAGTCTCATTTGACGTTAAATCACTGTTTCCCAGCATACCAGTTAAACAACTCCCAACATTGATAGAAAAATGGCTCAAATCACTTGGAATGTCATCACTTGAAATTTCAGATTACATCGAACTTACCAAATTATGCATAGAACAGAATTTCTTCCAGTTTCAAACAAAATATTTCCATCAAACTTCTGGTTTAGCAATGGGAAACCCCTTATCACCCTTCCTGGCCGATCTGTACATGAGTGCACTAGAAATAAGGATCACTAAAGGTTTCCCATGGATGTTCAAACTCTGGCAAAGATATGTAGATGACATATTTGCCATAGTGCCAAAAAAACACATCAGTGATGCACTAAAACTTTTAAATATTCAAGAAGAAAGCATCAAGTTCACTGTAGAAGTTGAAAAAGACGAGTATTTACCATTTTTAGATCTAAAAATAATCAGAAATAAAAATAGAATAAACTTTGGCATTTACAGAAAACCAACACAGACAGACAACTACATAAAAGCTAATGGCTACAATCCAAGATCCCACAAACAGGCAATCTTTAATAGTTTAGCACACAGACTGGTCAACATCCCTCTCACAGCAGAAGAATACAAAATAGAATACAACAAAATTATTGAAATAGCACAGAAAAATGACTTTCCCAAATCACTAGTAGACAAAAAAGTGAACTTAGCAAAAAAGAAGAAACTACTAAAGGAAACCACAACCCTCTCAGCTACAGAAACTAAAATGATCTTCAAAAAATTCACTTACCATCCATGGGCCTTTGATAAATTCAAAAAAGTCTTCAAAAAACAAAACATTCAACTAGCTCCAGTGAACCATTACTCCTTAAAAAACCTAATTTGCTCAAACATCAAAGATGCCATTCCATCTAACAAAAAATCTGGTATATATCAAATTGAATGCTGTGACTGTAGTCAAATTTATATTGGAAAAACGAAAAGAAATTTAGAAACAAGAGCAAAGGAACACTTTAGGAACATAAAATACAAACAATTAGAAAAATCAGCAGTTGCCACGCATTTTTGGGAAAAAAACCACAACATAAATCCAGAACCAAAATTACTAAAACATACAACAGGAAAAGAAGAACTGTCCACATGGGAACAAATCTTTATTTCAAAAAATAGGAACAAAGTATTCAATTTCGACATCCCCCAGAAAGATTTGTTCAGCAAGTTCCTCGAACCGCCACCAGAGGAGACCGAAGACAAAATATTGCCAGCTACACCAATGAGAACTAGTCGATGTCCGGCTGAAGATAGAGGGAAGACCTCAGAAACCGGTTCCGGGAAAATTTAAAAGTGAGTGTTGTTTTGTGTTATTAATCGACTCCTAATTAACTTAATTAATGTGTATATTTATTGATATTCAGGCCAAAGGGATATTGGTATAACTTATCTTTAAGTACAAACTGTAGAGATTCTTTTATCATAGTACAGCAAAAAATATGTTCCAATTCCAATGATTGTCCCTATTGAAGCCACAGAAACATTTTATGAATGATTTGTGCCTCTGCATGCACATTCAAATTCTTTAGCTCTGGAAGATTTTGGAATGCTTTCCCCTATACAGAGAGTACCATTATCAGCCAACCACAATCAAGCAATGCAGGACTGGGGTTGCAAAGCACCGACATCCCCCACCCCGAACAGATGGCTACTTGACCTATTTTAGGGATGCTACTTTTCCATCAGGATAACTACTCAGCATTACTAGGCTGAATGCACACTGGAACACATTTTCCAATTGGAAAAATTTTCCACACAAACTCTGAGGGTCAACCCAGATCTCCCATGCCAAAGGTAGGCCCACTACCAGTGCACCATGGAGGTAGTCAGAATGCTTCCAATACAATAAAAGCTATACCAAGTAAGCAAAGAGCATAGACTATTATAATTGGAATGGTGCTAAAAATATTAAGTGCTACATTTTCTTGAAAAATCATCAGCTAACATCTGGAACATAGTTTGAGTGACTTCTGCTGTATATTATACAGGAAAAACATGCCTTTCCTATGTGTCAATTCATACTTACTGTACATCCCTGAAGAGTACTCTCTATTTTGCATATTAATTATTATTATTATTATTATTATTATTATTATTATTATTATTATTATTATTATTATTATTATTATTATTATTATTATTATTATTATTATTATTATTATTATTATTATTATTATTATTATTATTATTATTATTATTATTATTATTATTATTATTATTATTATTATTATTATTATTATTATTATTATTATTATTATTATTATTATTATTATTATTATTATTATTATTATTATTATTATTATTATTATTATTATTATTATTATTATTATTATTATTATTATTATTATTATTATTATTATTATTATTATTATTATTATTATTATTATTATTATTATTATTATTATTATTATTATTATTATTATTATTATTATTATTATTATTATTATTATTATTATTATTATTATTATTATTATTATTATTATTATTATTATTATTATTATTATTATTATTATTATTATTATTATTATTAAAGGAGATCAAAGGCTGGGGATGCAGCAAAACCTTCTCTGAGGAAACTTCGACCACGCCACTGAAGATGTCCACTGCAGTTGTGGACGAAACATATTGGACGATCTTACACCAACAGACAACGGCAAAACAGCCCAGAAATAATTCTTAGTAATATAGATCAAAGGCTGTTGACCATAAAGTCAAAAAATAATATGAGATTGCTATTGTATAAATTAAACAGGTGGGAAAAATCCACAAATAGGTAAAGCAGAGCATTTGGAAATGACAGAATATAAGTATAAGAGGGAGATAGTGTTGTTGTTTGTTTTTGGGGTGCCTTTCTGATTAAGCTGGTGTTTATTAATACATGTCTGTATTTATGTAGTTAATGGAGAAGAACATATTATTGTAGAATAAATTACTTTTTACATATTTTGTTTTATTTAAAATCTGCACCCTTATATAGTAAAAGTGAATTAATTTAAAGAGAGTAGCAGAAACTGAATTACTGTAGAAAACCATATTCCATAAAGGTCACAAAAGACCATCATTAAAATATGAGATGCCATTCAAGAAAAATGCATCTTTTGACACACCTGTATAACCTTTCATACATTTTCCACGATGGGCAAAATATTAAGCAACAGACAAGAGAAAAATGTAGCATTAATATGTTTAACAAACATTTAAATTAAAAAGTTGTCCATACATTCATTTTTGGTTCACCCTGTCCATATATTAAACACTAGATATTGTTTGTAGACATTATTAAATAAATAGTCTGTGGTTATCCCACTACGAACATGTTGTTATATATATATATATAATTTAAAATTTCCTTTCTGTTTCAATGTATGTCTTAATCACAAATAAGAGATCTCAATCATCAACAAGTTAGCTGTTATATTACAACAAAATATGTTAGAAATAGTTAGCTCCATTTGCTGTAATGGTTTTCCTAAACATATTTTTTCTTAAGAATCTAGCCTTCCAGTGATAGAAAAGAAATAATTTGATGTTCAGGTTTCAGAATTTTAAGTAATGCAACAAAAATCACCAGTGTGTCCACAATGTAACACAGAATTAAAATTAAAATGTCTGTGATGGGTTATAGCTCAGGCAAAACTGTTGAATTCAGATCTCATTAGTGCATCAGTTAGTAAGTAGTGTACCTATGCAAAGCGACAGTTATGGATAACATGACATTTGCTTAGACAGAAAGCTGTGATATAACCATTATACTTTAGTTGAGATGCTTTTAAGGCTTGCTCTCCTAGAAGTATACAACCGCCATTAAGGTGGAATTGCTTCTCATTTAAGATCTTTTTTTCTTAATCAACTAATGGAACCTACTTTATTTCACTTGATGTATAACTTTAAAACCAGTATCACTTTCAGCCTTCTAAAATCATTGTGGACAAAATGAAAACAAAATAAGAGCTTTCATTTGGAAAACATGGCTGCTACAGCTATACCAGTGGATGAAAAATATGTATGGTATATTCACAGTATAACTGCACTGCTCTTCACTAATGCTTCTTTCATTATGCCAGACCAAGTCAAGTTTCTCAACTTTTATAAAATATGCACGAGGCCATCAATGTATATTTAATACCAGGCATCAACAACCATAAAACTTTTCATTACTTTTAACACTTTTGAATCCCTCTGTGTGTTCTTAAATTATATATTTAATGCTTGAAAGGGATAAAAATGACAGGAATATCTTAAAATAATTAAGGTTAACCAGATGCAGCTGGTTACTCAAGTGCAGCAGATGAAGGGACACTTCACTAAATATAGACTCTGCAAAACATTTGTGTAGAACTAATTTAAATCTAAGTATGAATGTATATATTAATAAAGCACTATGTAAAATAGACCAAGCATAAATTTTAAATCACACAAATCAACCTTTATTAACTAATGCACCACAAGCTTGTTTTTAATCAAACACATTCAGTCAGCAATAACTGGATGAAAGCAAGTGGTCTTGAAACATATTCTCATTAGAAAGCAAGTTTGCAATGCAGTAGTCCATTCGTGTGTTTTAAAATTAAATTGTTCATGTGATTTGTTTCTTTTTACTTAGCATATTACGTGAAATTATTATACAAAAGTTTTTAGAGAGGTACTACATACACAAATTTTGTGAAGTTCACAATCAGCTGACAATGAAGAAGCCAATTCCTCAAAACTAGTACTGAGGTAAATACATAATTTAATGAAATTTGTATATGTGCAACCACTGTGATTCCTTAAAAGACTTACTGTGTCTTTAAAACTAATAAGGAAGTGCTTTAACTGTGTTAATGTGCATTTCTAACTCTTAATGTTCAAAATAAAAACATGATATCTCGTAGACTTTTCCTTTTTGTTTGTTAGCCCTTCATCTGCTTTCTGATTGACAAATCACTCCTGGTTTTAACATTAACACTACAGGAACAAACAAAGTACCTCATATGTTCAAAATGATTAGCATTAGTAATTAGTGAAAAATGTCTACTTTATTGACAATTCTTCTTTAACAGTAAGTTGGAATCAGTTTCTTTATGGTTAACTAATGTAATATTTTTTAGGAAACTAAATGCAAATGATGTATTTTACATACACAGATCTATGTTAATTATTTTGTTCTAATCTTTGTACCATGATTAAATATTCAATCTTTAACCATACATTTCTCAGTGGTGCTCCACTGGTCAGCATCTTCCATGGGAGGTCTGTGGGTAATGCATGCAGAGTCAATTTTTTTGGAACAGTAATAAATGTTAATGCACATTACATTTGTCGAGTAAATAAGGAAAAGGTAGAACATTCTGGATAGTGTGGTCATATTTTATTTGTTTGCTGAAACTGGTTTCCAAGTTTTATTTATGCCACATCCCTTGTCTTTATATTATTCAGATGATGTTCTATTTCTATCATCTGTTTTCTCAAAAAGATTGGTACTGAACAACTGTTATCATTGTACGCATATTAAATCAAGACAGATGATCCAAAGCCGAGAAATCAACAAAAGACAGTTTTATCAATTTGGATGATGCAACTATCTATATTGCATCACTGAGAAAAACAGTAGGCACAAAGACTGTATTTACACCTACAGACCAAACCGGCCAAAATTCCAAGAGAGTTAAAAGATTCAAGAAACCCAATATGTACAACCAAAATTTAAAAAGTGCCCTGATAATGTGCAAAATTATACTTTGAACCTGACTGCAGGGGTTGAATGAAGAGTATCTGTGTGACCATGTCAAGCTTATCCAACTGAAAAGATGGGCCAATGCAAACCATTCCCTTTGACAATATAGAGATGCTGGTAAGAGTGACAGGTTACTTTAATCAAATGAGAAGCACATAACAAAATTGCAGTAAATTAGAAATCAAATCAATAACAAAGCTATTTAATAACTAAGGCTTTTATACTATTAAGCAATACAAATGTAAATAGATGTAAAAATATATCACTAAGAATTGTTTCTGTTGTATTTACTGGATATAAATGTTGTTTTTCTTATTTATTACTGATGTAATCTTTGCGCATGATTATGTATTGAAGAAATGCATGATACATACTTTACGAGTATATAAAACGATGAAAGAAAATAAATGACTCTGATTACTGTAAATACTCTCTACAATCTTTAATCAGCAAACGTAATGTATATAAAAATTGATCAATTTTTATGACATTTTCCCCCTAAGTGTAGTTTCCCACGGATTTTCCAGCAACAATGCTGACACCAGGAGTCAGAAAAATGTAGAGATACAAATTTAGCAACCAATCATGGCACAGCAGCATAGAACAAACTAATTTTAATGTGGATGATAACTGTAATAATAACCTGAGAAGCATTACAGTCAGATCTATGCATGGTTTAACAAAGTAGAAATGCATAAATAAATAAATAATGAAAGACAAAAGCTTTAGAAAGAAAAGTTTCTGCTACACACATATTGACTATACTAGGAACATATATGCTATTGAGAAAAGATCCTGCTGGCTAAATTCTTATTATGTTTAGCTATAATCCTAAAGAGTAATTTTAATTATTTTTGTGCTAATGAAGTGCTAACACATAGTGCATCTAAATGCTTTATAACAACTTGTCCACCAAAATGTAAAGCAATACTAAATATCTTTAATTCTTCTAATAATTTTATGTGTTCAGAAACAACCATATGTGAAAAGACCTTTTTTAGGCATTTCTAACTAGGAGTTACTGACATTTACTTACATCATTGCTACCCTACTGGTTAGTAACTTTTTACCATTTTGGATATATAATATTTTTTTAACAAAATGAGAGTCAAATTCCCAATTTGTGTTATACTCCGACCTAATTTAACTACTCATGCATTCTCCTTGAAATACATGAAAATTTAATGAGGAGACTAAAATGTTTACTTTTTCACCCTAAGCCTCTGGCTTCCAGTAAAAGAAACAATATTAAGTTTGTGTGCATCTATTTGATAGTTTTTCTAATCACATCCCTATAATGAAAAAGGTGACAACAGACTGCTGAAAAAAAAATGTAAAGAATTTTGATGTATCTAAATCACTGCTTATGTTTTTCAAACATTACTTGATCTAAATTTGATTTTAAGACTGACACTAATGAATAGTAAAATTGTTAGTAAAGTTGCAATTTCTAAAGAAATGAATTCATTGCTTGCTCTAATATTTAACAGGAAGCAGCATATCTGGTCATGACTTCCTGATGGATTCATTTGTTACAATAGACAGCATTCACAACATATTTACCTTAATCAGCGACTATACCTGCTGAAATTCACAATGGAAGTCATAATATTTAGTAACTAATTTACTGTCGTAAAATAAAACTTGATTTACTCCTGATTAAGGTGCAACTGATGCATATGTAAACCCTACAAACTGCCTTTCCTTAGAGGTATCAGTATAAGGTTTGCTTCCTGAATCTACGGAAAACTCTTTTGCCAGTTATATGTACACTATGGTCCAAGACATGCATTTTTCAAATCTGATTCAATCTTTTCAATCTTTGACCTGAACTTTGTGTTTATTAAAAGTCAAAACAATGGTGTTTATCCAGTAGTATTAATGCCTTCTATTTAATAACTACAAATCTTTCTTGAAAACCATGATTAGCAGACACAACCAGCATAATATGCTCAGTAAATCAGTGCAATTCTATAATTATACACTTCTAGGTTGGATAAATCTTACTTGTTCTCTTCAAAATATCAACAAACTCTGAAATTTGTTTATATGTAAAAATTTTAAGTTTCTTACATATAAATATTAAAATAACTTCATTGTGTTTTCTTCGAAGAAATATTTCAAATCTAAAATACAAATTTGACTTATATTTCACACTATATAGGCTGTGGAATATTTTATTAAAAACTCTCTTGAGGAATTTAGTAACAGTGATGTCAAATTTAATCTCAGAAACTATTTGTAGTTGGTTTATTAATACTCGTCACGTACTTGTTTATATTAATGAGAGACTAGTTTCAAAGGCATTCGCCTCCATTTTCAATCTCTTTCCAACTGTTCACTACCAAAGAAAAACCAGGAATCTATGAGATCAAATGTGAAACTTGCCCTAAAATTTATATAGGAAAAACAAAAAGAAATATTAACATCAGAACTAAAGAATATATAAGAAACATTAAAAATGTTGAAACAGAAATATCAGCAGAGGATTTTTATTTTTTGAATACTAGACATGACATCAACTTGGAAACATTTCTAATAAAATATGTTAATTACCCCATAGACCTTTCCGTATGGGAAAAAATCTTCTTTAACAAAAATCGTCATAGAGTCATGAATTTTGAAACTCCACCACCGGACATCTTTGACAAGTACATCATGCCATCTATTGATGATGCGGAGAAAGAGGAAAATTACAACTTGCACTAATTGAGTACCAGCTGATGATAAGAGCAAAAGCTCTCGAAACATGTCCTGTGAATAAACAGTGTGAGTGAAGCAATGTGTCAATATCTTCTCGATTCACTTTTGTGCTGATATAAACATGTTTCTTAGCAGTTTTGTGAAAGTACAGTAGTTGGGCTCATAAACTACATTTTGATATTTTTGAAGTTATGTTACATATTTATAACATAAGAAATCTTAATTGAATGTCACATTTGGGCATCTTACATAAAAAATAAAAATTTCTGAGAAAAATGTACTTAGATTTATTAAATTTTAGATGAGTCGTATTTTTTACACATCTGCTTCACTTTCGTACCTATTTTGAGGACATGTTTCGCAAATCATCGTTTGCATCTACGGCTCTTATGCGACTCAAACGATGCAAACGATGATTTGCGAAACATGTCCTCAAAATAGGTACGAAAGTGAAGCAGATGTGTAAAAAATGCGACTCATCTAAAATTTAATAATTTTTCGCTTCACTGTGGTGTTCCAATACAGTTAAATCTCGATGTACTTAGATTTATTTGACTATTTTCAGGATATTTTAAAACTACCTATATTTTTTTTTTGGATGTTCAGGATGTTTTCAAAATATGTACGTTTATTTTCTTGTAAAGCAAATAATGATGGAATATACAGTTTTAAATAGCTGGCGCAATCTACCCTCAGTTTTCTGCAACAAAATACAAACAAAAACAGGCTGGTTGGAGAGTTTTTGTCAAAAGTTTATATCTTTGTTTACCTCAACTTTCTCCCTTCAAATGCATTATATTTTCAATCTCAGTACGTCATCAACATGCCTAAAGAGGATCCAGTCACTAAAAACTTGTGATATTACATTTGTGAATTTGGTGACAAAATATTAGTAGTGAAGGGATTATATAACTAAGCAAATTATGCAAGGTTTAAGTTGAAGAAACTTTCCAGAGTGCAACAGCATTTTATCAGCACAATTCGTTTCATGAGATACTGATGTATAATGTATTAATATTATAGCAATAAAATGTCCTTAGATTGAATATATACAGCAATGATGAAGTGATATTTTGTATATTACTGGTCATTTCTTTATGGATTTTTCACTCATAAAAGCATTCTAATTTTGGTTCATAGAAATCCATCCTATTGATAATCTTCATACTACTAGAGCTAGTGTGAAAGAGTTGTTTTATCTGCACATTTGTTCATATATTTTTATTTCTGCAAACTTAAGTTGCACTTCTGTTATAACAATGAAAGTATTATTATAAGCATAATTTTCTTTTCATCTATAAAATTCAGTTAAACTGTGGTTGGAGACAAGACATTTAACACTTCCAAGTTCATTTCAGCATAGCATGTGTTTATTCTAACTTCAAAAAACATTCCATTACAGATTCTCTGATTATCTCCACTAGAATATCATTCCTCTTTCTGAAGATGCATTTCAGTCTTCTAACTATAGGGATAATCTGATTCAATTGTTTTTAGAACATTTACCTTTCTTTCTAATAACACAGTTCAGTAATAAGCTAATTTTTCTGGTAGTTATATCCACAAAGATGTTTTAAACATTAAGTAATGTAACAGGTGGACAAGTTGTTATGCATTTCATAAATATGATGTTACACAGTTATACAGAGAGCACTATAAAACACAAAAAGGAACAAACATGTATATTCTTATGTCATGGAAAATGCCAAGGTTGAAGGCTGAACATAGCTTAAATGTATGCAAAGTATTATTAGTATAATTATTGTGATGTAAAGAACCATCCTAAGGTAATGGGCAAAACATTATCAAAACTTTCAACTTATAAAGTTATGTACATTTCTGACCAAATCAGAGTTATACACTATGCTTTTCATCTTCACCTAATTTAGTTTCTAAATCTCAATAAAAGATATGGAGCTTTAAATAACCTGTTTTCCCATCTGTATTTGTTACTTTTAGTTTGCAGTTTTATTCTGTTACTTTGCTTTTACCTTATATTCCTCTTTTCTTTATTTTTGTGCATTTTGCGTGAATTTTCTTAGTAATCATTTTAATCCATATTTTGTGCACGATTGATTTCCTTAACTTATCATGGTGGAAACAACTTAAGCTAAAATATTGTCAAATTCTCAATTTATGCACAATATTTTAAAAATAATATTTGAGCAATGAATGTATTAAATCTTAACAATTTTTCAAAATAATCACAAGCCTTGGAAGTCAACACATTTGTGGTTTTATCAGAGATACATAATTTTGTTTCTTTACCATTGCTCTTTATATTATGTGATTGATATTAATAAAATATCAACTTTATATAAAATAAGTTCTTTTCAGAATAAATGCAAAGGATAGTTTTGTGAAGGTCCCATGTCCTAATGCCCAAATGAGGTTTCAAAAACCATTCAAATCTTAGTGCTCTAATTTTTAAAAAGTTGTGCATGATATGTGGGTACATTATTTTATCGGATGATGTCCTTCAACATTCAGTCTTACGTAGGGAGGCATCATTATGTTCACGCTGTTCTCGCACTTGTTTGTCCAATGCATTTACAGCTCCTTGTACTTGGAACAAGCTTTCCATGAGTTTGGAGAATACATCCATCAGCTCCTGTTCTGTTTTAGTTACAACAAATACATCTGAAAAATAGGAGTTTTATGTTAATAAGGGATTTGCCATCATGGAAAAAATACATCTGTTTATCAAGAAGCTGATTAGTCATTCAAATTCATCTTGCAATTTTTTATAATGCAACCAATAACTACCAGTTTGATTAAATCTAAAAACAAAACTTAAGATGTATCCAAAAATCTACAGTTCCCCTTCTTTGGTAACAGCACTCTATTATGTTACTGATGAACATGTAGTCATTGTTTATAAAGTTAGCAGCAAATGCACATAATGATTAGGAGTCGTATGATTATCAAGGCAGCATTTGTGATGTCAAAATGATAAACCCACTAGGAAAAGCTGGAACACATTGAAAACTTATTTCATTTCATTCTCATTATTTATGATATATATTCCTAAATCTGGTTATTCTTCTGAAAAGAATAATTAAGCTACTTTCATGCTAACCAGTACTTTCCTTCTAATGTTTTAACTACTTTCACAATGCGTGCAGTGGATTATTTTAATTTTATGACTGTGACAAAGTTATTTGTTTTACTAGCATTTGAATTTCTAAATTCAATGAATATGATAGGTGGTATCAAGATATCAACATTTTATCCCACCAAATTCTATGTATGAGTTCTGAAAATAATGTAATATAATATGCTTAATGTATGACATTATTTCACCATAAAAATGATCTAATTTTCATATGATACTTCATACACATCATATATCTTTTACTTATAATTCAATTTGTGATTTTCTATTACATCCATTTTCTCTTAAATTACTTAAGATACAAACTGAAACTTTGAAAAGCTATTCAGCCATTGTATATTTGGTACTAAATTAATAAGAATACTCAAAATGTGCAATACATCTTAATACCAATTTTAAATATTACAAATAGAAGCATTATTAAGAGTGAAGTTTTCTTCATGTTCACTTATTATAATAAGTGAAGGTGAGTGTAAACAAGTGTGACTCAACAAAACTTCAACATAACCTAATATTTGCTGAAAAGAAAATACTTTACTAGAATGAAAGAAGTAACCTGAATTTGAATCTCACGTCCTTTTCTGGAACTCCCTTTTCTGAGTTCAACAGACTTTAAAATATGAATTACTGGTTACGCCCTAGTATCAAATTTTTGTAGCCTCATTTACTCATCTACCTAACACAGATGAGTGATAGAGAATGCAACAAAAAGAAGAAAAGCTAAATTCAGTATACAAAGTAAACTAGGCCCTCAATTAAAGTGAAGATTCTTTTGTTCTGCAAGCTCTTGAAGGAAGGGCAAATGAAGAAGACAGAATAATGCAAAACATAGGTACTTCTTATCCATATTAAATAAACAAAAATTTACACGTTCCAGTGACATGACTTTCAACATTCACACTTCTACAAATTATTCTTAAAAAAAGGCTTATTCTTTTATTTACCTTTGGACTGTCAACATGAACTTTCAATGGGCACTTATATTTTCCATTTAGCCTAAATCAAGCCGTTTTTTAAAACGCAAATTGCTATGTGAATGTAATAAAACTGAGTGCATGACCTGAGAAAAAACAAGTAGAAACTATCTACTTCAAGAAAATATAAGTATTTGAATGTTCAAAACAAAAACAAACAATACATTCAGAAGTGGATAATGCCACAAAAAAGGTTTATTTTACAAAATTATGTGCTTTATTAAACTCTTATATTTTTAAAAAAACTCTTGACTATCTCTTGAGATAGCTTGTCTGCCTCACGTTCAAGAGGTTCCGAGTTCGAATCTCGGTCAGGGTGAGCTACCTGGATAAGGTTTCTTCCGGGGTTTTCCCTTATCCTTCAAGGTGAATGTCGGGTAACTCTAAGCTCCATGGACCTTGGACTCATTTGAGAATCATTTCACCCACTTCATTCACCGTCCGATATGTCTTAACGTTGAAGGATGTATATTACAAAAATCTATTGAGAGTTTTCAATTATGCAGAAGTTGTTTAGAATAAAGAGGACTATTTGAGAAAATTCAAGATAGCTATACTTTTTATAAGTTGTGCAAACATCTTATTATATAGTATTTTAATGGAAAATTTTAGGAGTCTTTTTGGGAAAATGAAAAATAACATTAATGTACTTAATGTATAAAAATTTAATAACATTTCACAATAAACAAACATTTTTGTCCTGAATCCTGAGAAAAAAGTATGTTTAAAAAAAGGTCGGTGTGCATGTATGCATTTGTGAGTAAGTATGGAGGAGGAGGTGGGTCTGGGCATGCATGGATGTGTATATATGCATGCCTGTATGTGTCTATAAGACAAAGGGTGAACATAACTAAAAAGCAAAATGTTGGTTAGACATAAAAGTTAGTATAGGACCTTCTAAAAATGTGACACAAAGAACCAGTTTTTACATTTCTGAGTTATGATGTTCACGGACATAAGGAGACACATGGACATTTTCCTAAAAATTGTTTCAGATACACCAAAGTGTGAATCTACAGTAAGATCTCCATATTGTGACTTTGTCCAGTTTTTCAATTTTAACATGTTTTCACAGCAAATATTATGATCTATTTCCAATTTCACTGCTCACTGTTTGCTTAACTAACACCACCGTTTCATTAATGTAAACTAATTCAATTTCCTCTTACTTCACTTTCTTCACACTGTAAGAGGGCAGTTCAATCAGTACCTGGTCAGGAATGAAGACACCAGATTTTTCAAACAGAAATTATTAATTTCTCAACATAGTGCCCCTTTAGGGATATATACACTTCTCCCAAACCTCCTGCCAAAAAATAAGAATGTCAAGCTCTGAAGAATATGCCTCTAATTCCATGATGACACCCTCATTTCATCTAAATTTCGTTCTTGCAGGCCATGTCTTTAAGTTTGGAAACAGGATAATATAAGGGGCATGGCAGAAATTCATAAAGCAATTCATACAGTTTGGGAGTGGCAAGTCCGGATGTATGTGCTGGGGCATTATCATGGTAAAATAGAACTTTCTTCTTCACCATATGGGGCCAAGTCTCCTTCAACTTCTTGTTAAATTAGGCCAATAACTCACTGTAGTATGCTCCATTAATTGGTGTTCCTTTTTCCAAGAAGTCAATGAGTATAATGTCCACTGCATCCCAATTCTTCAGAAGCAACCCATTGTTTTGATTGCTGCTTATTTTCTGTAGCATAGTGATGAATCCAGGTCTTGTTGACAGTGACAACTCAACACAAAATGTCCTTCAGACTTTGTTTAAATAGCTTCAAAGTTGAAAGCCGCATCCACTTGTCCACTGTGAGCAAATTCAACACTCATCTCCAACTTATTGTACAAAATATGAGTTGCAGTTCCCGTTGATACACCTATGGCCTCTGCCACTTCGCGAATTTTTGTTCAATGGTCTGTAAGAATCATATCATGGACTTTCTCAGTGACTTCCTTGGTATCTACATCTTGGGCATTCCTTGTCAAAAGCAGATGTTCGATCACATTTAAATTTGTTATACTAATCCATACTTGGTATCTACATCTTGGGCATTCCTTGTCAAAAATGGATGTTCAATCACATTTAAATTTGTTATACTAATTTCGAACTGTTGCCATAGAAAGTGAAAGGTCTCCTTAAACAGCATCTAATTTTACTTTTATCTCCTTGCAAGTTTTCCCATATAAAAGTAAATCACTGAACGACACTGCACTTATTCCATTTTAGCAAAAACATGTTGAACAACTTATTGAAATGCCTGAAAATCCAAACTAATCCATTAATCAGCACCAAATTTGTTTTGTCTAACAACTGACAGTGACAGTACATGATGATAAACTTCCCTTAGCAACACCATATATTTTGAAACACAGGTACTTATTGAACTTATTGCTCTCATAATAAAATGTGCATGATGGAGCCTCTTCTTCTGGATTGTTCACTCACTAGGATGTCTTAAGATGTCTGGAATTCCTTACAGTAAGTAACTCATTCAATTCATAGATGGAGTTAACATGAAAAATTCAATGCCATGGCCAGGATTTGAACCACAGATCTCCTGGTTTCTGTCCAGTTGCTCTAACCCAGTGAGCTATCATGGCAATGTGCCGTCCTGACATTAAATTCTCCGTGGTTCAAATCCCGGCCATGGCATTGAATTTTTCATGTTGACTCTATCTATCAAAGATCTTAGCCTATATATGGCTTGTGTGAAGAAATGATTAATTTCCATCAATTAACTAAAATAATAAGAGTTAAATGATGAAGCCTGGGACTCAAGTACTTACGATGGTAAGTCGCCACAAACGGTGTATCTCGAATGCGAGAGCCCCTTGTGGTCTACCGGGGTAATATATGAATCAACTGGCAAATTTAATCTCAGGATGGCACATTGGCCATGGTAGCTCAATGGGTTAGAGCGACTGGACGGAAACCAGGAGATCCATGGTTCAAATCCCAGCCATTGCACTGAATTTTTCATGTCGACTCTATCTATCAAAGATCTTAGCCTATATATGGCTAGTATGAAGAAATGATTAATTTCCATCAATTAACTAAAATCACTCAGTGCATATCAGTACAACTGTCTTCCTCACTCAGAGAACATTACTTTTCATTAATCGCAAAAACTATTTGTAGTTGGTTTATTGATACTCGTTACTTACTTTTTTTTATATTAATGAGAGACTAGTTTCAAAGGCAATTGCCTCCATTTTCAATCAAAGGCAACTGCCTTTGAAACTAGTCTCTCATTAATATAAAAAAAGTAAGTGACAAGTATCAATAAACCAACTACAAATAGTTTTTGCATTTAATTTTGACGTCACTGTTACTAAATTCCTCCAAACACATATTACTTTTTATTACAATAGAAATGCACTCACAAACTCATTCACTCTCATACTCACCGACTGACTTACTAACTTCCACAAGACAGCTTACTCATGAAAGTGCTCGCTTATATAGTCATAAGAACATTATATATACTTCCAGACGATTCTGGTTAATTGGAATAGTGCTTCCAATATTTACCCTGGGTGAACATGCAGCTTATCTGTTTATCTTTTTGATTGCCCAACACCAATTTCCTGATAACCTTAAGCCATAGCCACTGCATCACAATATACAATTTTTGTGTGGAATGCAATACATTCTCTAATTACTATGGGTAAATAATGGGAAAAGTAAAGAACTTTTCACACAATTGAGAAAAGTCAGAAATTATGTTTCTTCACACTAAGAGTAAATATACATACATATTATATAACACTTACCAGACTTATCATGGGCTAAGTGTTTGCAAAATACATTGAGAATTCCTGTGACATCATCCTCTTCTGGAAAGATATCAGTTGCCCATACTCCTCTGTAACAGAAAGAATAAGATAACAGTTTTGATGTTTTGCAGACCATTTTATGTTTCCATCAATAATTTAGATACACACAATGTTATTTCCACTTACGGATAACATATTTTTGTGCCAAATTTTTGTTTCTTCCTTTTACTCTTACATTAACCACATAATATGTTTGTCTTATATTTTAAAATGAGAAGTGTAAAAATAAATTCCTTTGAAAGAATTCTTATTATATTACTAAAAAGGGACAGATAGCGTTATGAGGAGTACTAAATCAAAATGTACTCATCCATAGTAAAAACTTTTTCATCCATAGTAAAATTTTTTTTCTTTTATGAGCATTCAGATAGAGATCAGTGTGTGTAGCTTGCAGTATACAGCATGCCCCAGTGTACTGTTGCTGCTTTTTGAAACAAGAATATCCAGGAATGGAAAAGTTCCATCCTCCACTTCTACGGTAAACTGTATTTGAGGTCGAAGGCTGTTGAGATGCGCAAGAAAGCTAGGCAAAGTGTCTGATCCATGTGGCCAAATTACAAAAGTGTCGTCCACATTTCTACAGAAATGAGATGGTTTAAGTGGAGCTGTGGCAAGTATTTCATGTTCTTGGTGTTCCGTATAGAAATTAGCTGTAGCTGGTGACAAAGAGGAGCCCATTGCTACTCCGTCTACTTGTTCATAGAAAGAACCACCAAACAAGAAGAAAGTGGACGTCACGGTATGTTGGAAGAGCTCTGTGATATCAGCCAGAAAATGCTCCTTCAGAAATTGGATGGCTTCCTGAAGTGGTACCCTTATAAATAGAGAATCCACATCAAAGCTGACAAGAAGATCAGAAGGATCAATGGTAATGTTCTTAAGTGTATGTACAAACTGTGTGGAGTTACTCACTTGATGGGGGCAGTCCCCTACCAGAGGTTGCAACAGATCAGCCAGAAGATGTGCCAGCCGATACACAATGTGCGTCCACAATGGGGCGTAAAGGAACGTCCGGTTTGTGGATCATCAGGAGTCCATACATTCTTGGAGGCCTGGAACCTGATGGTGATACTGCCTTCTTAATTTCTGAAGTAAAGCAGGATCTTTTAATAAGTTGTATAGTCCGATGTTTTATGAAAGAGGTAGGATTCTTATCGAGGATCGTGTAGCCGGATCATCTAAGAGATGCTCCATTTTCTCTAAATATTGGGCTGTGGAGAGGATCACAGTGGCATTACCCTTGTCCGTCGGCAAGACAATCAATTTTTCATTGTACCGAAGTTTCTTAAGTGCTAAATTTTCATCTCAATTGATATTGGGCCTAGGAAGTGTGTTGTGAGTGATAGCGGCAGCCACCACAGTGCATATTTCTTCAGCACTATCTAATGTAAGTTTCTGAATAGCGGATTCCACCCCGCTGATGATATCAGCAACTGGAAGATAACTCGGAGTTGGCGCAAAGTTTAGACCTTTCGACAAAACGGAGGTAGTGGTAGTGATCATATTTAGTACATCATTATACATTTTTAACAACTGCTACCTTCAAGTTTTCATTTACCACATATAGCTTCCATAGGATTTTTTTTACATGTCACAATATCTAATGAATTAAGACTTTTGCATTTATATATCCATGAATCAAAACAACAGCACTCGGCAAAAAAGGCCAGCACTTCACCATCAAGCCACCTTATACTGTCTTTCAATAGAAAATAGAGCTAGCCATCACATTCCTCCTTTTTTTTTAAATAAAAATTTAAAGCAACGTAAAAAGGCTCTTCATTCAGTACTTTCATAAAAATCATTGGCTCTGTTTTGAAACCCAGATCTCTGTTATATACTACAGTTCGGCCGCTCTATCTCCGGCTCTAACATTTCTCGAGAGGAGAAAGCAGGCTGTTGCCAATTCTTTAGCGGGAATTTCAAGCAGAGGAACAAATCGTATTTTAAATATTTCATGTATCTGCATATTTCATGAACCAGTAGCCATATTATTATAATAGTGATAATAATAAGACTTACGAACACTAAAAATCGGAATTCATGCACGCAAAATGTACCAAAGAAAGTTCACCAGCGCAAGCAGCTAAAGCCACGTGGCTCAAACATATGTAACCTGGCAACACGGTGTTGGGCTCGGAAGCCACGCCTAGCAGCGACAACGTTGATTGGCGCTAGCAGACAGTTTTAACTTCCTGACCACAACACCGGAAGTAGACACTCCCAGTACTAACAACAGATGCAGTTAGTGTGTGTGAGAGGTGTGAACAAAATATTCGATTAGAGTGCTGTTGTAATAAATATCTTGCATGATATCGAGATTTAACTGTATTGGAACACCACAGTGAAGCGAAAAATTATTAATTTTTAGATGTGTAATAAATACGACTCATCTAAAAATTAATAATCTTGCATGATAATGAAATTTTAAGTTGATTTTGAGTGTTTTAAAGTTAATATAGTCCTATATTTTCATTCTAAGGATAATTTTGAGGATATGTTTTCAATTGCTCATTCCTGTATGTTGGTACTATTAACTTTCCCCCTCCACCTCTTGCAATCGCAAAACATCAGAGCCGGAGATACAACAGCCAGACTGTACTTGCACATGCACTTTATCCTGAGCTTCCAGATGGCATTTTTGTTGAAGACAGCAATAGATCTTTTCATGTCTTTTATGCAGTGTTGCTGTAAATGATATCATAGAAGATCATGAAATGTAATTTCTGCAAATGTTTTTTTTCCAGATTAGACAAAAGTAAAATGCTAAACACTCTTTTTTTATTTACAGTTTGCAGTGTCAATGCAGATTTGCTTCAGACTTTAGTACTTAAAATTATTTTCTGTAAACTAAAATGGTGTGATAATGCAAGAAACAGCAATAAAGGATATACTATATATATATATAATAAATTATAAATATATAAATAAAGGAGATACATGAAATGCACTAATGGAAACACTGGGGTACACACAATGTTCAATTGTTACTTTGACAAAGCACAGATTTCTTGACTCCAATCATTTGTAACACTACATTTCAAGATTCAAGATAGTGTTGAGTAATAACAAAATGAAATGTTCTGTAAACTTTCATTTTTTGGCATAGAAATTTTCTTTTCCTGTAAATTTGAAATCACTCCAATTATTAGTGAGTCCAATGTAAAACTCCCTTTCCATCTTCAAATTTGTAATTTTAGAGCTATGCTGTTCCCAGACACTTACCCATACATTCATTCATGGACAATTTACTGATCTACAATACATATATTTCCAGTGAAATTTGTAATTTAATTTTTTTGTTAAGGAATATAATATTTCCTTTGTGTACTAGAGTTCATGCCTGGTGCACAGGAGCAGACTTCAAACAGTGTCTCAATTGATTAGATGTTGGCCTACTGACTCCAAAGTCACAGGTTCAAATTTGGCCCAGGCCCAGAGTTTTTAAGTATGCTTAAGTCAATAGCTCCATGTCATAAGATTTACTGGCATACAAAAGAATTCCTGAGACATGAAATTTTGGCACATCAGCACTAATATAATCTGGCAATTGATGGCATTGTTAATAAATAAAATATTTTTTTATTTTTTTAAACAAGGAAAATTTAAAAAGACAACACAGAATAATTTGGAAATGATGTATGAAGGCAATTAAGCACACTGGTATATTACAAGACTTATTGAATTATATTTTACTAGAACTTAATCTCTCAGAATATTTCTTATATGTACGCATTGGACCACGCAACAAGAGCACATCAAATTTAAAATATGAAGACAGTGGTCAATCACCAGTCAGCTGATGATGGGGCTGGGACAGTCCCAAAAATGCTCCTGTTATTAATAGTTGACGTGAGTGAAGTTTTAAGTTTTAATAAAATATGATTCAGTAAGTATTTTAATATGAAATTATCTTCAATTTTAATAATGCTTTTAATCATAACTATTTCAACATTGGTATATTTTAATCAACTCCAAATTCATTCAGTAGTAAACTTCTGCCTACCTTTTATATCTTTATGGTTTCATAAAATGCAATGATAATGAAGATTACTTACTATTTACATACAGCTTAGAACTTTTTATTCAATTAAGATGAAAACAGGCCATTTTCATTTAAAGCACTACAGACATGTTTGGAGAAAATTTAAAAATAATGGAAAAGTAATGCTGTTAAGGTGCATATATGAATCGGAGCTAGAGACGAGATAGACACCAATTAATATAGCACTAGAAAGTGCCAAAGCTTCATCACATGTTTCTTTTTCTTGTAAATATAATCTTTTTGATAAGTTAAAACACATATACTTAACACCACTATACACTGACAGGACTAAGCTCTGAAGTAATCCTTTTTCTCTCTTCATACTGTTGTGCAGTGCATAGTAAATGCATTTTAATTGTTTGCTTACTTAATTTAGAATGAATTTATTGTTATATTGAACAAAATATTATGGCATCTCGGCCAGATCAGGTGGTATTATTTGTTCGCAATTTATTAGTAATTATTTATATTAAATAACATATTAAACTAAATAAGAGAAAATAAGGAAGAACTAATAAGCAAACCTATTATGACGAACATGGCGCAGGGCTGCAGCCCATTTCTCTCCCTGTACAAGTTCCAGCAGAGCCGTCTCCACCTCCTCACAACCTGGTACAGGTGTGGGGGCAGGTGACGGGGTGGGGGTGGGAGTGCCATGGTCAGAGTCTCCTCCTTCCTCCACAACCCTTGTCAAGCTAGCTTTCACTGCTGCCACTTCAGCAGATATGTCCTGCAACTGTACCCCCACAAAAAAATCCAAACTAAAACAAAACTTTATTTAACTAATATTTTAAAGTGAAAATAAATATATTAACATGCATAAAACTTTACTTCTTTTCCTATAGTCCTATAGTAGTTTAAAACTGTATCATACTAACTTCTATTTACAAGATTACACATGTTACTCCACTTCTGAGGAACCTTTTTCTGTATTTTCACTTTATGCTTAAAAATATGCTAGCAAGTACATGAAAGATAAGTGTTTTCAGTGCATTAATACCTCAGAGCTTTTTGGCCCTGCAAAGAAAGAATGAAGAGCTCTACACATCGGTCAAACTTTTTAAAGGCATCAACTGTCTAAACGTTAAGTGTTAATTGTGTTTTAGCAAATTATCCTTGGCTGACATCTCTTTGGTGGTAAACAAGACCAACATAAACTAAAAGGAAGTCAGAAAATAAGTTTGCCTTGTCTACAAACTGTAAATACTTTATACAACACATAGATGGAAAATGAATTCATATAAAAAAAAGAAGTGGAAAGTTAAATAAAATTAGTTTTGTGGTGACCAATGAGGGACAACAGTGCCAAAACAGCAGGACATTTCAGAATTTTGAGAAGCATAGCATGAAATAGTGCAGTAATATTAGTACCTTTCTTCTCTAATAAAGGTAATATTCTTTTATTAATCATTTTATTAATTTTATTAATTATATTTTTCTTTTCTTATTTTTCCCCCTTTTATAAAGCTTAAAGGAACAATTTTATAACAATGTGCTTAACATAAAATAGAAATTAAAGTTTTATTTTTAGGTCTGGTAACAGTTTAATACTTTATGTAGTGGTGCACGTTCAGGAGAAGCAACCAAAGCACTGCTTTGGTAAGAATAACCATATTAAGTGTGGGAAATGAATCCAGAAACTCTTTGTATCAAGGCAGCACATAAACATGGACAAATGCCATACAGATGGATGATATTCAAATTTATTAATAATACCAACAGTACATCAATTTTATTGCACGGTTATTCACTAATATCTATATAGTGAAATATTTCTTTGGATATTTTCAGATCCTACTAGATTGACAGAAAGCAGTATGCTAGTATTAATCTATCAAATTCTGTCATGTTAAATTGTGGTATGTCCCAGGGGTCTATCCTGCACCCCTTTTTATTTATAATTATGATCATTGTAGGTTATGTTAAATTTACTAGACTATTTTGGATCCTGATGACATGTCCTTTCTGAATATACACAACAAAGCGCAATTTAAGGATACCATGAATATCATGAATGTTGCTCAATACTGGTTTAAGATAATGAGTTTATAATTATAAAATTAAACACAGAAATTATTTTACTCTCAGATATGCTAATTATATTTATTTAAACTTCTAGGTTATGCACTGGATCCTAAAATATCTTGGAATGCTCATGTCGATTACACTATGGAACACGGCTGCTTTTGCACCAAAAGCAAAATTGGCCAATTCTATTGATTGCAAAAACATCTGTTAAAATGCTGTATCACGTAATATTTTGAGATATTCTTATTTGTTTTATAAAAAGTTACAGAAATGAGGCATGATACCAACATATATTAACTTAATATAAAATAATAATCATTTTATTATTAAATAATTTTTTTATACATGTATAGAAAATGCATATTATTTGAAATAAATAGAACAATTTTCCATCCTAAAACGTTTATCAGAAATTTAATTTTAGAGTTTATTATAAAAACGTATTTAAATGCATGTGGCCAACTGAAATTAAAATTATGTTGACATAAAATTTCTGATAAGAACTTCATAATTTATCATAAAGACCTAATTACATTTTGCTTTGTTTCCTATAATATAAAAGATTCCTAACTTAAGTATTTATCCATTTATGGCCCTTAGCTCCATAGCCAACACTGCTTTATCAAGCTTCTCTCTACCTAAAATTTTACTGAGTAAATAAACCAATGTGTTTATCTTGAGTACTCCACCGGGTGGTCTGTTTTTATTTGTGTTGTTTTGTATTGGAATTTGGATTCTTCTTTCATTTCATATTTAGCTGTGAAAGTGTAGTGTAGTTAATTTGCTGTACTAAAGAAAGGTTATAGTTATGGATAAGAGCTAACGAAGGGAATGTACCAATGATCCCAATAATTTTTTATGCATGTGGACAATTCACCCCTAAACTGTAGCAAAAAAAAAAGTATTAGTTAAAACAGTATATTCATTATACTTTGGTTGTGTCCAAGGAGATCAAAATAAGAATTTTGCCACCATTTTTGCTGTATATTGTGCAAAACTGGTATTAATGGCTACATAGTAAATGCAAATCTTTGTCATTTGCAGTGCCTATGGTGTGGAGAGAACAACCTAAGTATTAAATAACTGTTATTTTTTTAATACAAAGATTGCAGGTGTTTCTAGAAAAAGTAAGTAGAGTGTCAAATATCCTAGAGTTCCATCAGCAAAAAGACTAGCTCCTCCTAGTGAAAATCTTCCAGTGATGGACCATGTTCAAATCATTAGTAGGTGACAGTAAACCATCAACATCCTAAGACCCTACATATCAATGTGAACGAAGTGAAGAAAGACATTTTGTTTCTCAAGAAGAACTAAGCAATCTTATTTGTGATTTGAAACTAGGTAAAAACAGAGTCAGAATTACAGGGTTATAAGCTACAGAGGTGGAATTTCCTGGCAAGAGAGACTAAAATATTTAACGGTCTTGACATAAATTTACCTTTTCAAATCAAATTATATGTCTCTGTATTAATGTTAATGGTTTAATGAAGGAATTAGGTAAAGAGCATTATGTCAAAGTTTGGCACCTCTTTATTGACTCTTCTAAATATAGTTTAAAGGCACAATGGCAATTTACCATCATTTATTTCATGCTGTAGGGAAGAAGGAGACATGGGAATACATGTCCATTTTAGATGCTATTAGTTATCAAAATATGGCAGGGAAATCTGTAGTGACCTCAAGGTAATTGCATTGCTAATGGGACTGCTGTTTTTTGTCTTTATGGAATAGTAGGGCAACTAACAAGCATCTTAAAGTGAAATAGTGGGGGAAAAGGGAAAAACTATACACCTGGAACAACCAGTGTTAAATATGTGCCTTTAGTAGATCCAAATAAAATTCTTCTTTCACCATTTCACATACAGCTCAGGTTAATAAAAGTTTTGTTAAAGGTTTGGACAGAAGTGGAAGTGCATTTCAGTATTTAAGTAGTATTTTTCCCAAAATTAGTGAACCTAAATTAAAGAAAGGCATATTTGTTGATTCTCAAATTAGATGACTTCTTAAAGACAGTGTTTTTCAACTTAAGCTTAAACCTGTCAAATTGGCAGCGTGGAAATCATATAAATCTGTGGTGAAAGGCTTCCTGGACAATAACAAAGAAGAAAATTATGAAACTTTAGTCCCAGAACTTTTTAAGAAGCTACACAGAAATGGGTTACCGAATGTCACTTAAAATCTCATTTTTGCACTCTCACCTTGATAGTTTCCCAACAAACCAAGGAGCTGTAACTGATGAGCAAGGTGAGCATTTTCACCAGGACATTTCTGAGCTAGAAAGGTGTTACCAGGATTGCTGGGATTCAAACTTGTTGGGAGATTATTGTTGCTTCCTCAAATGGGAAAGTACATGTCAATACAAGAAAAAATCAACAGTGAAACACTTCTGAGATTAAAATAAGACCTGAAGGTTTCCCGGCGATGAATATGTTCTAGATCTCCTTGGGAAACAAGCCAGGTGAAAAGACGATTAGAAATTGACGTTTCGGGAGCGTACATCTCTCCCACCATCAGGATATTTTAAGAAATGTTATAACAACAAAATGTATAACTGAATATAACACAATAATAATTTGTTGTTGTTAGTAATAGTAGTAGTATTTATTCACCACTTAAAAAAATTACATTTTAATGCCTTTGTTAGGAAAAAACAAATAAAAATTACAGGAACACATACAGTAAAATCCTATTCCTAACTAAAAGTATACAACATACAATTATTTTCATGGTTAGAGACTATACATTAATTACATTAACTATCATTGTTTACATAATCACATTTCCAGGAACTCTGCTACTGTATAAAATGAACTAATAGGAATGACCTAATTTTTTTTTTAATACATTTAGATCTTTTGTGTTTTTAATCAAGGTATGCATATCAAATTTGTGTAAGTTTTCATAAAAAAATAAGAATACTAAAAAAATGTTATGTGGTATCTCATTTTAAGCTGCATTTTTGGAATCAAGAGACCGGTTTACATAAGAATTGGCCTATTTTGTTTTGGATATATGAAAAAAAAAATCTTTTTGTTCCCTAGTGTTACAGGATATTTGTTCTGAGTTATTCAGAGTATGTGTTTTGAAAGTTTATAAATTGTCCATGTATGGATATTTTAAAGAAGGTGTATTTTGATTTATTTCACTGCTATTTATTGTATGATGTTCATCTCTGGGCTCATATCCCTAGTACCAATATGATTTTCATATTGTAGATAGAACTACTACAAATTATGGCAAGGAATTGTAAGAATTTACTGATTCAAATATTTTAACTTTTCTTTGAATTTACACATATCCGCCTGCTTTATTATGTCAAAGAATTGATAAGTATATCCCAAATTCAGCTATTCATAAATTATTATAGCACTACATCATGTGATCAAATGAGATTTTACAAACTGTAGAACATCTAAAGTTAACAGTTGGGAAATCTCTTTCATTCCTCATATGTTTAAGTTAAATAACAAAGCACTCAATCATGCTTTACTTTATTTTACTGAGGCTAAAGTTTAATAGAAGCACCGTTCATGAACCACACTGCATTACTGGCATCAATGCAGCACCATTTTCTTTTATAATACATTAGAAATATACACTTCCAAAATAGAATGAATTTAAGTACCAGAGGTCTCACATGCCCATAGATATGAAACAATAACTCCACCTCTGCTGTGTCTATAGTAGCAAAATTTATCTGCTTTCTCAATGCTTGCTCAATCACAAAACTGCTGTAATACCACTTAATGTCATTAAGGCAGTGTCTAAGAAAACAAAATAGGATAATCTAAATACAACTAAATAGTAGAAAAGATGTTCAATTTCAGAGGCAAAGATAAGGAAACTTACATTCCGATTCCCTTTTGTTTATTAATATTTGGTTATATGTACACTATGTCTCACTTAATTTTGAAAATTAGAACATCTTTTGAAAATATTCATTCCCATTCTTAGCTTACAACTGACCTATTGTAAGCTGAGGTTGTAAATATGATTTTTAAAAGTATGTGTGGTGTAGTAAACTTAACTAACCCTCAATTAATGTGACTGGCCATTGTTCCAAAAACTTCCAATCATGAGTATTCCTTTTGTATGTTTGAGGCTGAATGCTGAATTTTGGACAGAGATATAAACAAAAATAGATGTAGTTGCAAATAAAGCCATGAGAGAATACAATAAATTACCTGATTGCTATGTGCCATGGAAGTCAGTGCTGCTACCATCTTATTGGAAGCTTCAATTAAGAGCAATAACTGGAAATGTAATTTGTACAGTGCTCTTCCTAGATCTAGAACAAGTTCATCATTTCCCATTTCTTGTTGGCTTTCACCTAATAACTGCAACTTCATTGTTGTTTTTACAGCATCTATACACTGTTTCAAAAGAATAAAGTAATGAATTTCAGAAATAATTCACAAAAACTACAAGAAATAATTCATGAAAACTGTCTGTTCTATTCTTCATATAATTCATATTTTATATAATATATAATTTATGCAAAAGAATAAAATTATGAATTTCAGAAATAATTCACAAAGACTACAAGAAATAATTCATGAAAACAGTCTGTTCTATTCTTCTTATAATACATATTTTGCACGTATTCATCATTTGTACATCACAGAAACCTACTGTTTCATGTTATGAACCTTGGCTATCAAGGAGTTCCTATTATTGTTGCCTTTTTTTTGCTTTTCTGTTATTACATCTGCGGAAATAGAACACTAAAACACTGCTGTATGTAAACAGTTGAAATGTTATCGTGGAGGTGTGAAAAAAATTTTTGTTTGTTGGATAGTGTTATGTAATAGTAAACTTACTGGTGTTGTCAACATATTGTCTGCATAATTACTGACATTTTAAATATACAACATCAAAGTATATGATAGGAAAAATTAAAACATTCAGCTGCTGGCTACTTGTTACAGGAATACTCCAAATAAACTTTTATTGACATTGTAGCACTGGCCTATTGCATCTTTCATGCCCGCCTCAGTAGCGTAGATGGTAGCATGTCTGCCTCATGTTCAAGAGGTCCCGAGTTCGAATCACGGTGTGGGTGAGTTACCTGGATAAGGTTTTTCCGGGGTTTTCCCTTATCCTGAAAGACGAATGTTGGGTAACTCTAAGTTGCATGGACCCTGGGCTAATTTGAGCATCATTTCACCCATTCCATTCATTGTCTGATATGACTTAACGTTGGAGGACGTAAATTATGCACAAAAAATTGCATCTTTTAAAATGACATATCATGCTTTCCTTTTATATTTTTGATAAGTATAGAACTGCTAAATTAAAAACAATAAGGCTACTTTGCATTGAAACATCATAATCTGCAAAAATATTCACTTAGTATCGATACGTAAAAAAATCTGAATGTATATATTTTGACACAACGGCTATTGTGTAAGGCTAGCAGAACATCAGTGCCTGTAGTCGGAATGGTAAAGCACTTTTCCCAGAGAACCAGAACTTTCTGAATATTTTGACATCTTAATCATTTTGGGAAGTAATAAGCTACTAATATACAAACAAGTGTTGAAACCTGTTTGGACATATGGAATCCAGTTATGGGGCTGCACCAACAAATCAAATGTTAAGATGATTCAGACATTTCAAAATAAAGTACTTCATGGAATTGTAAATGCTCCCTGGTACATCTCTGCAACAGTGACCTACACAGTGATTTAAGAATAGTTATGCCCGCCTCGGTAGCGTAGATGGTAGCATGTCTACCTCAAGTTCAGGAGGTCCCGAGTTCAAATCTCGGTCAAGGTGAGTTACCTGGATAAGGTTTTTTTCTGGAGTTTTCCCTTATCCTGAAAGACGAATGTCAGATAACTCTAAGCTCTATGGACCCTGGGCTCATTTGAGCATCATTTCATCCATTTCATTCATCGTCCGATATGACTTAAAGTTGGAGGACGTATATTGCAACAAAAAAAAAAAAAAGCTACAGTTTATGAAGAGATATCAAAATGTGTCATAAAGAATTATCAACATCTTAAAGTTCACATAAATCCTGAAATGGAAACTGTGCATGCTGTGAGTGATGAAGTGCGGAGACTAAAGAAAACTAAGCCTTATGATCTGACTAATAAAACGTAAAACTCTTTGTGACAGTGCATTAAATTGTATTATTAAAGTAATTCATTATTAGTAACATTCTTGCATGTAAGGTTATTCATATATGAGACAAAAATCATTATCGATCTGTAGAATGGTCATGATGGAAATGAAAAAAAAAATTCTGGGAAGTTCTAATGGCTATATAAGTCACTCTTACAAGTTGCAGCAGTCTGCCTGATTTTACAGTGTTTAAGAGTGAGGTCAAGTCTGGTGAGTGAGGAGAGGTTGGCAAAGTAATCTTGCAGATTGAGTGAATATGTCACTGGGTATATCAGCAGCAACCAAGTTAGCAAGTGTGATAAAAAGCATTATTGTTGGAGTTGGTGACGACACTGTGAAGTGCAGTGAGTGCTGCTACTGCGTGAGATTGGAGACATCTTGTGTTTGACTTTCCACAATAGAAATGTCCAGAACAAGAGACTAGGCATGTAAGTTTGCTAAGCCCTTAAGTCATGGAAGAAACTGAAGTGACAGTGAACAGGGGAACTAATTCACATTAGTGAAGTGCCAGATTAGGCTAAGTGAACTCTCAGCAAAAGTCAAACTAGATTAAGTGAAAGTGAAAACTGAGTGAAGTAACAGTTTGAAAAACTGGACAATGTCACAATATGTTTCAGAAGTTATTGATAATACTTCCAGTTTTTATAGATATAAATTGTTCGTTTTGCAATTAAAACAGTTTTTCTCACTGGCGCATCTTTATTCCAAAAACATGAAATTTTCCAACTGCTAAGAAGTCATCATCATCCTTTAAATTTCTAAACATGAGCCTTCAAGCAATAATCATAGATCAAATGTAAACTGGAACCTTTTAGAGATAATGAATTGAATAGAAACAACATTCTATTGGATTAACACCGGCCGTGAAAGCCTAAACATGTACATAATGAATTGAGCCATTGAAAATTTAGAGCACAGCTACAGTATAAGCTCCTACTTCAAAATACTTTACTAAAAAATTGGTAGTTTTTTATTCCTTCTTCAAAGAAAGAGGAGGAAAGTGTTGCATAACATAGTCAGTTACATGAGTAATCCACACTTACATCATTATCTCTCTCTGTCACTGTCCCCCAAGTACCTCTTTAAAGGGAACAAAGAGAGTGTTCCAGAGTTACCAAGAGAATTTCTTCCACCTTTTCATGTGTTAATGAAGCTATATCTGGGTTTAGATTGTTGTGGAGAAGAATGATGTCTCCCATTTCATGCTAATGTCATTTGCTCTGATATGAAATTTTTGGCAAACTAAAAGTCTCCAGCTATAGTAGGCAGAGTTTATCCACCTAAAAATGCTCTTTGGGGTCAGAAAAAGCAGTTATGAGCTTCTTTACAGCTGTCACTGGTGAGTCGAGTTTCCCTATCCAGTGAAAACGCTTTATGCAACTCATAAAATTCAATCTTTGAACACATTTCTTTCCCAAACTGTGCCTCCAATATTCTCAAAATGTTTGATGACTTAAAATCTTCCTTGGTGAGACATCCCCATCACTAACCTTTCAAGGTCACAAACCAGTTCCCTCATTATCTGTACCGCTAGTGAAAAGTTGTGGTTTATATTTGAAAGAGTTGGTTGATATAACCCATATCAAAACTACAGACTAACTTTGCTCTAAGAACACAAACATATTCTACAAAAAAAAATTCTAAATGATTTGTAACATACCTCAGCAGCATGATCCTTTCTGTCTAGGAATGTTTCCCAGTGTTCTTGTATTTCTAACATGCCAAATCTGAGTGCTTCTGTAAGACGTGAACTAGTAACAGCATTAGGACCAATCCAAACATGTGGAGGATCTGCCTGAGTAGCAAGCAGTTCTGCCACAACAAGGAGCCTTGAGCCAAGCTGTATAGCTCCTTGTGAAGTTGTTATTGCAGAACTTCCTGTCAGGTATTGACAAGCCTCATGTGTCAGTGCAATTGTTTTACTGCTCACGTCCTGGGGAAAAAATTCAAGTAATCTTACACTTAAAGGTAAAATATAATGATATTGATATATATTGCATTTTAATTATCTACTGCCATCCCCGCCACAAGTACATTATTTACTTTGATTTTTTGAAATGTTTTTCATACTCATTAAATGCAGAATAAAATGATAGGTGGAATGGTCTGACCAAGTAATGTGAACAACTTGAAGCTGTTATAAGTTGTTCCATTTAGAATAAAATATTTTATTATGTCAAATGCAACAATGTTTGATTTCACATAATGTGTTACAGTTTAACAGACTGAAAAGTTCAATGCCACAGCCGGAAATTCCAAGGTTCAAATCCCGGCTATGGCATTGAATTTTTAAGTTTGACTCTATGTATCTATGCAAACCTTGCCATACACTGCCAAACATTGACTAGTGTAGAAGAACAATTAATTTCCACCAATTAACTAATTGTTTTAACCTTAAATATTTAATTATTAATTTAAAAACTTCCCAATGTAACCAAATAGTAGTACTATGAACAATGATGTATTGATCATTTATGTGTTGGATTACAAACATAAAAAAAAAAAAATAAAAAAAAAAAAAAAAAAAAAAAAAAAAAAAAAAAAAAAAAAACGAGGACTAAGGATTTGTCCCCATCATCCCCGTCATCATCATATGTCCAACTGATTCTTGGTGCTGTTGATGGTCTGATGGTCTTGGCTGAGAAATCTGAAGTGGTAGCATCTACTGTTGGAACAATGAACATCCAAAGGTTATCAGAGGCGGAAAATCAGAATTCATGGAGTTATATTTGTGCTTTAGTATTCAACATTTAGTTCAGTGTGATACTGACAGCTTTCAATAATTTGGTGTCTGGTGTAATTTCATGCTTGGAACAACAAAAATGATAAGCTACTGCAGATTTTTCAATCTGTTTGTATTTTATGGCTTTCATGTGTTCTTTCAATCTGGTATTTAGGTCTCTTTTTGTCTGTCCAATGTATATTTGGTTGCAATTGGAAGAATTAATCTTATAAATGCCTGTTATTATATGGTGGATTATTTTTATTTGTGCAAAGCAAATTTTGTATACTGTAATTGGTTTTTGGAAGCCAAAGTCGGCTTATAATTGGGTAATAACATCATAAATTCAGTCTATATTTTCAAGAAATACAAGCTAACTTTGATTCCAGAAAGCAATTACAATATACAAAATTTTCATTGCACAAATAAGAATAAACTGCTACATAAGGACATGACATCAGACATTTATAAATTAATTGCTTTGATTTTAAAAACAAAAGACACCAAAAACAGATACCTACCTAAACACCAGATTGAATGAATACATAAAAGCCATGAAATACAAACAAATTGAAATTTCTGGAGCAGCTTATCATTTTTGGAATGAAATTATACCAAAACATAAAATTACTAAAAACCACCAGCTTCACAGGTGAACTACGTGCAAAGGAATATATATATATTCATTTAAATATATAATCATTTAAAATTGATTGTCCTTATAAATGAGAACTATGATAAAAATCTTAAAGCCCAGGACTTAGGAGGGTTGTTTTATACGTCTGTTAAAAAACCAAGAATAATTGTTTATTTATTTATTCCTCCTCCCTCCTGTTAACATCTTATCTTATTTATCAACATAGTCTCCAATGATGGCTACATACTTGGTCCAGCGATGTTCCAGCTTTTTCATCCTGTTGGAAAAATAGTTTCCGTCAAGGTCTGTAAAGTACACACTGACGGTGACTATCAGTTCTTCATTTGATGAAAATTTCTTACCAACAAGCAAAATTTTTATATTTGGGAACAAGAAGTCACTTGGGGCTAAATCTGGTGAATAAGGTGGATGACGAAACAATTCAAAGCCCAACTCATGCATTTTTCCACTGCAATTGCTGATATGTACGATGGTGCATTATCCTAGTGAAAGAGCAACCTTTTGCATTTCAATCTCGGTCTCTTTTCAGTCAACTCATGTTGCAAACGATCCAACAATGAAGAATAATAGGCTCCAGTTATGATTCTGCCTTTTTACAAATAGTCTATAAGGATTATTCCTTGAGAATCCCAAAAAACAATGGCCATCACCTTACAAGCTGACAAAATGGTACTTGCCTTCTTTGGTGCTCTTTCACCAGCCTTTGTCCATTGTTTGGACTGCTGTTTTGATTCTGGGGTGTAATGATGGATCCAAGTTTCATCCACAGTCACAATCGGCACAAAATGTCTTGTGGATTGCAATTAAACATCACCAGACACAGAAGAAGTGTTCTTCCAGATGAACTTTTGGTTGACTGTGAGCAATCGCGACATCCCGCTTGCATACAGCTTTTTTACTGCCCATTTTTCATGCAGGACATTTTCTACAAAATTGCACGGAGAAAGTAACATGGTGGCCATACCATGGAAGGCATCTGGATCTATGGGCTGATGGGTGTTGTCACGAACAAAGTGCGAATGACAGTATGCCCCAATAATTGGATCAATTTTCACACTTCATTACACTCTTTTGTTCCACTGATGAAAAATTTTCTCTGCATTCTTCCTGCATATTTTATGTGTTTTGATCCCCCTGTATTCCCCCCCCCCCTTTTTTTTCCAAAAATGGTCACTGAGGCTTAATAATTCTGTAATTATAGCTTTTGTTTCACTGAACTACCTAAGAAAATAGGACAAACATCAGCAGATTTAAGCTACTGACCTGAATTAAACTGATACTGGGAGGTACACTGTGATGGTGCCATCATTTAAATGGATGGCATGAAAAGTTTAAATACAATAAAAGAATCAGGAATGCAACTTACTCGAATGAGTCGATGCAGCAACTGAAACAGTTCCATTGGTGATGTTGGGATCTGATTGAGTAGAGACTGGATTTGAAGTCTCCATGCTTCTTCTGTATCATCTCGCATAATTGGCCGAAATGCCATTAAAGCTGATAAGTTCGGAGAGGCATTACAAGGTGTTACATCTCCAAGATCACCTGCACTGGAACCACTAAAACAATCATTAATTCCCTGATTTATTCTTATGCTCCATGTAGATAATATAATTCTGTTTTCATTCTACAATAATTTACAATTTAATTGAATGAATTTATTTCAGCTTCTTGAACTCATAGAAGTTGTATGTACATAGATTTACATAATTTTTCCTAATTCCTTTTGTTTACATCTGTAATGTATACTAATTTTTGTACTTGTGTTGCCTTTAATGTGAACTTATCCAACACTGTGGTTATTTGCAAAAATTATTTGTAGCTGATTTATTGACACTTCATCACTTACACTTTTACATTATTGAGGGACTAGTTTTGGAAGCCATTGCTTCCATTTTTAACCTCTCTCTGAGAGGGCATGGAAAAACTAAAGCCTACTTACATAGGTTTCATCTCATAGATGATCCTCAATGCATGTGCAGTAACCCACAACAGACTGTAAACTACCTTATTTATGAATGCAGGGACACAAGACATCAAAGGGACAAGTTAATTGAAGAAGTACATAAGAATGGAGGAAAACGGCCAGTGTCAAATAAAATCCTTATAAATAAACATTTGAAAGCTTATTGTAAATATGTTAATTCAATTAACTTGTAAAACAATTAACTAAGATGAGACTTAAATTGAACACTTTAATCCTAATATTTCAAAAATTATTGTAAAATAAGATAAGAATATAGTTACAATTTATAATGTATCAATGTAACGCAATGCATGTAATATTATTCTGTAATGGGGCATGCAGTTTATGTTCAACACACATGCACACGAACCTGCAAAAGAAGAAACACATGTGCCGACATATGGTTGGATTTGTGTTTATACCATAGAGTCACACCAAAATTCCTGAGAAGGATAGTGAAACATAAAAACAATAGTAAAGCTCAACTTGCAGCCGACAAAAAGGTCATTCAGCTAGAAAAGCATAAACATTATGTTAAATGAGAATCACTTGACCCGCTCTAAGTCTAAAACTAATGCAAAATCTTGGATATATCCTCTGGTACAATATGAAAACAAAACTTCCTAGAGATCCCTAATAAGAAAATGAGAGCAAAAACTTTTTGGCAAAAACAGAAATTATAAAACTTAAGAAATAAAGACATAAAGACAAACACACACAACCTAAAATTACCAGAAACCTTTAGCACTTCACATGTAACAAATTTATCTTCAGAAACATTCCATGAACAAGAACTTTTGGTTCTTAATAAAGGTCTTAAAACATGTGTAGGGTACTCCAAGACTACTGATGATCTAATAGCAGACATAGAAATAGCTTCCTGTAACTTAAAAAGAAGAAGAAATAATTGCTGTACGCAAAGAATGTGAAACAGCCATACTGGAAATACAGAAAGACGTCAGAAATAATTTCCCTTCCAAAAAAGTAATCAAGGCCCTCAAATCAAAACCAGTAATATACACAAAGGCAGACAAAAGCAACAAAATAGTAATCCTAAATAGATCAGATTACATCTCTAGAGTAGAACACATGTTACGAACTAATGAATTCACAAAATTTGGAAGTGACCCATTGAAACTCTGTATGAAATCATTTGGGAGAACCTTAAAAGAAGTCCGGATATTATCTGATACACAAAAATCTAAAGTCAAACCAGACCACCCAGTGTTACTGAGACTTTATGCTTTGCCGAAAATTCATAAACCAGAAGATAAAATGAGGCCCATAATCAACAACATAGACGCACCTACCTACAAGTTAGCAAAACATGTAGTACATACATTTTCATAACTGCCACAGTTCAACAGTCTAGCCATCAGAAATTCATTAGAATTAGTAGACAAGATCTCAAATTTACACTTGGACACAGAAGACAAACTAGTATCATTTGATGTCACCTGGCTCTTTCCCAGTATTTCAACAGATGAACTCATGATACTCCTCAAGAATTGGCCCAATCAGACTAACATATCAGCAGAAGAAATAGAAGATCTCATAAAACTTACTCAATTATGCATACATCAAAATTTCTTTACATTCAACAGTAAATTCTATCAACAGACCTCCGGCCTAACAATGGGCAATCCACTTTCGCCCTTCCTAGCCAATTTCTGTATAAGCTACTTTGAAATACATATTACATCATCCTTTCCATACATCTTCAAATGGTGGTACAGATACGTTGATGATATTTTTGCCATTGTTCCCCACAACTTCATACAAAACTCCTTAAAACTATTGAACATACAGAATACAGCAATAAAGTTCACAATAGAGATACAAAAAAATGGCTACCTACCTTTCTTAGATCTGAAAATAATCCATGAACTACATAGCATATCTTTTGGCATCTACAGGAAGCCAACATAAACAGATAATTACATCAAGAACGAAAGCTACAACCCTACATTCCACAAACATGCAGTTTTTAACAGCTTAGAACATAGACTAGTCAACATCCATTGAAACAGAATGAATACAACAAAGAATATAACCACATGATTAACCCAGCTGCAATTAATTGATACAAAAATTTGGACATTCAAGAAACAGAAACACATATTGGATACCACAAACTTGGCAAAATCAAAAACCGAGACACAGTTCAGGAAATTAATGTATTATCCCAGAGTACATCACAAATTCAACAAGATATTCAAGAAGTTCAACATCACCCTAGCCCCAATAAATAAATTCAGTTTAAAAAACTTATTATGCAACAACCTGAAGGATCCAGTACCTGAAAACAGAAAATCAGGTATATACAAAATCAACTGTTCAGACTGCAATAAGTTCTACATAGGAAAAACCAAAAGAAGTTTACAAATTAGATTACAGGAACATATGAGATGTGTGAAATACAACAACAACAACAACAACAACAACAAATCGGCAATAGCCCATCATTTCTGGTCTACCAATCATGAAATTGTACCAAATATAAAACTATTAAAGCCAGCCAGTTATGCAGCCGAACTCGATGTTTGGAAGAAGTTACTTATTATAAAAAACAAACAGCATACTTCAAATTTCGAATTGCTGCCTGAAAACTCTCTTTGGAAGTTCATTTCACAGACAACCAGCTCACTCCAGGAAACCACGGATCCAACCAGTCGGATAACTGCTGATGATGGGGACAAACCATGTCAAGTAAGGATATTTTGAGTGATGTTTGTGTTGAAATGCGACTCATTACTTCCAAATGATAAATACATCACTGTTTCTAACCTTCTGCTTCATAATAAAATTAAGCACATGTTGGATTCCTTCACTCCGACACTGAACAACATCAACACATTAGAGGCCAAAGAATAACTCCATTATCAACACCAGACGATAAAAACTTCACCCAAGATGAAATTCTAACAGTTATCCAGACATTTAATCCTACAAAAGCACCAGGAGAAGATGGCATAACCAGTGACATCATATTAAGAGCATTCCAGAAGTTCCCTGAAACAATCACATCAATCTACAACCTAAGTCTGAATCAAGGATATTTTCCCAGTCCCTGGAAACAACAATAATACCTATAGTAAAACCAGGAAAAGAAGGGAGCCAGGAAGTCACTAAGTTCTGACCTATAAGTCTAATTAATGTTGAAGGAAAGATCTTGGAAAAACTTATAATAGAATAAATTACCACATGTATGCAAACAAGCTGTTGAACCCCAATCAATTTGGTTTCACTCCAAAGAAGAACACCGCGGATGCTGCCATGGTCGTTAAAAACTTCACAGACCAAAATCTCCAGCAAAGAAAAACCATCGTTGTCAGAAGTCTATATGTTAAAGGAGCTTTTAATGCTGCATGGTGGTCAGGGATCCTCCATAATCTAAGAACATTGCAGTGCCCTAGGAATCTGTATTGTATGGTTAAAAGCTACTTCAACAACCGTAAGGCGACACTATCATCAAACCAAAGCAGAATACTAAAGTCAGTAACTAAAGGCTGTCCTCAGGGATCCTGCTGTGGGCCAGGCCTGTGCAATATACTGTACAACTCCCTGTTAAATATGGAGTACTCGAATCACAGTGAAGTTGTAGCTTTTGCTGATGACTTGGTTGTTCTCACCATAGGTGACAATATGGAAGATACTGAAATGCATACAAACTCAGACGTGGAGAAGACTGAAGAGTGGTCCAAACAAAGTAAGACCCAGTTTAATGAACTGAAATCTAAAGTTCTTCTGGTAACCAGAAAAATTAGAGAACAAAATAGCCCGATCAGTATATATCTAAACAACTGGAAAAGTGGAATAAGTTCAGGAAATTAAGTATCTGGGAATAATATTCGACAACAAACTACTCTTCAACAAACACATTCAGTATGTCAGTAACAGACACACTACACTCATTAATGCACTCGCAAAAGTTGCAAAGCTTAACTGGGGTCATCGCCATCGAGCCCTTTACACAATCTATAAAGGAGCTATACTACCAATTCTCTTATACGGAGCACCAGTGTGGCAAGAAGGTATCTGGAAACGCAAAAACATTACCAAATAAAAAACGGTACAGAGACTTATGAGCTTCAGAATTTCCAAAGCGTACAGAACCATATCCTTTGAAGCATCATGGTCGTAGCTGCACTTACATCCATTGACATTATAGTCCAAGAGAAACCAGCCATCCACAAGGCCATACATAATAAGTGCAACACATTCCCAGCAGTTGAATCACTCCCAGAACCAGGAAGCTGGACGAATCCAGCGGAAAGGGTCCACATTAAAGAGGCGAAAGAAAATAATGAGTACTCCATACACATATATACGGATGGCAGCAAAATTGATGGGAAAGTAGGAGCTGCAGTGGTAATCATTCAAAATGAAATTCTGATTCAGGAACTGAAATACAAACTACATGACAAATGCTCAAACAACCAAGCAGAACAAATAGCCATACTGCAGGATATTTACACACTCCAAGTAAATACAGAACAAAAAGTACAGCATTAATATACAAGATAGCCAAATAACCGTAGACCTCTTAAAAACCAATTGGAACCAAAATGCTATAATAGAAGAAGACATTAAATGCAAATACAAACAGCTTGAAGACAACAAATGGACGATTCATGTACAATGGGTGAAGGCCCACATTAGGAACCATGGTAATGAATTGGCAGACAAACTTGCTAAGGAGGCAGCAAAACAAAATGATCTACAAACAATATACCAGAAGAAACCAAAAACTGAAATAGTACATCACATCAAACTACAAAGCATAGAAAAGTGGCAACTTCAATGGAACTAAACAACAAAAGGAGCAGAAACCAAACAGTTCCTCCCAGACATCAAGGAATGATTAAACACTAGCATTAGGCTCACGCTGAACATCACTGCAATAGTTATAGGACATGGCAAAACAAGATCGTATCTTTATCGCTTCAAGATAGTTGACTATCCATTGTGTTCCTGCAATACTGGAAACCAGACAGTGGATCACATCCTCTACGAGTGTACAAGTGTTTCAAGTGAGACAAAAACTAGTTTATAGTGTTTTGAAGAAAGAAAACTGGCCAGTGCCAAAAGACAGTATAATTAAGAAATATTGTAACGTTTTCTGTCAGTTTATAAACTCAATTGATTTTGAGAAATTGCTACAGTTACAGATAGGACAAGGAAAGTATATATCCACAAAGCATATATTTACACAAAGAGTAAATACCATTTAAATACAAACTGTCATAAGAACTTTAGTAATGTATACCAGATCTAAAAAAGCAATAGCAACAATGTTAAAAGCAATTATATGTAATGAAATAACACTGTAAAAGATATGTCTGAAAAAAGGCATGTAGTGTTAGATTTGTAATGGAGCATTCCGGAAAGTAATTGAAAAAAAAAAACACACACGCACACGCGCACATGCACACACCCACACCCACATCCACACGCACACCCACACCCACACGCACACGGACAACCACACCCGCATGCTCACGCACATGCGCACAGGCGCACACACACACACACACACCTTAATTTCCAATTTAGTATATGATAATAGCTTAAGACACTTTGCAGGAACAGCTTGTGGTGGTTTCATACGGCATGCCGCCACACGCCACACTGATGGTAAACAGAAAGGAAGCTGCTGCTGCCCTCACAAGCTGTCCCAGCTGCTGATGCCACCACTGTCACTGCCATCACAAGCCAGGAGAGTATGTGGACTTCTGATTTAACATGCAGGCTTCAAGATCCTTTGATTATGGCAACTTAGAAACATCCATTAGCAGACATTTCCTAAACTATTCTACCATGGCTCAGGATATATAAGTGTACACTCTCAAAAACCAGAGCAGTTAATGATGGAGTAAACTAGCCAGAGAGTCAGTTGAGTCGAGCAACTCATTCAGTCACCATCAAGAAATTACAAAGTAATGCAAATTGGTGCATGCAACAGAGGCTTAAGTAAACATAAGCACAATGGAAACCTTTACCAGTTGTGCTTTTTCTGAATATTAATAAAATGAAATCAAGTGTAATTTAGCACTATGCTAACAGTTTTAGTGCAAAGTAAGTTTAGCACAACTTGGTATTCTCATTTCATCACAATATGTTGGAATCTTAAGTCTGTTTTAGTGAAATTCATTCAAGGAGAATCCTGAAATATTTGGCAGATGCCTGTAAATTTCTATATAAAAATCTATACTTTACTTTGTTTTCATAATGCTACAAGATGTGAAGGATTACTATACTTACGAAGTATCAGAGCGAGTGCCAGAATCATGACGAGTTCGATGTTCTCTCAAACTGAGAGAGGATGGAGGATATACGCCACTTCCTCCTGCCGAACTGCCACCAAACTCAGGTGCAACGGCTACCTCATCCAATGGGGACTCAGAACCCACTTCATCATCTGATGACTCCTCTGCTGCTCCTCGCTGCAAATGAATTCATACAAATGAATATATATACAAGGTTGACTCACTTGCCTAATTTTAGTAATCATTTATGGATGTTAAAATTTTAATATGCATTCAATGAGTGTTTACCTCTCACACTAAGTAAAAGGATAAAACCATATTGCTTTCAATGGATTTTTATAAGTTTAAATCGGCACCATTTAAAGTTAATCATTGTTAATAAATAAAACACAAACTAGAATAATAAAGTGCTATGTAACAATTTTTTTTCACAATAAAATGCACGTCAAATAAGGATATAAATGTGATAAGGAAGACTATTACAATGCCATTATATGGTTTAATGATGAAGAAAAATTAACAGTAGCTGACAATTGGTTTGGGAAATATCTCCTTAGTTAAAATTTGAAAGGTGAAGTAGAATGAATGTACAGTTAACTCTTGAATAATTTGGTTGCTGGATATTCATCTCAGTAAGATAAGGAAAGCAGCATCATTTAAAAATTTAAGTTAATGTTTGAAACTGAATGAAATACATTCAGGAACCTACGTAATTTGTAAAGAAAAGAAGGATAAATTTATGTAATATATTCTGAATTAGCATTTATTTACTTGGTGCATGCTGTTAACAATATAAGGATAAGAAATAAAAACAAATGGCTAAAAAAAGTAGTAACACAGTAACTGGAACATGTTTTCTTTTATTGTTTTGCATATGTGTAAATTATAGGCCATACAATGGTTCTTGAACACTAAAATATTTAAATGAAAGCTTTGATGCAAGTCTCTTACCTGTTTTTCCTGGCCTTCAATGGCAGTGATATCTCACTGTGATGACTTCACCATCTCAAGTATCACTGGATTGTGTTACTAATCAGGGAAGTTGTACAGTCTCCAACAAATTAAATACTATAGTTTCACTTACAACTTAACACTGAGTTAAAGAATTATGCCTTTAATCACATTTTAATTGTTCTACGTCTAACATATATTAGTGTGTTGAGTCATTATCACTGCCATCCTCGTCACTGTTTCCATCCCATTGTCTTCAATTATAATTCTTTCAATTCTTTCTTCCATTAATGCATCTTCCATCTAATACTCCTGTTTTATTTCATCCACATGATGGCATACCTTTTCCCATTCCATTTGTCCAATTTTCTCAAATCATTGGCAGCACAAAATTTGTCTTTCATTTCAAACATTACATTTCTGCAAGCAACCCATTGTTTGACATCTGTCCATATTAATTCTACAGGATTCAAATCCGGATGTTATGGAGGAAGCCTTAAGTTTGCATGGTTATATTCTGACATTATTTGTTCAATCAAAATGTTCTTCTGAGTCAGTTTACTGGCTAGAACTAAATCATACAATTTTGCTTTGGTGTTAAGGTATTTTCATTGAACGGTTTATTGTGATTTTGTAACCAAGAAAGCACATATCTTCTTAAAGAACTTGACACTGGAGGCTTATCTGCTTGTGTATTATGGTAAGAGGCATTATCTATTGCTAGCACAAAGTTAAGGGGTAAATTTGGAATAACATTATGCGTAACCATTTAACATAATTTTCAGTATTCATCTCTTTATGAACACACATTTCAGTCAACTGTACTCAGAGGGAGAGGGGAGTGGCAGATGATTCACATGTCATATTGTATCAAGTAACAGGAGTGATAAGTTTGCAAGGGTGTAGGAGTTGGAAGGTAACAGAAGAGAAAGAAGCTTAAGCCATGGTTCACTGATTGTTCTATGGGTAAGGACAGTGTTCTAGAACCATTTAAAGACCTATAATAGAATTCCTTCACTGTCTTAATTTGCAGATATTTGTTTTCTCAAAATTACTTACCCGCCTTTTGCTTAATACAGGAGTCTTTTCACTAAGACTTTCCTCTAGTTGTCGAAGGCTTGGTTCTCTTTCAGTATCTCCATCACTCAAAGGTCTGCGTCTCACTCCCCAATTGAAATTGTCTGTGCTCTCTCCCTAATAAACAAGAAGTTAACATAACTTAGTGATTATACTTTTGTTTTACAAAGACTCAGATTTTGAGTCTAACAATAAAAAAGTATTATCATCTGCTTAAATGAACATATCAATGATATGTACTTTAATAGCACATGCATACATTATAATTCTATTTAACTGTTTTAAAATTTATTAAGCTTTTCTTCAGACTACAAATGGAATATGAGTTAATTTTAATTATGGCAATACTAATAAGAGGTGTTCTCTAAAAGATGAACAAAAACCAAAATACTTATAAAATCTAATAGGATTTTGTTACTACATAAAATATAATTATTTGTAACAAAACTTTACTTATCTTTTAAGGATTTTGTTACTTACTTCAACACTTTCACTTTCATACTCAAGGAAGTCAAAGTCCTTGAAGACGCCAAATTGTTCTGTAGCACCTTCGTCACGCCGAGACCCACCGGAGAGATCGTTCATAGCCCCTGACACTTCTTCTGTTGATGAAGCCATACTGGATTGTCGTTCCATGAGATCTGAACTTTGGCTGAAGATGACCTGTAGTGGGAAGAAGCAGTTTAGTTTCAAATTGCATTTAAAAAGGTAAATTTTTTAATTACTGCTTCCTGATAATCCATTAAAACTATAAGCTTTATACAATACTGGGTTGCCAAAACTGAGTGGTAGTCACATCGTCATTGCCGCACTAGGATAACAAGATTGGATAGTCCGCTCAACCAGCATTGCATGGCTAAAGCATCCTTCACCCATTTAAGAAAGACAGTCTTAAAATTAAAACAGAAGATGTAAATCATGCTTTTGGTATTGTTTATCATAAAATTTTGAAATTAAAAATGTACTTTGAAACATATTGTTGCTACAAATAGTTTCTGAGATATTGTTAGCTGTTTTTACATAATAGTAAACATTGTTTTCTTAGTCATTCCTTTGAATACTGCAACAATTTTGTGCACTGAAAAGCAATCTTTATAAAAAAATTATATGTTTTGCATACAAATGATTTATTTTACTCTCTCTTCTACTAAATCTTCCTTTGTTGTTTAATTGAGATAAACTTTCAATACATTTTTACACATTTAATTTTATGATTTGAGGACAAACCAGGCTGAAGGAGAGTCGGATATGATAGCTTTAAAATTCCATGTTTTTTGCATGACTATGGAGAAAAAAGGAGATAGAGATAGTGGCAACTTTTGAAAAAAAAAGTGTATGTATTTAAATATTCAAATCAATAGCAAAGAATATTTTGGAAATGAACAAAACCACAACAAATATTATTTGACATAAGTTTGTTCATTTTAATGAGACCTACATTTTTTTTTTTTTTTTTTTTTTTTTTTTGGTAGGAAGTTTTTTTCTTCTTTTGTCTCTTAGAGTTTGCCGCTTTTTTGAGAATGATGTAAGCTTCACAGGCTATTTCCAGAAAATTCAAGATGTATCCTTTATTTGTCAAGTAAATATCATAACCACTTGGTATTTTCCTTTTGGAAAAAATAAAAAATTGCAAAAATCTGTCCATATAAGGGATAATTTTAAGCAGGAGCATTTCCTTAACATCCTTGGAAGACGGATATAATCAACTTTTTGTTTTTGATATGCATGTACGCATGCACCCATGCACATAACACATAAATTGAAGCAGCAGTTTCATCTGGTGTAGAAAGTCCCAAAGAGACAAAGACAGGATCACTTAAAAGATTGACTTTCGTTGATGCTGGTGGAAGAGCTACTTCCAGGAGCCACATTACATGTGGGTAGTCAAATGTAGGAAGTACTGTCCATTGGTTAATACTTTAGCCATGTTGCCAGCAATATTACCAAATACACTAATTTGGTATAAACTTAAATTACACAAGTTTTAAACTACAATTTATAGTTTGATATTAAGCTCAAGAATTTCTAGTGTTAAAGATCTGAAAAAATAATTGTATTCTTACAAACATATATAATAAGCCTGATTTGTTTTCAAGAAAATATGCAATTAAATTCCTTATTTCTACACAAGTGACTTCTAAATGCCATCTTTGAAGACCAGGACATAACAGATTATAAATAAAATAAGTACCAATACCCTATTACTTTCTTGGAAGTGTTGAAGTGTTAAAGTTAACCAATACCCTATCTCACAACTTTTCTGAAATGTCAAATAGAACAAATATTATTTTGATGCATAATACTTCAGGAAGGAATTAAGTTCAGACTATAACTCTCATACATTATCAAATCATCCTATTCTTTTATCATCTAAGTACATAGGTCGTTTGATAAGTCTCATAAAAAACCAAGAATATATATTTTCTTTCTTTCGTGGACATCTCACCTTATTTCTCAACATAGTCTCTACTGATGGCTACACACTTGGTACATCAATGTTCCAGCTTCTTCATCCTGTCGGAAAAATAGGTTCCGCCATGGTCTGCAAAATACTCATTGATGGTGACTATCACTTCTTCATTTGATGAAAATTTCTTACCACCATGTCACTTGGGGCTAAGTCTGGTGAATAAGGTGGATGACAAACTAATTCAAAGCCCAACTCAGGCATTTTATCACTGCAATTGCTGATGTGTGCAATGGTGTATTATCCTGGTGAAAGAGCACTCTTTTGATTTTCAATCTCAGTCTCTTTTCAATCAACTCATGTTGAAAACAATCCAACAATGAAGCAGAATAGGCTCCAGTTATGATTTTGCCTTTTTTCAAACAGTCTATAAGGATTATTCCTTGAGAATCCCAAAAAACAATGGCCATCACCTTACCAGCTGGTACTTGCCTTCTTTGGTACTCTTTCACCAGCCTTTATTCATCGTTTGGTCAGCTGTTTTGACTCTGGTGTGTAATGACGGATCCAATTTTCATCCACAGTCACAAATCGGTGCAAAAAGTCTTGCGGATTGTGATTAAACTTCACCAGACACTCGGTAGAAGTGTTCTTCTGGATGCACAGTGAGCAATCGCAGCACCCATCTTGCACATCGATTGTTCATTGCCCATTTTTAATGCAGGATATTGTGCACTCACTCAGTTGTGATGCCTACAGCCTCAACAATCTCACAAATTTTGATTCGGCGGTCTTGCATAATGAGATCGTGGATTTTTCATTGGTGTCCTATGTGGTGACCTCAATTGTGTGACCAGAGCATGATTCACCTTCATTGCTTCTATGACCACATTTAAATTCATTTATCCAAAAGTAAATGGTCTTCAATGTTGGTGCAGAGTCCGCGAGAACTTCATCCAATTCAGTTTTGATTTGTGTGGCAGTCCAGACCTTCAAATGAAAATGTTTAATAACAGCACGAAACTGTTTTTCCCATTTTCAATCGTAGCTATCACACTGACTAGTTCAGATGGCTGTCAACAGTGAACTGTATATTGTAACACATTCAAATTTTCTGTACAATCTTTTGAATAATCAAATTTACCATACACAAAGTTGCAAACAAAACTTTCCATCCCTTCATGGAAGTTTACTAGATTTATCAAACAACTCTTGTACTGTATACACAAGTTTGCTAGACTTACAGTCAAAGACCACAAAACGTAGGTTTGTGCAGCAAGGGCATCTGCTTAATGTATGATATAAACATCATGTGCTTTACAAAGTTCACAATTATAAATAGATGTGTATCTCAGTATCTCTTTTGATTGGATAGAACTTGTAGTACAGCTTTTGAGATTAAATTAGTTATGACTTACAGTACAACTGAATACTATGATAACACTTTTGATGCAGCAAGAGAGTGGAAATTGTCCTATTGTCATCTTGATTTCAAACAATCCATTTTCCCTCCAATCTCAGTATAATTGCCACTACAACTAATTATGATATCATGAAAGTCTCTCAGTCTTTGAAGATGGCACTAAGTATTCAGCCTATGTTTTATCATTCAGGATAAACTGTAACAGATATTGCTCTATTTGGAGAAGCAAGAACATCATACTAATAGCAACAAGCGAATACTACTATTCTGTACATACTGTTATACTGTTTGTTAAATATATCAATATTTGTTATTAAAGTTTATGAAGAGATGTACAATGCAAATCTTCAAATAGATATTGACTCAATATATTTTTATCTATTTAGATATAAAAAATGGAAAAGATTATACAGTGCAATATACAACTTCTAATCTACTTGTAGACAGCATAGTAACAGGAAACTTTCTTATGGGCCAAGGATGAAATTCTGGTTGACTCAAGCTGTCAAATTGGGATTTTTCCCATCGGCACTTAATTTGAATACTGCATAATTTTAATGCCTCAATTACTGAAGCTAATTTATACTAGCACTAATTAATTTCAGTTGTGCACCATCTATGGAATTTGTCCAATTAAATATTCAAATTAATACATCCAAAACAAAAGAATTAATAAACTAATATTTAGCAACACTGTTGATGATGATGATGATGATGATGATGATGATGATGATGATGATGATGATGATGATGATGATGATGATGATGATGATGTCAATGATGATGTCACATTAAATCATAAAATATAAAATTACAGAATAATAAAATTCAGTACATACTCTGCATCTTTGCTGTCCCCAGTATTTGCTTGTGACAGACAAAGAAACACACTGAAACATGCAATGAGAGACTGCTTCATGCAAACACATTCTCTTTCCAATCACATCCACAAAAAACCTGCTAACTCCAAGCATCCAACATATGCAAAGCAAACCAAACATACCAGCACCAAAAATTTCAGTTATGTATTCATTCTAGAAAATTAAAGACAGTGGTAGGCATTTCCTTTGCTACGAGTAGATTAAATGCCTCCTTCAAATTATCAACTGTGTGCTTCTGTTGATGCTTATACAACTGCTGTGACTCATTCAGGTGCTGTTGCAGTGTATGAAAATTTTTATGTTACACTAACAAACTTTTAGTTTGATCTTGTTAATGAAATTAATTAAACATTGTAATTAAACACTAGGCTTACAAATGAGTGACTTGCATGAGATCAATTTCAGTTTTCAAAGTGAATATCCTATAAATTACCTAATGCACATACCTAATCTTTTATTCAAATAATGAAATGCTGTACAAAGATATAATTCAATCCAATGAAATTCAAAACCTTATATAATCAAGGTTGCATTTTTATTCAAAGGTCTCAAATTACAGTTTAAAACAATAATAAAGTGAATTTTTTGCATGGTCTGTTGCTAACCTTTCAAGTTATTATGGATATTATAACAACTTTGGGTACAACAACTCTTGTAGAGATATGAGTACACCAGTTCAAGGTGGTACCATACAGTCACTACAGTACGCGCGTGATAAGTTGAGCGCTCGGGTACCAAGTCCTCATTCGATAAGTTTCGTGTAACTTCGTAAACACAGATGACAACTTTGAAACTTGTAATGCGCTATACACTGACATCTAGTGCCTAATGCCCTAAGCTTTATCATGTCCGCCATATTTCGTTTTGATCAATTTTGAGGTTAATTAGCTAACCAGTTTACAACAAAGATATGTTGTGCATGTGCATGCTCTCGAAAGGGAACACATTATTATTCGTCTACCTCCATATAACTGTGATCTGAATGCAATTGAGCTAGCGTGGGCAAAACTAAGGAATATTTTCAGAGGATGTGACGTTACTGGTGATATGTTGGCTCCAAATCTGCGAAAACTTGCTATAGAAGTATTATCTTCCTTCCGTAACTGCAACACAATGCAATAAGGTCCAAGAGCTGGAAGTGATGGTGTAATAGAAAATGCAACTGATGATTATCATCAACACATCAGAGGATACTAGCAATGAAAGTGATGCACAGGACTCGAAGTATCACACAGTGAATGAGTATTTATAACTGTCATAATATTTATTTTCTATTTTTATGTTATATAAATAGTAAGCATATAAATATAGAGCTTATCAGATTGACTTCAATTTACTATTTGTCCACAAATCTCACACTTGCGGCACATATCTTCACTTATCTTACACACTATTTTGCTGAATTGTGTTTTTGCAGAAACAAAAGAGTGTTAACTCTCGCGACTTTCCCTCTGCCTGCACCACACTGTATATCCAGTGCTCAACTTAACATGCACATATAGTACTATTTGCAGACGACCAGGTGGTGATGGCTCAGAGTCGCGAAGATGTGAAATATATGAGGAAACCTCTGGATGCTTATGAAGTAGGACTATGAGTAAATATGGATAAAACTGCATACTTGGAAGAAGGAGGAAGTGGACGAGACATTTATCTACCCCAAGGAATTATTAAAGCTGTTAAAAAGTTTAAATATCTAGGATCATTTATTGATGAGTCTGAAGATTTAAGTGGATGTTGTCCCATCATCAGGATATTTATAAAATGTTATAACCACAAATGAAATACTGGATATAACACAACTATAAACAATTCACATTCCCTGTGAATGTGGAACACTGTATATAGGAAAAACCGGAACGACCATCGCTACTAGAATAATAGAACATGAATGGAGCATTCGTTTAATGCAACCTGAGAAGTCTGGGCTGGCAGAGCATTGTTTTGATAATGACCATAGAGCCAATTTTCGGGAGATGACCATTTTGGCAAAATGCAACAGTTACTGGGAGCGGAGAATTAAGGAGGCTTTGGCAATTTCCTCTGAAAGGAGCACTTTTAATCGTGATGCTGGATTTCAGTTTAGCTCTTCTTGGAAACCGGCCTTAAAAATGGAAATCCATCGAATTAAGAAGCAAAGATCAATACAGCTTGATAATCAAGTTAAGTAGCTATGTTTCTTTGACACAATTTTCTATACTCACGCCATCTCCTGACCTTGCATTTAATTTACTGAAAACAGCCTTTTGTTCAGCAATGCAAATTTTGATAGTGTTTTGTCTTTGTTTATAGTTGTGATATATCCAGTATTTCATTTGTAGTTACAACATTTTATAAATACCCTGATGATGGGAGAGATGCACACTCCTGAAACGTTGATATCTAATCATCTTTTCACCTGGCTGGCTGCCCGAGAAGAAAGTGAATGAATGCAAATTTGATTTAAATCAGTACTAAATATGATTTTTGGGATTGTGCCAAACGATCTTTAGATTTCAGAATGTGAGACATATAAAATGTTACACTCTCTTAAAATGCAATGCTATACATACATTTGTTTTATTTCTTCTAGTTCAATGAAGCTATCATAACTAAAGGGTAAACAATGACAACTGAACTATCAGCACTGTATGTTAATATCTAAATATTTAAGCTTGTTTAAAGATATCTTGTAAAAGAACAGGTTTCTTGCTGGGAAAGTCTTTATGAAAAAAAGTGTTAAGTGAGGTAAGTGCAGATAGGTAGGTGCAGTTCCAATAGAGTTTTACTTGCCAACTGTTCGAAGTCCACAGTGAACTCTTGCAATGCCTCCCATGCCTATTGCAGCCTCAATTTGTGGGCCAGACGGCAGTTTCTGAACTGGTTCTTGAGGGCCTCCTAAATATCTCCAGAAAACACTTATATCGGAATAACGTTCAGAACTTCTGCTGATCTTTATGCAACATCAATGTACAGTTTCATCTTCTATTGGCCATAGGCTATAGGCAGCAACAGAGGCGAAATGTCAGCAGAAAACTTCAAAGACTATGCCCCATTATTTGGGTGGCTTCATATGAACAGATGCTATGTCGTATCCTGAGCTTTGACCTTCAAGTTCTTGAATCTCTTGAGTGGCAAATATTTTTTTCATCATAGACTTCAAATCTTTGTCACACCATCCACTTTTCTTTCCAGGATGCTAACCCATTTCCCCACATCTACCAGGGTGCTCAACCGTTCCCTGACTTCCTCAAGGACATTAACACGTTGGGAAAGATATTTCACATCTTTCTTCTTACCTGATATTTGCTCAACAATTTTCATTAATATCTCCATCTTCATCTCGGACATTTCTGTTCTCAATTCTTTCTCCCCACCTTCCAATTTCAATTCCATCTTGTCCATTTCAGATTTCATTTGTGGAGTTCACCGCCATTCTTCTCCCATTTTGTCCATTCCGGACTTATTTCCTACAGTCAAGAATTTACTGTCATTACTTCATTCTTCATTCTCTTAATTACTTTCTTCATACTCTCCATTTTCAATTCTATCTTGTCCAGACAGATCCCATCTTCAATTCCATTTTGTGCATTCCAGAATTTATATTCCCTCCATTTGAGAATTTACAGATTTTATTCCATTCTTCATCGCTTACTTCACCCAGTAATTGCTGAAGTATTTCCTTCATCATAGCTTTTTATCCCACTTCTGACACCAGTGTGACAAATCACAATACCACATTGTGCTGAACTAATTTTGTTACCAAAACAGCATAGCATAAACCGCTCATCTGTATAGCATGCTGCTAGCATGGTGCTAGCATGTCTGCCTCACATTCAAGAGGTCCTGAGTCTGAATCTCAGTCAGGGTGAATTATCTGGATAAGGTTTCTCCCAGGTTTTCCCTTATCCAAAGATAAATATTAGATAACTCTAAGCTCCAAGCCCATTGAGTATTATTTCACCCATTTCATTCACTGTCCAACATGACTAATGGAGAAAGTTAACTTAAGGGGGGTGGAAACAGCATTCACTTACACTTGTTTTCACTTCTATAAGTACACAGAGCAAACACATCAGTACACAGAGCAAACACATCAATGCTAATGTTTCTTTATGCCTCTGTTGCACACACCAACTCATGCTGTTCAAAACTTTTCAATGCTCACTGCTCGCAGACTTTAACACTTTAATTGTTTGCCAACTCTGACATCTGACTCTGGCAAACTCACAACTGACTGAACTCAACTGTGCTAGGCTAGCTTTTGTGCTCCCTTTCTTAGTCAGTGAGGTGCAAAAGAAATATTCTGGAAACCAAAGGCTCTCTTCTTTAATATCCTGGATGGAATGGAAGACGATTCTTCCAAATGTCCCAAAACTGAAGAGTCTGGAAACATTTGGGCAGTATATAGGGAAGTACATACTTTCGGCTCATAATGTCAACCATAGCTGCTCTTGATTGTTCTTTTTTTTTTTTGGCTCCTTTCGATGGCAAATAGAAACAATAGAATAATGTGACTTATGCTGAATCTCTTTACAGAAGGACACTATTGAGATATGCTACCTTCACAAACTGGAACTGCAATAGGAAGATAAGAGAGATATCCTGCGTTTTCATAATGATGTACCAGTGCAGCAAGCAAAAGACATAATTGACAGCTTGAAGTGGACAACTGCATGGTCTCTAGATTCTCCATTACTCAAATCTTCCAAGTTCTTACTATTACTGAAGATAGTTGTGTATGCACAGTGAGTCCTGGCTGTTCATGATCTCAAAGGAAACTTTTCAAAGTCTCTGGAGTGCTTCATTATACATGAGAGAAATGAACCTTAATATGAGAAATATGGTGAATAAACTGATGGGCACATACGCAAAAGAAAAAATGTACAAGTGGTGTTGCTTTAGCAAAATCAAAATCAGCACTTTTATTTCTGTTGTATTTACTTAAAGCAGATGATCTAATCATCCATAGTGAATGAATTTATCACGATGGCAGATTGTATCTCAATAGATGTTCCACTAATTCAAAAAGACAGAAAAGAAGCAGCTGGACAAAATCTCAAATATGCTTTACACTTATTATTAAATAGCTTTGAAATAAGAATTAATTTCTTAAATAATGAGGATCAATAGCTTAATAACCAAATATTAATAATCAAACTACTTAAATTTTATATTTAAAAGGCCATAATCATTTATCAAGCACTCTCAAAGTTTAAATTAGCTTTTGTATTCAAATGATAGTTTCTGGATCACTTATATGATTTCAAAAAATTAGAAATAAAAATGCTCAATGAAGTCTGCATTTTGCTCATTGATAAAATTCCTTGAAAATATGTTAGCCCATCACTAAAAGAATCTTGGATCCAACCCTGGATGCACATTGTAGTCTAATCTAAATAAAACTCGTATTTTTCTAGAAAAATTACAGAAAAATAAATAGAAATGACTTTGCCATAAGGTGTGAGTAGTGACATTATGTAGTTTATAAATTCACTCATAGCAGAACATAAAAAGTTAATGAAAGCCAAAATAAATAATGAATAATATGATCCGAGGTTGGTAGACAAACAAACTGAGTTACACAATTATATTTATAAAAACAGTCATTAAGTTTCTATTTGTGTAAGAATATTCTTTGTTCACAAAGTCTATTGATTCATCATTGGGTAATTGTTTAAATGCAAGCGTGACAGTGAAAAACAAATAAGATTGGAATTTCTATATTAGTAATGTAACAAGCCCATCTTCCCATGAAACTTTTGGAGTTGGGCAGATGAGATCAGGTACAACCAAACAAGCACTGAAAGATACCAAGTTCTGGAGCTCCAGAAAACAGTGGTAAGGCCAGAAGCAGCAACAATGATATTGTTTTAACAAACAGGTAAGTGAAAGTACATGGGTTAGCAGCAAAGACCATGCAAAACTAAACTGATCTAGTTAATTGTTATCCTGAATAATGAATCACTACAAAAGAAGTGTCATATCTGCTCATTCAAGGAGTGAAAGCACAAGCAAACATTTTCTATTTGGAAATGTTTAAAAATATTTTAACCAATTTTTCAAGTTGTTTTGTGAATGGATGAAGTATGAATTCATTAGTATATATGAATATGCAGAGCATATGAAGCCAAACAAGTTACAGAAAATGCAAAATGTTTTCCATCTTCTGGAAAGATGATATTATAGCTTCAATTTTTTGGGACACTAAAGTAAACCTCGATTGACTCACTTCTTAGAAAAACTTTTCCTTACTTTTAGTGAGACAAAGAAAGGACTGTAGAAAAAAATCCAGCAATGGACAAACAGAAGGTAATGTTTTACTTTTGACAATTCATCAGTGCAAAAAAACCATGCCACTCAGGATAAATTGATTTAATTGAAATTTAAAATATTTAGTATCTGCCCTATATGTCTTATCCTGCTCACTCAGATTATAATCTGCCCTTGGTTGGAAACAAATAAAATAAAATAAAAACAGTGATTTCTTCAGAGCATGAGACTTTTCTCCTTCAGAGGTTATTCCAGAATTTATCTGATATTGCTTATATTTTATGTAATGTTTCTCTGAAAAATAACAAAATTTTGCTGTCAAAATAACATGTGATAAAACAATATTATGAGAATCAAAGCACATTTGCACAACTCAAGCACATTTGCACAGCTCAGCTTGTTCTCTTTAATGCCAACCAATCAACCAACCAGGATCATAAATTATCTGTAGTATATAAAAGACCAAAGTGAATGATAGATAATATTGAAATGATGCTCAAGTACAGAATATATTATGTATGACTGGTGGAATTTAGTAACAGTGATGTCCAAATTAACTGAAAAAGGTATTTGTAGTTGGTTTTAACATTCTGTCACTTACATTTTTGTATTATTGAGGGACTAGTTTCAGAAGCTGTTGCTTCCAGAACTAGTTCCTCAATAATATAAAAATACGAGTGACAGAGTTAAAAACTGACTATAAATAGTTTTTTCAATACAACAGTATATTGAAAATACTGAAGCAGCAATAAACATTTTAAATTTCTTGAATTCAGGTTACGTTATACAGATCTTTGTACTACAGTTTTGGTTTTGCGTAGCACAAACTGTTACTGTGCACTAAACTTGTATATTTAGAATATAGGGTATTAATACATTATTATTTATGTTTGAGATTTATAAACACTTATTTTAGTTTAATATGATCAATATAATACAACAGAACATGCTTTTCAATGTCAATGTACATTTGAATAACAGTAATATATAAATATTTCTCTCCTTTCTCCCTTCTCAAAAATGGCAAATAAACAGGAAGAATGGCATCAAAATGTTTGCAAGATGCTAATAAACCATGCATAATAAAAATACTCATGCACACATCATACACACACACATGAATTTATAAAAGCCTGCAACAAGGGTGGTTCTATTAAGTAAAATGACTGAACTTTATGCTCTTTCATCCAAAATATTTATTTGCATATAAAAGACATATGCAAAATATTACTTAAAAGGCCAGCACACACAACATAAACATGACTTCAAGATTGTACAATGTGTGTATTTGTAGTATTCAAATAAATAACTGAGAAAAGTGCACTAAACTTCTTAGGCTGATTACTCACAAATGCAAGTTATGTTGTATGGTTTCAGTATTAGATACTTACACTTACTAGATCATTATGCCTATAATTCATGTTCCTATCCTCACTGCTACTAACTATTCTCTCAAGGCTATTAGCATAATAAATGGACACTATCAGGTAATCTACAACAATATGAGCCACAGAAAAATTGAAAAGAAAAATCTTTGAATTTTCAGGTTTAATGTGCTCTGATTTAGTTGCAAATTTAAATGATTAATAGCATTAGATTGCAAGAAAGCTGTTCTTTAAATTACTATTTTTTCCAGAGTAATAGATCAATAAAATTAATTTTTTACAGCAAGTAGAACGTTAAATATTTTTCCCTTGAAAAGGCAATTGCAAAACCCACTAAGACAAGGCACAACACTATGGGGGGGAAAAAAAAAAAAAAAAAAAAAAAAACCTGTCGTGCATTCTTTACAATCTATGTTTGTAACAGAAAATAATATTTTTATGCTAATTACTGAGCCAGAATTTACAAATACAAAGTAGTGACAACAGAAGAAAAAATTTTGTTTGAAAGTGCTATTCTTTATTACTATTAGATTATTAACACATTTGCATCTCAACGCTTCTACTTAATAATTATCATGATAACTTGATCCCAAAATCAATTAGAAGAGTTTTCTTACATGCTATATTTTTTTGATAATTGAGGCAATACAGACATTAAATTTAGGGACAGACTGTCATTAAGGGTCAGAGGGGCCAAGCCTCACATAATATCACGCAACTTATAGGCATTTTTTAATTTGAAGAAAAAAATAATTTCATTCAATTGTAATAAACATTAAAAACAATAATTTATTATACCATAATTCTTAATCATTACCGAAACTTGTGACCTGCAGTGTTGTACACAACAACCGCGAGTCTCCTTCGCAAAGCAGAACATTGGGCCAGATGACATGGGCCCACAGTCACTCCTCTCCCCTCTACACACTTCACCAGTCACATGTCTATACGTTCCTCATTCCCCCACTCTCCTGTTCCTACATCGCTCACCGTAATGCTTGGGGCCACCTAGCTGCAGCCTCAGTGAAGTTTTGAAGTTTTAGTATTTGTGTGACTGTTGTTGGAATCTTAATTGTTTGGTGGACAAAGTAGAGTAGTTTTAAAATGAATAGAGTGGATTATTTATAGAAAAGTCCCTTTCATTCATTAGAGGTAGAAGAAAAACTTTAAATTTAACGATTAGGTGCATACTGAATGAATAATTTTACATTTACGCAACAAGATGGCAAAAAAAAGAGCACTTTGTGTAACAGTTGGCTTAGTAAAAAATCGTGGCTGACTGTGAGGAGAACCAAGTGTCTTTTGCCTTTACTGATTGTTATTTGGTGATGAAGGACAATGCAAGGTTGAAAGGATTTGACACATCTGAGTGAACGAATTGCAAAACACGAGGCAAGCATACTTCACTTACAAAATGCTGCTAAATTTAATTATTGGGAACTGTAAACATTGCTACTCAGATTGATTCTGCTCATAAAATATCAATCCAGAAATGCAATGAACTAGCCACTAAAAATAGATGCTTACTGAACAATGTTAAGAGCACATAAAATTTTGCGGAACCTTTCCCTCAAATTTTTGTGCGCAATTCAGTTTTATACATTTTGGTTTGCACAGAATACATTCATGTGAAATGGGAAGTGTCCTGACTTTGATACAGGACTCTTATACCATGTATGTACATCGCAATGCCCACCAATTAAATTCGTTTATAACAAAAGCTTGTTCAGTTATGCAGTTTTTGCCAACATTGGTGGATACACATTTTTCTCTCTTCACCAAAATGCAGTGATCTGTTGTTCAGTTTGCAACAAACGAATTCCAGCTTTTTCCACAACAAGATGGAACTCTCAATCATGGGTTGTGAACATCATGAAGGGGGGGGGGGGGCATAAAACCCTTTATGTACTAAGGTTTTTGAGAAGATTGAACAGGAAGATGAGTGGAATAACATAATATGGGAAGTTATTGGTTTTAAGAATTTTCTGAATAATCCAGAATTTTTGCTTCTTCTAAATTTTTTCTACGACATTATGAAACATGCTAAGATTCTAACATAACTCAGATGCCCAGTGCTGATAGTGTTACTATATCTAATCTTTGCAGTATTTTGAATCAGCTGCATCCATTTTTTTTTTGTAGTGTTTAATGCCCACTTTTATTACATGAGGCACCGCAAGCGGTGACACTGATGATACATGACATGAAGATGGAGCACTATTAGTGTGATGGTGGGAGAACCTGGAGCACCCAGAGGAAACTCACCCTAACGCTACTTTGCCAACAACAAATCTCACAAGCGGTCGCCTGGGATCGAACCAGGACCACCTTGGCGAGAGTCGAGTGGTCTAACCACTCAGCTACGGCACAACAGTTGTGTGTGAAATTCCTGAGAACACTAGAAGATACCAGATGATTGTATTGCTCCTCACTCAAGAAAGTGACCAAATTACAGTATTATAGCAAACCTGAATTCAGATACCAAGTAAATGTGTAACACAGTGGTCAACCAAATGAAAGGACAATTCCAACAATCTCATATATTCAATACTTTTAGAATTATGGATCCAAAGAAATTTATTACACTCAGAGAAAATTTCCCCAATGACTCGGTAAGAAAATCTACATCAAAATGTAGTCCCATTATCTCCAAGGAAAAGTTAAAAAATGAACCGTAAGTGACTTATCATAATGATACATTCAAAGATATTTCTTCAGGCAGAGAGCTCTTTAGTATTTTTATACAGCACTTCTTTGAGAAAGCATTTCACAAAAGGACTGCTAATTGCACTAACAATTCAGAGAGATGAATTCAGTCGAGATAGAAGTTCCAGATCATTCTAAAGAATTAAGTCTTTCCTTAGGAACACCATGGGCCAAGATAGGCTTAGCTCCTTGGTTGTTTGTTCCATTCACAAAGAGAAAATTGGTGTTTGAAAATGTTCTGATTGACTGCAGTAAATAAGTAATAATCCAAATATTAAACGGTTTATAATTTACAATAGGCCATTTCAAGTACATTAGTAAAATTTAGATGGTAGACATTTGTCAGTTTCAAAAATGATCTAAGAAATTACAATCTGTTCCTAGGGAGAAACATTTATGTTCTTTGTGATGAAAAACAATCTTCAATAGTATTAAATTTTAGATGAGTCGCATTTTTTAACACATCTGCTTCACTTTCGTATAAAAATGCCGAAATGTTCGTTGAAATATTCAAATGTGAACGATCTTACCTCCATGTTCATACGAAAGTGAAGCAGATGTGTTAAAAAATGCGACTCATCTAAAATTTAATAATTTTTCGCTTCACTGTGGTGTTCCAATACAGTTGAATCTCGATATAAATCTTCAATAGTTTTAAATGAAATGTGAAATTCTGCAGATGTTATTGAAAATTTTAAAGAAACTTTAGATAACACTGCTGCTATTCATGATGAATGGATGACTTTCAACATCAGTTGACTCTTTGTATAGTGTTAATCAAAAAGTATTTCTAGTTTCCTTGAAGTATTTAAAAATATAGTTTGGTTTTACAATATCTCGACTATTTGCAATGACTAAACAGTACAGAATATTTTACATAACAGAACATTCATAGCCCTTGTGCTAAGTAAACAAACTTAATTGATTTTGAATGAAATGTGAAGTTCTGATAGGATTCTTGCAGATATTATTGGTGATATTCAGATATGAATGCACAACTTTTAACATTAGCTGAAAGAAGACTCTGTATAGTGTTGATCAAAATGTACTTAACAGTTTCCTTGAAGCACATTTAAAAACATAGTAGTTTATGCAGCCTTCATCTATTTACAATGGCTAAACAGTATGAAATTGTTAAAATATAATAGAAATTTATATACATTAAGTCAATATTTATTTGCTCAAATACTACTGATTTTGAAGTAAATTTATAAAATGTTATTCAATATAACCCAGTAATTTTTAAATGATTGATGCTTGTAGAAATTAAATTCAAACAAGATATAAGAAAGTCATTTGTACTAGTATTTTTATAATAAAAATAATTAGCATTCACCATCTATTTGACTGCAGTGAAAGTCTTTGAAGTTTTACAAAGTTTAAATAATATATGAAACCCACATTTAAAACAATTCACATATTTACATATTTTGTTTTAAAAATTATAAATAAATACCATGCCAATTGCAAAAGGGATGTTATTAAAAAAGTGCAAAAATTAAAGGCATATGAAGGCAAATCACACACTTATCCTTCCTATCAGAACTGCCAAGTTATACATGAATCCTACTGCCTGAATGGAGAATATTACTGATTGCCCAGGACAAGAAGGCAAGCTAGAGAAATGTGCAACGTAATCACTTTTGCTGTCTCCTCGGGGTGTATGCTCGCCTTCCGAGAATGACAAGGCTCGTTTAAAACACACAAGTGTTGTCACATAGCTCACCTATACATAATACCTATCGCTGCAACAAACATTAGATCTGGCAGCATGGGTGACTCATATGCACTCTCTTACACTCATTTCCTAGTAAACAGATCCGCTACTGGAGCAGATTAATAGTTCAAGCTCTTCTCCCCTTCATACCCCTCTAGCCTTCTTCTCATGGGCATACAGTACCTTCATTGTTATCTCGGACAAATACTTGAAAATGATAAATGTAAATTTTATAATTAGAAAGAAATTTATTTTCTGATGATGGTTATATCAGGTTGTCTCATAAGTAATGTCGGTTTTTTGGATTTTGGTGTTTTGAAAAATTTATTGTGTTTCTTTGGTTTAGCAATGCTATTTACAGGGTGCCATGGTTAGTGTTGCATACATTGCAAGCATGTATCAATCTTCAGTTGTTAATAAACAATCATAAAATGGAGATAAAGTTTGAACTTAAGACTCTTAAAACACTACTGGAAACAAGATTATAAAGCCACTGTCACAGCTTGAAGAATATGTGAAGTGGAAGATGTGTTGTTAGTGAGCATGTGACACAACTATGGTTCCAACGTTTCAACAATGGGGACAAAAATACTAAAGATTTACCACGTTCTGGAAGACCTTAAGTATGGAATATTGAGGATACATGCCAAGTTTTGTGAGAAAATCTGCAAAAAGTACCCGTAGGCATTGGTGTATCAAAAGATATCATACACTGCCACGTTAAGACACTTGGAAAATCATACAGAAGCTGTAGATCTGTACCTCAAGAACGGACAACACAACAGGTTGAATGTAGGGTGGATATCTGTCGTCAGCTTATCCATAATCTCATGGATAATAAGTTTGTTAAGAGAATTGTCACTTGTGATGAAAATGGGTATATTACTGAAAATGTGATGCCTCGAAACAGTGGCTAGCTCCCTACCAAGCTGACAAAGTCATCGTTAAAGAAAATCAGTTCAGTCCTAAAGAATATTGTGTGTCTGGTGGAATTTTGAAGGTGTGATTCACTGGAAGTTTGTTCCAAATGGGCCGGCAATTGATATGGATCTTTATTCTCAAACACTGGAACAAGTTCATGAAATTTTGAGATGGAGATAGTCAGCATTAGTTAGCCAAAACAGAGTTCTATTACAACAGGATACTTCACAAACAACCATGGGAAAAATTCAGGAATTGCTACCACACCCAGCATACAGCCCTGATCTCGCACTATCAGACTATCATGGCCCGTTTTCTTTGTGGAAGTAATGTTGACAACTTTGAAGCAGTACAACTAGGTGTCACCAAATTTTTTGCATCAAAAAAGAGACTGGATCCATCTGGGATAATAAACCTCGCTGAACGATGGCTCAAAGACCATAGAATCTAATGGTCTATAAGAGATTTAAAGCATTCTCGGCATTGATTCATTACAATGGCTTCTAGGGATTGCATCTTAACTCTGTGGCCTTCCTCAGGGTTATCAGGATAACCCCGAGGAAGGCCACAGAGTTAAGATTTCTGAAAGCTTGGGAAAAAAAAAAACATAATTTGGCTGCAATCCCAAGAAACCATCGTAAATAATGGCCTATACTTTAAAAATTAGTTAAATACTTGTCAGAACACATTTCAAATAACCGTTTTTCTTAAAAAATGACATTACTTACGAGAGAGTATCTATATAAAAATCTAACTCTATGATACTTAAATCACTTGTTACGCATTTTTTAATTTCACATGGTTATCATTTTTATTCAACACAGATAAGCTGAAAATTTCGACATTCTGAGTGGTAGTGTTATTTTATTATTACAGTGAACGGGCATTAAGTTAAGTCATGTTTTAAATTCAAGATAAAATATTAACATAAAAATAAAATTATTTTTCTTTTCCCCTGTATTTGTGATACAAGCGTGTGAACATGTCCACGGAAGTTAGGACAAGTGATTTTGCATTAACAAATGTGACACAATTCATTGACATTCATTATTTAATGATACAACATTTTTTAAAAGCTTTCCAATTCAGGGCAACTATAGATTTTTGAAGGAACAGGCTGTGGAGACCTGTGGTATGGATAGCATACACAGTATCACAAATTAGCAATGAAGCAGTTTCATCTGAACAAAAAGGCAGCGCACCTATATTTTATCTCTGGAAAAATCCCTCAAAGTTTGGAAAACAAGTTACTGCTTTGAGCAATTTTGAAAAACAGGTTTCCTTGGTTAACAACATTAACGTAAGATTTTAATGTTTTAAAGATATTTAATGTGTTATTTAATTAGGGAAACAATGAGTAACCTCATGGCTGGCATGTAAAATGTGTGCTTGCTGGCACACAGTGCTACATTTGGCCAGAGTGTTTGCCAATGTTTATATGTCATTAAGTTTTGTTCTTTCCCTAATGTTTTTAACTAGGGAATAAGACATACTTGAGAAAGTGCATATTTAAACACTGCATTTTAAATAAAGCTGTTACTCAAATGATCTTATAACAGTATGATATCATATAAGATCAGTACCCAATGCAACTGATGATGATACTAGTGGAATATGTCCTCCTATCCATCTGTCACTTTGTGTTATTTCTACTCATATTAAATATCTGATTAGCTTAAGTGTTGTTAAAAAGTTTTTTCCCTTTGACTTTTCATCCTTATCTAACTCAGGTTGAAGCCTTAAATAAATGGCTGTATCATGATTTACTAATAACTTTGCAAAAGAGGTAAAGTCTTTACAAGTGCACACTAACCACTATGTAGTGAATAAATCTATTAAGCAAGTGAATTTTTATATTTTAGTGATGGTCTAAGCACCTACATAATATATAATTCAGTGATATATCTAAACTATTGTGTGTTTATGGCCTATGTATTAATCTATGATTTCTAGTTGTGAAACAGTTAGGATTTAAATAGTATAGCATCACTTTCATAAATGCAAAAACATGAATAAACCTTTTCACTTCTTTTGCCTCAAAAAATAATAAATTCTATGTGGCAGATTTAAAATCTAGAATCTCCACTCCATATTTATATTTGATTCTTAAGCCTTTAATAGTAAATATTGATCGAAGGGCTCAGTAGTAAAAAGTATGTGTGTTACATACTCTTATTTCCCACCCCATCAGTTTAATTATTTTTATAAAACCTTATTTTTCTATTTTAGTTCAGATAAAAGTTTGCAAAATGGTTTCATTGTACATTTAGTTGTAGATACGAGGGGAGTTTCATGAAAGGACATTATTACATCTTTGTTAAAGGCAGTAATACAGTAAGTTGAAGTAATTTTATAGAAGCGGGTTAACATATGATGGCTTTAACATTCTATGTTCCTTGCATGCCCACTAGGGTGTCCCTTGATAATACAGCTAGACCCTTCAATTGCTGCAACTTTATTCTTCAATGATCTTTTCTAAAGGTAAAATGGATTTCCTTTTTTATACTGCATTTTTGTGGCATTACTGCAACAAGTCCTGTATCTGAATTAGAGTAAATTGCATTTTATGACAGTTATCTAAGCTATAGATTAATATGCGTAGTATAATAGAAGCACTCTTTCTCATTAGAAAATAGATGAGATAACAGGGCAATGTTTGAAGCACTCTATTCAAATCCAAAATGTTTCACTATGTAGCAGTCAATGCTGTGCTCAAAATGTTCTAATATGTTTTCCTGGTTAATAAAACTTCTTCTTCACTCTCGTCTAATGTTTCACATTATGCTACAAATAAGCAGCTTCTAAAACAGCTGAAACATGAGCATGAAAACTTGCAGAATGTGTTTTGTGAAATTTGTTTGTAAAGCAACCAATAAAAGCTGCTTTTGAAATGCAAGTGGTTGTTTTTAATTTCTGTGTTGTACAATCAAGGAGTCATGCATATTCCACCACCAAAAGCAGCTTCTCTGCATAATAAAGTAAGAAAATAAATGCTTCACAGCTTAGAGATAAGCAAATGAGAACTTTTACCTTATGAATTGTGTTAATAAAACCATCCTAGATACAGGTGACAATCACCATCAGATATGGAAAACAAACGAGAAGATCAAACATTAAAAATAACTACTGCACTCTCATGTTATCAGTGATGGAAACAGGAAAAGTTAGTAGACCCATATTAAGAAGCAATTCCTAAGGCTTAGTTAAAATAATAAATTACCTATGTTAAACCACCTTTTAGCATATACTCATGCTTTTAATGGTTGTTTCCAGCTAACACCTTCCAGTCATTTCCATCACTGGATCACAGAATTAAAAGTTCACTATATTCACCTTTCTCATTATATGATCATTACACTCCTAAAATGTACAGTCCCTTAATGAAACATTCCTACTTCTGGAAGCAGAATCATTTTATTTCAATTCATGCAAATACACACTACCTGTTTTCTTTGTAATGTAGTCTAAAGTATAAAAAAAGGTACATGATACACTAGTAAAAATGTACAATTCAATTTAGGTGCATTTAACTTTACGATAAGTGATGTAAAAAATATCATGCTCACTGATTCACTGAAACATTCCACTAGCTTTAGAGCAGCTAAATGTAAAAATGCTTTTCAGGATGATATGTAGAAAAACTTAAAGAAAAAAAATTAGAACCAGAAACATGGAACATTAGAAGGTTTACATAAATTTCTTTATAAGTTAGAAACTGATAATTCACTTATCTTTTGAAAATAAATTCACAAATAGGACATGCTACACAATTCCGCATGTGCATCTTTAGCTGTTTCCAACTCATTTATAATTTGTTGAAATGACATCATTTACGCACATCTACTGTAAGTTGAAGCTAGTGACAGCTAATTGATAAATCATCTGAGATGGATAGCTTTTATCATTTATTCATAAAATGGTTCTGTAGAATTTATTATTTAGGAGAATATAGTTATTACAAGAGCAGAGATTGCTTAATAAATTTTGAATTAATATCAATTCATTCTGCCAAAACTTTTATATTACTTCTAAAAGATAACAATAATATACCAAACAGCCAACTTAGGGTGGTAGCCTTAACAATGTAAAATCAAAGTTTTAAACAAAGTGAAAGCAGAAATAAATGATGCAACAGAATTGTAAAACACATCTTACATTTGAGTTTATTTTGGAAACCTCATGTGTTATATTCATATGACTAATACTAATACTTCAAGAAACTATTTTAATAAAGCTTATTCTTCTATTACTTCATCTGAATCTAGAGAAACATTGTAGAAATGCTTTTATCATATATGAGATAGTTAAATTATAATTAAACCCACTTGTGGCCTCTCTCTACTGCAAGAGACAGCCAGCAGTTGCCGGGAAACTTACACTGGCAACTAAAATACTTACCTTATAATAGATAATGGAAATGTTGACCTTCTGCTCTCAAACAGGCATTATTTATCACAGTTATTCTAGTGATTTGCACAATGTTTTTCCTAAGTTCCTGTAGTGTATTAGGATTGGTACAACACACGCCTGTTGAAACTGAAGCCCTATCGCTATGCATGTGTGCAAGCTTTAGAGCCAAATGATCCCACTAAACATGTGAATTATTGTAACTGATTTTTACAATCCACAGAAAGGGGTTTTATTGACACGCAGCTTTTGTTTATCACTGATGAAACTTGGTTTCATTTAACTGGGCGTTTGAATACTAACAACTGTCGATAGTGGGTTTCAGGGAAACCTGTGCTACTGGATGAAACACCTCACTGTGATCAAGAAATTGTACCATAAGTGCTAGAAGAATAATAGGGCCCATATATTTTAATGAAACAATAAGTGCAGAGAGATATTACAGGATAATTCTGAAGCCATTTTTCAATTCCTTTACAGAAGAAGGGAGTTCATATGGTTGGTTCCAGTAAGATTCTGCAGCACCACATATGACTGCCGAATCACTGAATGTGATAAGAGAGGTGATTGATGACAGAGTAATAAAATTAGTGTTGATATGTGGCCCTCTCGTTCTCCTGACCTAACGAGTTGGAACCATACACTGTCTTTTAAAGAACCACATAAATAAAAGTCACAATCCTCATACACTACAGGAACTTAGAGAAAACATTGTGCAAAAAGTCACAAGAATACCTATTGCTGAGCTTCAGAGAGTGAGTGAGAATATTTACACAAGATATACTGCCTATTTGAGAGCAGAAGGTCAACATTCAGCATGTATTATCAGGTAAGGATTCTAGTCCGCCTCTGTCAGCATAAGTTACCTGGCAATTGCTCGCACGATAGAGGCCATGAGTGGGATCAATTAAAATTTAACTACCCAGTATTTCCTTGCAGCTCATTTGGAACAGGGGAATGCAGTAAATGATAATCAAATATTTTAAGAGTTGATAGCATTGAAATTATGTTCTATTTTTAAAAAACACTAAATTAAGAAAACTGAGTATTGTAAAATTCAAACCAATAACAAGGAATATTTTGGAAATAGTTAATGGCAAAACAATGTTTTTGACATAATTTATGTACTTTAATGATGTCTATCTTTTGTGCAGTAATATTTTGTCTATCTCTTAAAATTTACCAGCAATGCAAAAATCACCCATAGTAAAGAGGATTTTTAAACAATATTCCTAAAAAGAATTCATGATATAAATTTCATTTGTCATGAAAATATCTTAATATAATCTGATGTAATCAAAATCATTAGAGATACTTTTGAGAAAAGCTACATTTCTGAAAAATTTTCCCTGCAAGGCACTTTTAAGGAATGAAGGAGATTTTCTTAAATATTTTAGTGTTGGTTCCTGGAAGATGATTTAAATACCAAGTTTGTTATGGAGTTATGCTGCTTTCACATGCTCACACACACCTTCTTCTAAAAATTACTTTAGGATTCAGTGAGTCTTTAAAACTTGTATTTCTGGTAAAATCCTAGTATCAAATATTGAGTGGAATCAGTACTTACTGTACTTACTATGTACAGATAGAAAAAGTAATAAGATAAGAGAAGCATCAATTACTAACTTATAAATAAATATATGTACTGAGTAAAACAAAAATACTGAAGCTATTGACTGTAAAGCAAATATAATTCAATAAATTTAATAATTAGTGACTGAACTTTACTTATCTTTGATATATATGTTATCAAAGATCAGTGAAGTTTGCTCACTAATTATTATAATTTATTAAATTGATATACTATTTATGTATTTGCTTCACTGTTACTACCTTCATTTTCTTTTTCTTATTATTAGACTGATTTCTAGTGACAAATATCTGTGCAGCCAATTAGATAACATAAACACTGAAAAACTGTAATTTCTACCCTTTGTTTCAAATCAGACAATTTTATTTTATTGCAAAATAAGACATTTGCAAACAGCAGTGTTTTCAAGGAGAATCTTTTAAAATACTGCCAACTATTAATACTTTTGCCTCATATATGATTCTTTAATATTTTTAAGAAGAATGTGTTATAAGAAACATTTTCCCCAATCTCAAATTATGATTACTTGCCTTGCTTACAATTCCACCCTCGCATCGAGTGGTTTGTCTTGCAATGTCATCTATGGGTATTTCAAAAGTGATCAAATTATATGGTTATTTTTTGCAAAGAATAGAATTTTTCAAACAGAAGAAGCAGATTTCAACTTTTTATACAGAATCTGTGAAATATAGAAATATTTTCTGCATGTCTCTGGATAGAGGAAAGTATGTGCTGTTACAAGAAAACCTCAATACAACAGTACATTTCTTGCCACAATGAATTTTTTATGCTCTTTGTTGAATCTATTGCAAAAGTGACCTAATGCACTTGAATCAATGTACAGCAAATTGAATGTACACAAAATTGTTTTTCCTGTGTTCTGCACTTTTCTAGAAATAACCATTGTACTTTATAATACTGGAAGTTCTACACCTACTTTTAAACATTTTGTTCCTCTTTCTATACAGCTAAATGTGGAATGAATTTCATGCCAAAGAGATGGGCTATCTCTAAATAACTGCTTGTACTTCATAATGCCATATGTTCTGCATTTTTCTGGAAACAACCAGCTGTAATTTATAACACTGGAAGTTCTAAACCTGCTTTTAAAAATGTTGTTCCCCTTTCTCAACAGCTAAATGTGGAATGCATATCATGTCAAAGAGATGGGTTATCTCTCAATAATTATTTGTAATTTATAGTGTCATAACCTATACCATAAATAGGATCTGAATACAGCAGCACAGCCCTGTTTCATCAAAGAGCTAACAATGGCACTTTGCTGAAACTTTTAAACATCTGATAGGTCGTTACTTAAGTGCCCAACTGAGCATTGAAAACTATCATCAGATGCATTACCATTTCATTTTAAAAGAAATACGATTTCCATTTTTATTGAACAAAAATGTATTCATTAATTTAGATTTATCATTCTAATGTTTAAGAACTTTTAGATAAGGAATTCAAATGTAAAACTTTATTATAGTTATCAGTTATCATCATAGGATTTAATCCTGGGTCTTAACTTTAGCCAAAACTATAAATTTATATTCATGCTATGCAAATACCTTGAAAAGGAGCAAGGCAGCAAGCAAGCTTTTCTTCCTATGAGAAGAGTGTTGCAAAGAGTTTGTGATGCATGAAGGCAAACCATTGTAAAGGTTGTGACAATGGCACAATTTGTTATATAGTTATAGTTATTATTCGTTATATTGTTATAGTGATAGCTAGAACTGCAAAACTGCCAGAAATGTCTCTCTTGGCTGCACAAGACATTAGAGCCAGAGACAAAGTGGCCTGACTGTACATGCTCTATTCGGCCTTAAAGTGTGTACGGATGTCAACATTGTGGCATAGCTCAACTTTTATAGCGAACAAAACAGTAAAGCATGAATGGAAATAGTTATTTAATACATTGAATATATTGTCACTTATTTTATACATTCAAGTAACAAAAGGGGTGGATAATCACCGTAATTCAAGTTCTAAAACATTTAAACATGGGCTTAAATATTGTACTTCCCTTTATTATCACGTGGTATTCGGTACCTCCCCGATTGTGTGTCTATATTGTAAGGAAGCATTGCTTTGCCACTCGTTCTGTTAGTATTGCGTGTGTGAGCATTGACTATGTCGGAGTGCTCAGTTCCTCAGGGTAGTGTAATAAAAGTAGAAAGTCTCTAAATAGTGTGAAAAGGTTATTGTATTACATGTGTTTAACTTCTTTCAACGTTATGCATCCTGGTTGTGAAGGACTTAATTAAACTAACTGGTGTACCTGAAACAACTGGTGTATCTATGAACACTATTTCAAATGTGAAAACCGAAATTAAACATACAGCAACTGCAATAAGTGCTAAAAGAAAAGGGAAAGCCCATGTAGTTTTTACAGCAAGTGGATGATTCTGTTAAGAGTGATATTCGGTAAAGGGCAGTTTCTTTTTAAACAGAAAGCCTCCCTACTATAATTAAGGTAGTGAATCATATCCTCCAAATATCATATCTCCATATAATTTAAAATAATATAAAATAAATAATAATAATAATAATAATAATAATAATAATAATAATAATAATAATAATAATAATAATAATAATAATAATAATAATAATAATAATAATGATAATGATAATAATAATGATAATAATAATAATAATAATTAATAATAATAATAATAATAATAATTAATAATAATAATAATAATAATAATAATAATAATAATAATAATAATAATAATAATAATAATAATAATAATAATAATAATAATAATAATGATAATAATAATGATAATAATAATGATAATAATAATGATAATAATAATGATAATAATAATGATAATAATAATGATAATAATAATGATAATAATAATGATAATAATGATGATAATAATGATAATAATAATTATTATTAATAATAATAATAATAATAATAATAATAATAATAATAATAATAATAATAATAATAATAATAATAATAATAATAATAATAATAATAATAATAATAATAATAATAATAATAATAATAATAATAATAATAATAATAATAATAATAATAATAATAATAATAATAATAATAATAATAATAATAATAATAATAATAATAATAATAATAATAATAATAATAATAATAATAATAATTAATATTATTATTTATTATTACTATTATTATTAATAATTATTTACTTATTATTTAATTATTATTATTATTATTATTATTATTATTATTATTATTATTATTATTATTATTATTATTATTATTATTATTATTATTATTATTTATGTAAGCTTTTGCTCAGAAAATTATGTCATAACTTTTCTTTAACAGTTTTTTTTTTTAATTAAGTACTTCATTTAGTTTGTGCAGCACATATGAGCCAAGTGCTTCTCTAGTCCTGGCAGAGAGCTTCTTCAGCCACGTGTTCATTGGCGGAGTGATACAAACAGCAATTTTTATGTGTGTGCCTACTTTAAGCTTGGATGGACTGTAGCTACATTGCCAATCTCATTGGCACAAATAACTTGAATCTTTGCCTTATTTAGTCATTCATATGTAGATAAATCCCTGATTTTAGCAAATGGATAATTTTACAATGGAGTAACACAAAATTATCTTATGGAACCTCAGCTAAAAATAAAACTAGATTACACTGCTTCTTTAATATTAAATTTAAATTGAATTATATAAGGGATTTTATGCTATATAAATTAAAATGATTACAAGAAAGAGAAATTACTTTTCTTGATAAAATATTTTGAGTGGTCCAACAATATTTAAAACAATTGTTGAAAACTAATATATTTATTAAAAGTGTGCATTTAAGTTCCAGAATTATTTCTCAGGAGGGGAGAATTAAGACCACACAGTATGCTTATTTTCAAAACTGGTATCTTTATATTTCAGCAGATCAGCTGTTTTGCAAAATCAGAATATAAATTAAGCTAAACTTCTTAAAGAATAATGGTTATGTGTTAATTTAAAAAGATTAATGAAAAGTAATTTGCTGCACAGTTTTCATGTTGTTTGTATTGAACTATCTTTTGTTATTATATTTTGGAGCTACCTCACCATTTTACATACCCTAGTCCATAAATAATGTGATGGTAAGGAAACCAAATGTGGTTATCATTCCATCTCTACACACACATTAATAACACATCCAAAACATTAATCCATCTTTCATGCACATGACTCTACCTAAATATATTTATTACTGAAAAAATCTAAAAAAAAAAAGAGAAATAAAGCAGAATATACACTACTTACAGATGGGCTCTTTGGCAAGCCTACTCTCTGTCCACATGTTGTGAGGAGATTCACCAGGCACTCTCGCACACGTCCCTAGATAATAAATGTCAGCTAAGTAAGTTAAAGTAACACTTAACCAATGTACTTCAGAAAGTAAAGGAGATTGTGGCTGTATACTTTACAGCTGAATCTTGCTAATAAATAAAGGTAAATGTGAAATACCAACTATTTTGTACAAATTGTTTACAAGATGTATACATGCAGTTTTACTTAAGAATGATACATAGATATAAGCTTATTATCAAGTAGCACATATTTTAGCTCCCAAATGCATCTGTTTTAACCATTCAGTTGATCTACAATATTTTTCTTCTTGTCTGTGTTTTTTGGTGTTATGCTTTAGTAACCTTCAACTAAAACTGCAGTAAATATTGTAGCCTATCTGGTTTCATAGTGACTACAGTAGCCACTTTTTTAGCTGGCTTGCTGCTTGGCTGATGTGGAGGAGAAAGTGGAGCCTGGTTCTCTATTATGTCCATGCTCAAAGCTATATTCACTCAGAAAACCAATATTTTCGGAAGGGTTAGTTCCCTAGACCTCATTAAAAGCTGGATGCTACATTAAAAAATTCAACAAGAAGAGAAACAATGTGGTGTCAACCAGATAGCTCAGAAAATATCAACATAAAGTACAGTATATTTCGTAAAAGCTTACTGCAAGAAATTGTATACTAAACAAAATGTCATACCTTATAAAAATAACACCTACCAGATTAAATTACAATTGTTCAGTTGAGTACAATGCAGAATTGCTTTACTAACACATCACATCTGTGAAAAATGGTGGGCATATCCCACTTGCCTACTCTACAGATTACTGACGTCCACTTCAGTATTGTATATCACCATAATTATATGTTAGACACCCCATGTTTTCCTACACCATTCCACAAAACAAGAACACAAATGACAATGATGATGATGATGCTTGGAAAATTAGTAATAATAAGCTCCTTATGAAAATTAAGAATTGAAAGATAAGCAAAGAAAGCTGTTCACACCACAGAGTATTACAATTCTCAATAGCACAAAACAATTTGAATAGAACACAACAAAAAATCAGATACACCAGCATAAAATATATGGAAGACAAATGTAAATTATATCAAGATACAATTCAGAATGAAATAACAATGCAATTCTGGAGAACAAGACACAAAGGAGACACTAAAGATTTACACACTAAACTATAAACAGATATACAGAATTCAAAAGATATGGAACACATTGTAAATAAATTTAGTGTAGCACTAAGGTTGACTTGTAGGAAAGCCTTCGAAGTTGGTAGATCATCAAATAAACCAAAACACAAAACAGTACCATGGTGAAACAAAGGCTTATAATAACTAGGTAAAGAGTAAATACACTTAGACGAAAATACTGGAGAACACTAAATGACAATGAACTCCATGAAAAATGACACAGCCAATATCTACACATGAAAATTATTAAGCAAAAATCGGAAATGCAAAGATAATACCCCAGAAACAATATTGCAATAACACTTTTTCAAATCCATGCAATACAGTATATAAATCAACATCAGGAAACATAAAAGACAACCACATTATATCAACTCTTCAGCTCTGAAGGACACTATACAAGTGATATACATGAAACATTCAATAGCACATTAAAATACCTCAAACCGAAAGACAATGGATTTAAAGACATTGAAATACACATGCTAAGGAAGGAAAAAAATCTAGAACACTGGAAACACCAGACACAAAGATATTTTCAGAAGAAGAAATAAAATCTGTAATTAAAAACATTATATACATTAAAAACATTCCTATATACGTGTAAAGAAACTATTAATTTCTATCAATTAACTAAAATAATAAGAGTTAAATGATGAAGCCTGGGAGTCAAGTACTTACGATAGTAAGTCGCCACAAATGGCATATCTCGGATGCGAGAGCCCCTAGTGGTCTACCAGGGAAATATACAAGTTAAATGGAGAATTTAATGTCTGGACGGCATGTTGGCCATGGTAGCTCAATGGGTTAGAGCGACTGGATGGAAACCAGGAGATCCGTGGTTCAAATCCTGGCCATGGCATTGAATTTTTCATGTTGACTCTCTCTATCAAAGATCTTAGCATATATACGGCTAGTGTAAAGAAATGATTAATTTCCTTCAATTAACTAAAATCACATAAAATAAGTTAATGAAAAATGCATTAGATTCATAAATGCCTTATCTAAATCACCAAGAATAGGATGGGGACTAAAACATCAGGCTATGGAAATAATTTACACAATGTGTCATACCTCAAGGTGCATTATGCATCATCACAGGAATAATTCCACACACAGACATAAAAACAAGAGAAGTAGTTGCACTATACAATATAAAAATATGCAAGACACAGTGGATTATCAAACAGATATCAAAAAACCCAATGAGAGGAATCCACACAGCAGATTTTCCAGGTACCAGTGATTCAATAATGGAAGTAAAACAGAACACCCTGTGGCTCATTTACACAGATGGAAGCAAAAGCGAAGGAGTGAGTGTAGTAGTAGCCATATATAAAGGAAACCAACTGATATATAAACTGAAATTTAAACTCCATAACAGATGTTGGAACAATAAAGCAGAGCAACTGGCCATAATAAAAGCTCTGGAATATTTAGAAATGGCAGAGATATGGATAATAAAGAAAGAAAAAAGCCTCTATATACTAGACAACAGAATAACAACCGATTCCACAGCAGATTGCAAATAGAGAGAATAAGGAAAACTACAGCAACACTCAACTCAAAACAACTGTAGTACATAATTTAAATGGATTAAGAAAAATTAAATCAAAATGAAACAAGAATTTTCCTATCATAACAAAACAAATCAACTAAGAGAGAATCTAGAAGTGGGAGCAAACTTCAAAAGGACCAGTCACAAAGGTATTCTTTCCAACAATAGAAAGCAAACTAAGAATTAAAATGACATCAAATAATAGTAACTGGACATGGAGACATCAACTCATACCTTCAAAGGCTCAGAGGTGCCCAAACAATGGACCACTTATTATTCGAGCATAGTGCAGTGAATAGTAAGAGACAAAATCTATTCAACTGAGTCTGTAAAGAAGGTTACTGGCCAGTGCTCATTTGACCTAATCAAACAATTCTTAAAACAATTTACAAAATTTGTAAACTCTTTAGACTTCCATGCAGTGAAAATTAATCAAAAACAATAGCCATCAGCAAACTTATACATCTCTAAGTGTAAATCATGTTATTCATAAAAAAATGTAAAATTAGTTAAGAGCATGTAGTACTATGTAGTGAAAAGAGTATATTGTCATCATCATTATCATAATAAGTTTCTACATTTATATTAAGTGTGCTCAATTTTTAATGCAATTATCAGAATATAAAAATAAACCTGTGACATCCATGGTCGTTTCCAACCAGCTATACTGGCATTATCTGCAGGAGATAATGATACTGAACGCCTTGGAGATGCAGTCCCTCCTCCTTCACTGGTTTTCTCATCTGATTTGGCTAGGAACCTTCTACCTATTACTGGAGTTTGAGATAAGTCAAAAGTGAAGTCCATTGTGCGACCTGAAATTTAAATACAAGCATATTCCAACAGTCACAAATACCAAGCAGAATTATTTAAGCACACAGTTCTTAAAGAAATACACCTACTCTCCATTCCAAACCAGAGTTCTCACTGACATAAACAAAAGAATGTCTTCTACTTGTCATGGACCTAAGCTAAATCCTTATGCCAATGTAAATAATTTATTAATAAATGCATTGCACCATGAAATATGGAGCGAAAAGTATAGAACTGCCCATTTTATTCTGATTCTGGGTATCATAAGAATTCTTTGTTAAAGGTAGGTAATGGGTATATACTAACAGCTAATACATTACAAAATATAATTTTGTTAATGCTGTCTGCTATTGCACTAATGATGCAACTACCTTACTTGCAAATTACCAACTGCATGCATAACTACCATTCTTTTGCATGTAAGAGAAATGCAGTAAAGATTCTCCAAGGTGCTATCTGAGCACCAAATAAATACTTTCCATAACAAGGAAGTAAAATTTATCTGAAGGACTTGTCATGTTTTAAATAGCATAAATGTAACTGTTTTTTTAAGTGGACACCAATTATTTGCTTGTATTAGGTGGTTACATCATCCACTCACTTTAACTCCCAGTATGTCTGGAGGGCCACACCTGTCTTTGGTTAATGGGTCCATCTGACCTGGCCGGGAGGAGTTTTAAAGTCCATCAGCTTTTCTCATAAGCACCAATTGTGGAACATTTGTACGCCATGACAGGTCAGCGTAAGAGGTGAAATAGCATTTCCTCTATTTCTGGTGCAGTTATACCGCTAACGCTCGGTCCCCAGAGCCTCATTGGAGGCAGAGGTAATAATTACAGCAAACAGTTCTAACATAAATCACCTAGAAGTATGCCAAAATCAGGCCCTGCAACTAATAGCCGGTGCAGCAAAATCAACTCCAATCACGGCAATGCAAGCCTTAACTCGGAACTATCCAATACATCTAACTTTAGAGGAGTAGACACTAATACAACATGAAAACATGTTGCAGTTAAAAACAAAATAGGAGAAAAGATTACTACAACCAATCAAGATGAAAACACAAATAAGTTTCCTACACAAAGTTACGGAATTAAAAACAGATCTGAATCTTCCTAATTCTAAAGAAAACATTTTAATCAAAGAAAACCCACTAACTTTTGAACCTATTAATATTCAATTAGATTTAGAACAAACAGTTGCAAAATCTGAAACTTCCAAACCTGTACTAAAAGCACTAGCATTAGAAACTGTGAACAATAGATAACCACCTGAAGAATGGTTACATATCTACACAGATGGATCTAACTTGTACAACAACTCAGGAGCAGGAATTAAGTGTGCACTGTTCTCATTCTATCAACCAGCAGGATACCACAAAACAAATTTTGATGCAGAAGTAACAGCTCTTCATATTTCACTCCAACACCTTCTATACAGAATAGACAAATTCAAAAATGCTGTCATACTTTCTGATTCTAAAGCAGCATTATGCGCAATAAGTTCATATAAAATGAGGTCAATCCAAATTAAAGAATGTCACAAAATGATCCAACAACTTCAAAAACTACAGGAAAGAATTATATTACAGTGGATACCTGCACATTGTGGAATTGCTGGAAATGAATCAGCTGATTTTCTTGCCAAACAAGCTGCAAATTTAATTCAGAACAAAAGCAAAAACTTACCCTTTACATAAAAGATTAATCAAAAGCAAATATAAAAACAAACAAAACCAATCAATATCTAACAAAGCCAAAGATAAAAAGTGGGACATTTTAATTAAAAGTCCAGAAATTATTCCAGAAATCCTACGTAAAGCTGCAGTAGCAAATTTTAGATTACTTACAGAACATGATTATTTGGCCAAACACTTACACAGAATAGGAATTTATACACGTCCAAATTGTCCTCTGTGCAACAAAGAAGAGGAAATGATTGAAGAACATCTTTTAACCTGTGAAGCCCTACCTGCCGGACCCACTACACAGAAATATTGGAGAGCAAGAGAGCTAATGGCTTCATTACCAAAGCCTAGCATTTGAAAGTAACAACAACAACAACAACAACAACAACAATAACAACAACAACAACAGGAAGTATAAGCAAACGGCCAGTCATTATAACATGCTAGTACACATATGCTAAGCTCAGGTCAAATGTTGTGATTTAATTGGTGTCTCAGTTCTAATGGCAGAGGAATATGTGTGACAATGATCGAACATAAATATAGGAAATGTTAAAAAGTTGCAGGAAACAAATAATATTTAATGTTACAGTTGAGTATAAGTATTAGAAACAGTGATGTATTGATAATTTATAAACATGGGTTATATTAGGAACACTAGACATCACTAATTAAAAAAGTACCTGAACATGTTTTCAGGATCAGAGGCTTGTCCCCATTGTCACCATTGGATATATGCTGATGATAGGACAATACAGCCCTTGAAACATGTTCAGGTATTTTTTGAGTTAGTGATTTTTAGTGGTTTTAATCCAACTTATCTTTATAAAATACTTAATATGTTTGACTCACCATTAGGAAAATGACTGCTTGCAATGTACATATATTATGATAATAACATCTGAGTTTACAGGCATTTCACTGAAAAGTGTAACCAAAATATAAACAGACTGATTTCAATATGACAACTGAGTCATATTCAGTGGACTTGGATTTGGGTGTTACGCCCTTGACTGAGAATTGAGATAACATGACTAAAATGTTGAATTCTGTATAATAATGAGTATTATTTCAAATGTATTTTGAACTAAAATATTCATTAAGAGTGCCATTTTGTAGATGTAACAGATTTGGGTGTTACGCCCTTGACTGAGAATTGAGATAACATAACTAAAATGTTGAATTCTGTATAATAATGAGTATTATTTCAAATGTATTTTGAACTAAAATATTCATTAAGAGTGCCATTTTGTAGATGTAACAGATTTGGGTGTTACGCCCTTGACTGAGAATTGAGATAACATAACTAAAATGTTGAACTCTGTATAATAATGAGTATTATTTCAAATGCATTTTGAACTAAAATATTCATTAAGAGTGCCATTTTGTAGATGTAACAGATTTGGGTGTTACGCCCTTGACTGAGAATTGAGATAACATAACTAAAATGTTGAATTCTGTATAATAATGAGTATTATTTCAAATGTATTTTGAACTAAAATATTCATTAAGAGTGCCACTTTGTAGATGTAACAGATTTGGGTGTTACGCCCTTGACTGAGAATTGAGATAACATAACTAAAATGTTGAATTCTGTATAATATTGATTATTATTTCAAATGTATTTTGAACTAAAATATTCATTAAGAGTGCCATTTTGTAGATGTAACAATTTTTAGTACATGATACCTATGTAGCAAGCATGTAGTGTAAGTAGACAACACATGACTAAAAGAGATAAATTGAACAATAAAATAGACAGTCCAAAAACACCATACATATATGGTTTACCCATAATACATAAACCTGAAATTACCCTCAGACCAATAATTAATAACATTGATGCACCCACTTACCAACTATCAAAATGGCTGGTTCATATCTTCAGATCCTTCACAAAATTTGAAAATTTAAGTATCAAAAACTTGTTTGAATTGTTAAATCTCCTGAAGGACACAAAGATCAACTCTACAGATGCTTTAGTTTCCTTTGACGTCATTTCTTTATATCCAAGTATACCTACCAATGAGCTTATTCCACTTCTCAAAAAATGGCTGGAATCAATACAAATAACACCTGAAGAAATAGAAGAACTTTCACAACTTACAGAAATTTGTATCAATCAAAATTTTTTCAGCTTTAATGGACAGATCTATAAACAAAAAACGGGCCTAGCTATGGGCAACCCATTGTCTCCCTTCTTGGCAGATTTATTCATGAGTGCTTTTGAAACACATATCACAAAAGCTTTTCCAAATTATTTCAAAGTGTGGTATCGCTATGTTGACGACATTTTTGCAATAGTACCTAAAAAACTCATACAAGATAGTCTTAAACTTTTGAATATACAAAATCCAGCTATAAAATTTACATTGGAAACAGAAGAGGATGGTGTGCTCCCCTTTTTGGACATCAAGATCAAAAAAATGAACAACAAACTCACTTTTGGTATCTACAGGAAACCGACACACACAGATAATTACATTAAGAACAACAGTTTCAACCCAAAACAACACCAACATGCCATTTTCAACAGTTTAATATTTCGGATGATCAACTTTCCACTAAACAGAGAAGATTATCAAGAAGAATACCTACACATAAAAAAAGTAGCTATATCCAACGGTTTCAACCCAAATTTAATAGACAAAACTGTTAACAGACTCAACAAAGCTAAGAAAATAAAAGAAACCACCACCCTAGAACCTACAGGAGAAAAAGAGAAAAAACTTTTTAAAAAATTCACCTTCCACCCATCAGCCTATAACAAATTCCAAAAAATCTTCTCAAAACACAACATAACTCTTGCACCTCAAAACAGGTTTAATATCAGAAATTTGTTAAAAGGCCCTCCCAAAAATTCAATCACTACCAAAGAAAAACCAGGAATCTATGAGATCAAATGTGAAACTTGCCCTAAAATTTATATAGGAAAAACAAAAAGAAATATTAACATCAGAACTAAAGAACATATGAGAAACATTAAAAATGGTGAAACAGAAAAATCAGCAGTGGCTTTTCATTTTTTGAATACTAGACATGACATCAATTTGGAAACATCTCTAATAAAATACGTTAATCACCCCATAGACCTTTCCGTATGGGAAAAAATCTTCATTAACAAAAATCGTCATAGAGTCATGAATTTTGAAACTCCACCACCGGACATCTTTGACAAGTACATCACGCCATCTATTGACAATACGGAGAAAGAAGAAACCACTACAACTTGCACTAGTCGAGTATCAGCTGAGGATAGGAGCAAGAGCTCTTGAAACATGTCCTGTGAATAAACAGTGTGAGTGAAGCAATGTGTCAATATATTCTCGATTCAATTTTGTACTAGTTTGTGCTTCACTGTCCCTACGCTTCTTTCAAGTTTATACTTTGACAGGAGTGAAATTTGCAGACCACTATTGCATACATACACTTTGTTTAAAGTGATAGGCACTCTGGTTTGGAATAGACAGTAATTTGCTAACTATATTTATTTGATATCATTAACTGCTCTGCCGTTAAAACACAACTGGTAATTACTCTGTTTGAGTAGTTGCCATGTCTAAGGATTGTAAGATCTGCCAGGACCAACTGACCATCTTCCCTGACCGATGTTATATCAGGTTTTTTTCTTTTTTTTCTTTCTTTCTTTTAGTTTAGTCCTCACGACTGGTACACAGCCCAGATACCCAATTTAGAGCCCTTTATATATATATTATCATTGACTGATACAGAGCAGATATAAATTGACATTCATAGGCAGCTTCAAAACAGCCCCTCCAGTACTGTTTCTTGTGTGATATTATGAAGAGGTTTTGAGTATTTTCAGTTGAAATGAAGTGCTTTCTTATACATATTTCTAAACAAGTAAACACTACATATTTCAATGTAAAATAATATATTTATTAATTTTATCAATTGCAATTACTTCTTGTTAATAAGATAATAAGCAATTGACATAATTATTAAACAAAGCCCTTAAACTGAGTCAACGCCATCTGACATTTCTAATTTTATATTAAATTGGTTTTATATCATAGATTAAGTGGGCAAACAACAGCTGTTGTTCTTTAGTGGCTTTGTCATTTTTTCAATTTCTAGGTGATTTGACATGAATTTCTCATTAATGCACTTTTGAAGTGTTGGAGCAGAGGAACTAATTCTGCAAAGAAAACGACCCATGCTTTCTTGAATTCATTATTTAGTAAATTATCAAATTATAATAAATTTTACAGACTAAAACTTCACTTTCTTCATACTGACTATTTAAATTTATATGTGTATGATGACAGCATAAAGACAAATGTTAAAATAGTGCAAACAGATAGCAAAGAAATGACTAGAAACACATAATGGTTTCTTAAAATTTCAGAGCAGGAATTCAATATGGCAACATTGAAAACAAATGTCTTCCTACCTTCCATTACGAATTAACCATTGTAAATGAGTATTGGCATTGCCTGCTGTACGAAAATTAAATGTAAGTCAAGCCATTCCACTACCTTTGTTGTATGCCAGTGAGAGAAGCAAAAAATGGAACATTTGAGAAGAGGCACTAGCCAACATCATGTAGCTGGAAGTAGCCCCTTTGTTGTGTGTGCGGTATATTTTTCAGATCTTTTGATTTCAGTGGAGCTAGAACATTGGACTTTAACAATGTTTCATTTCTTCAATCTGAGAGATTTCAGTTTCTGGAAAAATCTCTTCTGCATCAAGCATATATAAAAGGAGATGCAAAAGCCATTCTCAGGCAGTCATGAAAGCACAGAAGTTATGAGTTAGTGCAGTCTGCAAGTTAGTGCAGTGCTGTCCAACTAAATGGTGATGAGCCTGCAGGCATATGTCCAATGCAGAGGAGCAGTTGCTAGTTGTGACCAGTGAATATCAGAGTTTTTGTGTCAGAGTTGGGAAGCAGAGCAGTTAAAAGGGAACCATTCTGTGTGCATTGTAAATTACAAACAGCACAAGTTAGTGCGTGCAACAGAAACATAAAATAACATCAGATTGACATGATTACTCTGTGTATTTGTAAAAAGTGAAAGTAATCGTGAATTAGCTTTGAGCTAATGATTCAAGTGACAATAAAAGAGTTAGCTACAACTTTGTGCTTTCACATTAGTCACAGTACATTTTTGAACTACTATTTTCTTACCTGGAAGCTCTTTCTTGGTAAATATCTCACATTCTGTGAAGGAAGGATGAGGTGCAGATGCCGATGTTTCCCAATGAGGTGGATGTAATGAAGTTGGAGGAGCAACCAAAGTGGAAGAACGTGTCACAACCAGTTTCAGGATTTTCAGAGCCTCTTTATAATGTGCACCCTGTAACGTAAAACATACATGTACATTTTCTTGGTGTAACAAGAAATACAACAGAATACGTCAAATCCAGCTGCACATCTAATATTTTATAAAGTTATAATTGGTATTTCAATTCCTTTCTTGGAAGTGTTGAAAACAGTGTTGTTATGATAAATTAACTTTAAAGAGAGTCGATTAAAGACACTAGTGTTGTCTAGTGTCTTTAATCGACTCTCTTTAAAGTTAATTTATAATTGGTATTCTGGAAAAGGCCTATTTAATTTTAAAATGTCCATGTTTCAAGGTTATTGTGTTTTTGGATATGTAAATATTCTTAAAATTATATAAGTATAATCTCTGGGCCTAAGACTTCTAAGATATAAAACAAACTGGCTAAAGCAAGTTTAATATATTTTCTTCATAAACTTTTAGTTACACATTTATATTGCTGCCTTAGCCATTATGTTTCATTAAAATACACTTTGTGTAAAATTTATATTAAAAATTGTAAAGAAAATAGTGCCAAATATTATTTTTAATATCCTATAGTCAGCTTAGTCATTGTTATCACCTGTATTTTCGTAAAAGTATTTTTAATACACACTTCTTTCATTACTTTTTCACAAGTATCAACAGCTGGAAACTGCTTCATTATGCTAATAAAGATTTATAGTATTAAACTTAATCAATAAAGTCAATCAATGGAGTATGATAAGTTGATGGAAACTACATAACAGACATTATTACATTAGTATTTGAGTTTGATTTATGAGTCACTATCTTTACACTCAAACTTCACTTACTTGTTGTTGTATAACTGAAATGTTTTCAAGATCATTCGATCTCATCCTCAGCTGTTTGGTGACTCTTAATATATTTGAGTCATCAAACAGCTGAGGATGAGATCGAATGATCTTGAAAACGTTTCAATTATACAACAAGTAAGTGAAGTTTGAGTGTAAACATAGTGACTCATAAATCAAACTCAAATATGAAGAATACTTCACTGTTAATAATGCTTCTGCTTTTAATATTTATTATTACATTACTTCACAGTGTTAATTACAATTTACCTTTTCATATGATTATAGTAAACTAACAATATTTACAGATATAACACAGGTAACTATTTCTAATCTATCTATCTGATGAAAGATAGTCATTAAAAATATGATAACTTTTATTTGTGGGGCTGCACTTGTGATTGCAACTTTGTGGATCACTAAATAAACTTATATAACGGATACAAAAGAGAATCAAGAAGATATTGACACACTGTTTCACTCACACTGTTTTTTCACAGGACAGGTTTCAAGAGCTTTTGCTCTTATGGTCAGCTGGAACTTGACTTTTATACTTTATATAACAGGGTTTGCTGGGGTTTATGTTCCATGTTCTGGGATCATAACCATAACATAGAACATAAAATGGAACTACTAAAATCAGTTCAATTGAATCAAGAATTAAACATTTATATAAAGAAATTCAAAACACATCTAATGAAATTTGACATTCCACCGGAAGAAAATATTTTACTTAGCTTCATTGGATCATCGCCAGATATCTCGTCTCTGGAGAACCATAATCAGCTGAGACAACAAAGTTATAACTAGTTAACAATTTCTTGATAATGCCTTCAAATGGAGGTGAAACATGTTGAAAGAATATTTGCGGTATGTGAAGTACAGAGTAATATAATATTTATATTTATAATAAACACATTTCATTATAGATATTTTTGAGACCTGTACCGCACAGAAAGCCTCTCTCTGCACCCAAATATGAGGGTTGGCTGATAAGTTCCAGACCTCACAGTACATATAAAAAAAGTTGAAAACTTTTTTTCCTTTTATTTCTCAACAAAATCTCCAGAAATGCTAATACATTTGTCTTATCAATGTTCTAGCTTAATTAAACTATATCTGTAGTGTGATTTATCATAGTCCTCAAAATAGCTGTTTACATCATCAATGACCTCTTCATCCTCCAAGAAATTTTTTGAGGCTCGGGAATAGGGGGTAGTCACTGGGTGCTAGATCTAGAGAATAGGATTGATGTTTAAGCAATTCAAACTTTAATTCACACATTTTTCACAATGCAATGACTGAATGATTGGCTGGAGCATTGTCGTGAAGAAACAAGATATTTTTCTTAGAAAATGAGGTCTGTTTCTTTTCACGTCATCACTCAAAAATTGCAGTAAGCTTACATAGTAGTCACCAGTGATACTTTTACCCTTTTCCAAGTAATTAACATAAATAACTCCCTGTGCATCTCAGAAAACACTCATCATAACCTTGTTAGCTGACAAAATTGATTTTGCCCTTTTTTGGACTTGGTTCACCTGGCGCAGTCCACTGTTTTGACTGTGATTTACTTTCTGGAGTTTAGTGATATAACCAAGTTTCATCCATGATAATAAGCCGTCTCAAAAATTCACTGGGAAGTTTACGATAGAGCTCTAAATTCTTAACAGAAACAGCTTTTCTTTGCAAATTTTGATCAGGTGTCAACAATTGCAGTACCCATACTGTACAGACCTAGTGAAAGCCCAAAAAATTACTTAAAATATTACTTGCACATTCTTTTTATATGTTTACAGCGTTTTCTATTTCAAACAACTTCAATCTGTGGTCTTTCAGTACTAAACAATGAATTTTTTCAGTGATCTCTGGAGTTGTGACTTCCACAGGCCATCCAGAGTGAGGCTTATCACTAGTGCTCATACGTCCCATTTTAAACACTACAACTTACCTTTTTATCATTGTATATAAAGGGGCAATGTCTTTCAATATACTGTCCATTTCTTCCTTGATTTCTTTAGGCATTAAGCCTTTCAAATGGAAGTACCTAATCACTGCTCGTTTTTCCAAATCCTGCATTTTTGTTATACTATTGACCTGTAACTATGGATAAAAGCTACCTAGAGTTAAACTATACGATGCTATCCGTCAAATTGGTCCAGTGACGACATTTCTATGTGAGGCCTGAGACTTTACAGCCAACCCTCGTAGTATTGTGTGATGCAGTATTTCTAATGACATGATAAAGTATAGTTTAAGTCAATTTAAAGTTTCTTGCTCCTTGAATACTTTGTTTTGGAATGATGGAATAACACATCAGCAAGTGCTATGTGCCATTCTCTAGAAAAGTAATGACAGCATTGGTAAAGTTATAATTGGTTTCCGTCCAGCCGTGCTAACCATTTGAGCTACTATAGCCAATGTGCCAACATGACATTAAATTCTCCAACTGACTCGTGTTTCTCCCAGTAAACCACTAGGAGTTCTCATAAACACATGAGACAACTACCTTAATGGCAACTTACTATGCTGTAAGTACTTTAAGGCCCGGGCTTCATAGTTCGGACCACTATTAGATACAATGGAAATTAATTGTTCTTTCACACTAGCCATGTGTAGGACGGACTATGGCTCTACCCTTTCATAGTGCGTCCTACACATGGCTACTTCCTTACAAAATCTGTTTACCTGGACAGATAAAGTTTAACAACATTAACTGGAGATGCCTGTTGGGAAGAGATTGAAAATGAAGGCGATTGCCTTTGAAACTAGTCTCTCATTAATATAAAAAAGTAAGTAACAAGTATCAATAAACCAACTACAAATAGTTTTTGAGTTTAACAACATAGTTTCCTTATCAGATTTCAAAATGCCATTTAGACTATTATACCAACTGACTACCCTAAAATAGAAAAAATAAACGAACATATAGTTTTCCAATGACTGTGGAATTTCTGGGAATGAGCAAGCGGATATGTTGGCCAAGAAGGGTTCCAAAATTGCTAAAACGATACAAAATATTCCCTATGAAACAGTTAAAAGATACTTGAATGGAGGGATCACCAAAAGAAATTTGAAACAAAATTTGACTCTACCTATACAAACCTTTTCCTATACATGGTTAGTGTGAAAGAACAATTAATTTCCGTTAACTGAGCTGAAGCCATTGTTCATGTTTGGCCCCAATTCAGATGTTTAAAGATTTTGTTGTATTACTTAACATTTAAAAAATATTTAAAAATTGTTAAAATATTTGTATACTGTATAAAATTGTAGTGGTGATTAAAAAAAGGAAGCCAAATATAGTTGGCAACGAAAAGTTATTTATAGAAAAAGAGAACGATTGCCAAGGAGATGCATTCAACACCCAGAAAATGCTAGGTGATAAAAAATGTGTTACCTGTACAAGGACGACCTGTTTGATAGTAATTATGGATTATTGTAATGTTTTGATTTATAATTTATGTTGGTGTATTAAATAATCATCTGCAAAGAAGCACCAGTATTATTATTTCAGTAATTTGGAAATAACAAAATACATTGATCCAAGACCACGTCCCAGAGATAAGATTTCATCTTCAACTGAATTTAAGCTGGGAAAAGAAAATTAAATTATTTATTCTGTTACATCAATTAAAAAGTAACACCAAAATAACTCAATGCCAAGAAAAAAATTATTAAACCAAATTAAAGATATGAAGAAATAAGTTTATTACAAATTAGTATCCGCATTATACCATACAGCAAATTTCAACTCACAAATAAAAATTTCACTTCAGACCTAATTCCAGACACATCTAGAAAGTCATCTTTTTCAATGTTCAGATTAATTATAGGCCATGATTGGGTGAACATTTGTTCAATATTGAATTAATGACTTCCCACAGTGTTGTTTATGTAGTAAGGATAACTTAATAAACATTGATCACCTAACAATTTGTGAAATTCTTAAGAATCAAGAAGATCTAGTTTCTAAATACTGGGAAGCAAGAAAAAGAATGATTTTATAACCAAATCCTGAGCATTAGACATGCATGCAAGAGTACATGGTCACACATATGCATTTTATGAAGAAATCATAAGTCCCGCTAATTTACACAAAAAGTTGATTTTTGTACTTCTTGTACCAATATAAATCTATGTTACAATAGTTACAGTAATTGACAAGATAATAAGTATACATTATTAGTCAGGGAAAGATTACGAACTTTAAAGTATCACAGACTTACCTCAATGTATTTAGCTATAACTCTCAGCAAGTCAGCATTTATTGGCTGTGCAGCTGCAGAAGCAAGGTCTACATAATGCAACATACAATGGATAATACTCAGAACTGGAAGCTGTACTGTAGATGGCCCCTTTTCTAGAACCTAAATAAAACACACTTAGCATTAACTCCTTATTGGCTTATAAAAGTTGAAGATGACTCAATCTTGATTTATTTGGTTAAGAAGTGCTTCATATTATAAAACACACTTAGCATTAACTCCTTATTGGCTTATAAAAGTTGAAGATGACTCAATCTTGATTTATTTGGTTAAGAAGTGATTCATATTTCAATATACCATATTTCTACAAATAAAATATAAGGCTTTCCTCAAAAAAATATTGCTGTTGAATAATTCACAATATATACTTCTTAAATTGTACATGGAAGAGAGAAAGCCTAAACCTTGCTGATTTGATTAGGAGGTCATGGGATGTATTTGGAAAATACTGAAGATTAACATCATGATATATCAGCCAGTTTTTGCATATTTCACTTTGCATTGGTAAGCTTTATGATTTATCAGCAAGCCTAGTAGAATTTACAAAATATTTGAGGGATTATATGCATTCTCATCAACATTGAAGTTTTGTTTATTGAATCAAAATGTACATTATAAGATTACTTTTTTCAAATGGGATGTAACAGTCTATGGTAGCATACAAAGAGATATTGCTCAAATATTAAATTCATAACAATACCACATTAACATTTGTGGCCAATTGTCTCTTATTGCATCTTTAAGTAACTCACATCCATCACGGTAGTCTGTTTCTGATCTCACTCATATCAAGAAGTTTGTAAACAGATGGAAAGGAAAGCATTAACCAATACCACATAGTTAAACATCTGATTCAGCCAAAGAATTCTATTATCATTGCAAACTAAAAAACATTTACAAACTTAAAATGACTTTCAACTAAATTGACTTTTGTTTCTGATCAGGCCACTTATGGATTTACCTCATATAAATACATTGTTACCATATTAAGATGTATACTTAACATAATCACAGATTTACATACCTCTACAAGGAATGCCAACATGTTTAAGCTAAGGTGGGCATATGTATCATAAAGGTATTTTACAACACATTTGGTCCACTGGAAGCTCTCTTTGCTAAATGTGCGACGACTGTAAAGGGTCATCACTGTGGCCAGATTCTCAAGCTTTTTGCTTTTCTCTGTACTAGCCTGAAATATAAAAAGTATCATATATTATAAACTGCTAAGTAATAGTTTAATATTCTATGCTTAAAAAAATCAAATGTGAGTACTCATATAACTTTCTCAACTTACTCTTGTATACACTATTATTAAAAATGCTTATTCTACTATCTATTTACACTAAGATAAAAATTTAGAGAAATTGTTTAATTATCTATTTCCTTGCAGGTACAAAAGGATTGGAAAACACAGTAGACTTAAGTGATATTCAAGATTTTAAAAAGCTAGTCATCCTTTGTGGTCTAGGGATAACATGCTGGCCTGGTTCCCGAGGTCACAGGTTCAAACCAAGCGGAGGGCAATAAATTTTTTCCAAGCCAAAAATTGTCAGCATGGCTTCCTCCAGAAGTGAAGCAAGGCCAATGTATGTAGTATATTTACAGCACAAAAAGAACCTCAAACTTGATAAAGGGGACTCTGAGCAAAATAAAGGGTCTTTCATGGCCAATATAGAATGGGACTCTTTTTTTTTTTTTTTTTTTTTTTTTTTTTTTTTTTTTTTTTTTTTTTTTTTTTTTTTTTGTAATTTATGTCCTCCAACATTAAGTCATATCGTACGATGAATGGAATGGTTAAAATGATGTTCAAATGAGCCCAGGGTCCATAGAGCTTAGAGTTACCCAACCTTCGTCTTTTAGGATAAGAGAAAACCGCAGAAAAAACCTTATCCAGGTAACTCACCCTGACCGAGCTCTTTCATTCGAGATACACTGTTTGTGGCGACTTACTATCATAAGTACTTGAGTCCCAGGCTTCATGATTTAACTCTTATTGTTTTAGATAATAATCTATAATCTAAAATAATAAGAGTTAAATGATGAAGCCTGGGACTCAAGTACTTACAATAGTAAGTCGCCACAAACGATGTATCTCGAATGCAAGAGCCCCAAGTGATTTACTGGGGAAATATACGAGTCAAATGGAGAATTTAATGTCATGACGGCAAGTTGGCCATGGTAGCTCAATGGGTTAGAGCGACTGGATGGAAACCAGGAGATCCATGCTTCAAATCCCGGCCATGGTACTGAATTTTACATGTTGACTCTATCCATCTATAAAGTGTGTTTTTTAATGTGATCTGCATTTTTTGTGCAGTAGGATTTTGAACATCTCTTAGGGTTCACCAGTTATACAAAAGTCATCCAGAATAAAGAGGGCTTCAGAGGACATTCTCACAAAATCCAAGATAAACTTACATTTAGCTTGTTACAAAAAATATCTTAAATATGTGGTATTTTAATCTACTCAAAATTATTAGAGCCATTTTTGAGAAAATTAAAAATGTTATAAAATCTTTCCTATGAGGGGTAGTCCAAGTTAAGGGAATTTTCTTGAAAACCATCATGTGACATGCTTGGAAGATGGTAAACTTAAATACCTAGTTTGGTTAGTTAATTAATAACACTAAATATTGCTGACCTTTTAAATTTCCCAGAACTTGTTTTGGAGGCATTTCCTTTATTATCAACTAGATATTAACTAATTGATACTGATACAAGTTTGGTATTTCATTTACTTTTCATTTTTGGATTTAGTTGTTCATGCACAACTATACAGCTGGATTTAGTTAATTGATGGAAATTAATTATTTCTCCACACTAGCCGTCTATAGGCTAAGATATTTGATGGATAGAGTCAACATGAAAAATTCAATGCCATGGCCGGGATTTGAACCACGGATCTCCTGGTTTCCGTCCAGTCGCTCTTAACCTTTGAGCTACCATGGCCAACGTGCCTTCCTGACATTAAATTCTCCAGTTGACTCGTATATTTCCCCGGTAGACCACTAGGGGTTCTCGCATCCGAGATACACCGTTTGTGGCGACTTACTATTGTAAGTACTTAAGTCCCAGGCTTCATCATTTAACTCATATTAGTTTAGTTAATTGATGGAAATTAATTATTTCTCCACACTAGCCGTCTATAGGCTAAGATATTTGATGGATAGAGTCAACATGAAAAATTCAATGCCATGGCCGGGATTTGAACCACGGATCTCCTGGTTTCCGTCCAGTCGCTCTTAACCTTTGAGCTACCATGGCCAACGTGCCTTCCTGACATTAAATTCTCCAGTTGACTCGTATATTTGATGAAGCCTGGGACTTAAGTACTTACAATAGTAAGTTGCCACAAACGGTGTATCTCGGATGCGAGAACCCCTAGTGGTCTACCGGGGAAATATACGAGTCAACTGGAGAATTTAATGTCAGGAAGGCACGTTGGCCATGGTAGCTCAAAGGTTAAGAGCGACTGGACGGAAACCAGGAGATCCGTGGTTCAAATCCCGGCCATGGCATTGAATTTTTCATGTTGACTCTATCCATCAAATATCTTAGCCTATAGACGGCTAGTGTGGAGAAATAATTAATTTCCATCAATTAACTAAACTAATATGAGTTAAATGATGAAGCCTGGGACTTAAGTACTTACAATAGTAAGTCGCCACAAACGGTGTATCTCGGATGCGAGAACCCCTAGTGGTCTACCGGGGAAATATACGAGTCAACTGGAGAATTTAATGTCAGGAAGGCACGTTGGCCATGGTAGCTCAAAGGTTAAGAGCGACTGGACGGAAACCAGGAGATCCGTGGATCAAATCCCGGCCATGGCATTGAATTTTTCATGTTGACTCTATCCATCATATACAGCTGGATCTGAAAACAAGCTATGTGCAACTGCCTAATAAAAGATTCCATTTATAGCTATGCTTCAATCTTTTGTATGCTGAGTTTTTTGCTTTAGATCCCTGTACTTTTGCATATTCATTTAATTCATGAAGTTAAAATTGCAGAAAGCAAAAGCACTTCAAACAACTAAAAGATATAATAACAAAAAAACTTTGCTAACTCTAGTCTGAGATTAGATAATATAGCATGGCAAGTTAATTACAAATGTTTACTGGTTTCAGTTTGTACAGCTTAACCCTTCAACTGATTCCCCTCTTCCAACTACAGCTGGCTTTTGTTCAGCGATGGAAGGAAAAGTGGGGATGGAGGGAGAGTTTGCCATCACCACTTATATCTTGTTATAATTCGCGTACATATAGCTGAATGTAGTATAAAAATTATAAGGACTGAACAAATAACCCTATATCGAGATTCAACTGTATTGGAACACCACAGTCGCACAAGAGCCGTAGATGCAAACGAAGATTTGCGAAACATGTCCTCAAAATAGGTACGAAAGTGAAGCAGATGTGTAAAAAATGCGACTCATCTAAAATTTAATAAAATAACCCTATGTTACATACTGATACAGATATAGTATGGAAAACAGAAACTGAAGAATTAAGTTCATTTTCCTTAAGTGGAACAAAAATATTTTACTGTAAGAAAGCAAATAGTATGATCATTTTGTGCATTATGAAATCATACTTTATCATTTCTACAAATTCCTTTATTTATGATCATCTATTGTCTTAACATTAAACAATGTTGTCAAAATGTGCCACAAATAAGTTTACCTGAGCTATATTTTCTGCGCTTCGAATGCATAATTCATTGGCATCTTCATAGTTGAGCAACATATATGGAAGCAAAGCCACAACATTCATAGGAAATGCCAAGCTCTGACTTGGATCAACCACCGGTAAATCCAGTAGCAGTGTGAATTGTGATAACAATGTTACTACTGGCTCGTAAGTGTTTGGGCTGGTGCATCCCTGAAATAATGTCATAAATCCATAATTTATAACTATTAAACTTAAATAATCTTAATTACTATGTATAAAAAACTAGAATAGAAAATATTAATTAATGCACTCATAATAGAACAACTACAGGAAGTTAGGCATCTATATAGCAATATTTTCCCTTGTAAAAGCATGGATCTACATAAAAAACCAATTATTTTCAGAATATTTGTTCAATGGTTTATTAGAGCTTTAGAAATAAAAATACAAAAGAAACAAGAGTAAAATTTTATACCATCTTCTTATCAGTCCTAGCACATGGAGGTCAAGGTAAAGGATGCCAAAAAAGATAAACTGAAAATATGAAATATAAATTAATAATAACTAAACACTAGTAACACAACTTCACTTATCTTATTTAAATCCTGGGGACCGGTTTCAAAGCAAACATCTGCTTTATCCTCAGCCACTCAGCTTGACATTCACCCACTAACTGACTGACTGACCTTGACCACTACCGGAGTTTGAAGGATAGCTCCTTATCTAAGTGCCATCTACCGGGGACAACACAAACTTATTGATGATGTCTATAGGAGGGATATCAAAATTCATTACGCAATCCTTATTTTTCAAAATAAATATCTTCTCCCAAACCATTAAATCTATTGGTTCCTTCAATTGTTTCAATAATTTAACTTCTGGATTTACTTCATGATTATATGACCAAAAATGATCAGCCACTGCCGATTTCTCGGTCTGTCTATATTTAATATTTCTAAAATGTTCTTTCTCCAGAGCGAAAGAACATTTTAGAAATATTAAATATAGACAGACCGAGAAATCGGCAGTGGCTGATCATTTTTGGTCATATAATCATGAAGTAAATCCAGAAGTTAAATTATTGAAACAATTGAAGGAACCGATAGATTTAATGGTTTGGGAGAAGATATTTATTTTGAAAAATAAGGATCGCGTAATGAATTTTGATATCCCTCCTATAGACATCATCAATAAGTTTGTGTTGTCCCCGGTAGATGGCACTTAGATAAGGAGCTATCCTTCAAACTCCGGTAGTGGTCAAGGTCAGTCAGTCAGTCAGTTAGTGGGTGAATGTCAAGCTGAGTGGCTGAGGATAAAGCAGATGTTTGCTTTGAAACCGGTCCCCAGGATTTAAATAAGATAAGTGAAGTTGTGTTACTAGTGTTTAGTTATTATTAATAACCTAGTTTACTTCACTGTCAGCAGCTTCAGTTTTTTACATAACTATGAAATATAAAACTTGTACAACTGACACTAGAATATACTCTATTTGATAGTAACGTCCTCAATATGGAAAGTATGACATCCTATCACAACAAACATTTTAAATCATGTAACGGTAGTTTTTGTTTGAACTGAAAGTGAGTTTTGTTTTCTGATCTGACTATTAGTGGGCCCTGTAATGACAATATAAAAAAATGATGTAGGTACGGTTGCTAGGGGATGAAAATCAATAATCTTTGTAGATATATGTTCTGTAATCTTGTTTCATGAGGATGAAAAAAATTTTGTGGTGAATCAGAAGGGATTTAAAAGTAAATAATAAATAAATAAATAAATTAGTGAATGAGTAAGTGAAAGAATAAATAAGACATAAAACTAATAACAACAAAAATAATAACAATAATATTGAAAAGCAATGACAATGATGGTGGTGATGGTGATAATGTATTCAAGACCTTCCACCAGTGAAGCAATGGATACCTATGGTGGAAGGAGACCTCTAGTTTAATTGCAGGTACCAGCATCAGGTTTTTCTCATGCCTGGAAGGTACCAATGAAGAAACTACTTGAGCGGAGAACATAGTTCCTGATCTAGTAAAATAAGCTTATGCATTCCAGGGGATTAAAAATGCAGCATGCAACATCCAATAAAATTCTGCTTTCTCTTGTGTAGACAGAGGTAGAAGATGCAGTATGGAGGCTTACTGTATCAGTTACTACATTACCAAACTTACAAAGAAAAACTGTGCAGCACAGTTTTATTCCGTTTTTTTTTTTCCTTCTTTTTTCTTGAGTTTTACACTGTCAACATTCACTGACTTAAGTTAACTATGAAGTCCTGAACTTAAGTATTTACAAGTTTGTAAGTCATAACTTACAAGCACAATATTACAAAATTAATTTGAGAATGAGTTGCGTTTGATAAGAAAAAATTTAAGTTATATGATTTACTTACAGTTATCCAGCCATGATACTTCAGTTGTTAAGGCAGTGACATGGGAAGCCATAAATCTATGTTGGAAATCTAACTATGGCATAGCATTTTTCGGGTCTGATTCTACCTTTTCATAGTATAATTAATTCAAAATGGATTGACGAACTGTATGATCAGTAACGCTCATTGTAAAACAGTGAAATTTCCTAACAGACTAGTCTTATCAAAAATGGAATATTCTTTTACATATTGTATCAGGTAATGTATTTCATATAACACATTTTCTAAATAAAAGAAGTTGTCACATTTTATTCATATACAGCATCGTATGTTTGAATGTAATTAGTATCAGTACTCTTTATTTGATGATTGAAATTCTTTATAAATTTGCATATCCATTATTGGTACTTCTTAATATTTTTATCACAACTTTCAGGCACAGCAGTTAATAGAACACTAATATTTTATTAAACAATGTTTCCATGTTGTATTCTGTAAATATATCTTTATGAATAATATCTATTGCATCTTTGATGTCAAATGATGGATTGCATTGAATATGTATAGTTCAATGTGGCCAGGATATTGCAACTTTGTGGGTTGCATAGAATTAAAAGTGTTATATACAAATATAACAATTTGTAACTTAAAACTTCACTTATCTTATAAGATATGATGCTACTTTTCTTATAAATTGAACAGAAAAAAGTATTGTTTGCAGAAATTTAAAAACACTCTTTATTGCAGTAAACAGGAACTTTGTACAACTCTTGCAACAGTAAAAAGACGTGACATACAGAAACAGCTGTCTTTAAGGTCGTCTCATTTCCTGTCTCCCGTAAACAAACAAAAGAATACTGCAGTACAACTCACAATTACAACCCCACTGCAACTACTCAACTCAACTGACTCTTCTCACGCTTTGCCGCTTAGTTATACCTTCCAGTCATTGTTCTAGAATGCAGTAGACCTCCCGAGAAAGATTGTGACAGCAAGAGAAAAACGGAAATATCCAGACATCTCTCTGTCTCTTTCTCTCTCTCGGCAAGCATCCAGCTCTATGCGCCACTCTGTCTCTTTCTTTCCTGGCCATGTGCGCCCAGCAGTGGCTTGTCGGGGCTCCAACACAATAATGCAATTGGTGACAATATTCTGAATGTATAAACTGCAGTTTTAGATAGTCAATTTTAATATACAAATGGATTCACCATTAACATTTACCTTAGGTACTCAGATTTATCATAGTGCTATTTAAAAATAGCTCCCATTAGAAAAAAATATTATTCCAATCCAATATATATTATCTTTCCAAAGATGCACTAAATTGTTTTATGGAAAAAATCAAACTTCAGTATTTGGGAGAGCTTTTGCTAAAAAAATTAGTAGTAATATCTATTAACAGTTAATATATAGCAACATTCATTAACGATTAACTTATACAAATATGACTACCTACAAAAGCAGTAGTCTGCTTTATTTCTAAAAATGACATAATTATTGAAACTATACCTTTAGTAAGAGTGCATGAACCCCTGGAAAAGCAGTCCACTTCAACTGAGCCTGCAATTTCTCCACTTTATCACGAGCATCAGGACGGTCCAATGGAAGGCGATGCATTACTCGACTCAGTAAACGCAGAGCTAAAAGGAACTCATGTTCGTAATCAGATTCAAGGAGGGATACTGCAAGCCAGAACAATTGTGCCAAGATTGTCATCTTGTCATCTTGTGTAGCAGAATCTCCCAAGAGCTTCAGAGATTGTGCAGATCTTGAGCGCGACAGATTTGTGGAATATTTGTTCAGACTGCAACCTGAACGTGCCTCCAACTCTGATGATGTGCGTCCTCTCATATCTATAAAAATGCCAGAAAGCTTTTATAAGCATTTGAAGGTATTTCCTTTCTTGGAAGTGTTGAAAACAGTGTTGTTATGATAAATTAAATTTAAAGGGAGTCGATTAATGACACTAAACAACACTTACTTTTAATTTTTTCTGGAACATGTTTCAGAGACTTTGCCTCTATCCTCAGCTGGCCATCGACTGGTTCTCATTGGTGTAGTTGACGATATTTTGTCTACTACAACAATCGTCAACTACACCAATGAGAACCAGTCGATGGCCGGCTGAGGATAGAGGCAAAGTCTCTGAAACATGTTCCGGAAAAATTTAAAAGTAAGTGTTGTTTAGTGTCATTAATCGACTCCCTTTAAATTTAATTTGAAGGTATGTTAATAAATTAAATTCCTTTTATAACATCAAAAATTGTGCAATTTTAGGAACTTTAGTATAACATTAGTTGATTTATACATCACTATGTTCTCTCAATTTATTGCTTCTGTAATGCTCTTTAAACATAAAAGTAGATAAAGCATGAGGTTTATCTATCTCATTGTTTTCACAAAGTATACTATTTCAAGACTAAAATTTATCACCATTATTATCACTATTGTCATTATCATCATCATCATCATCATCATCATCATCATCATCATCATCATCATCATCATCATCATCATCATCATCATCATCATCATCATCATCATCATCATCATCATCATCATCATCATCATCATCATCATCATCATCATCATCATCATCATCCTCATCATCATTATTATTATTATTTTTTTTAATTGTTTAATATGCTCCAATATAAGTGATATTGGAAAAAGGATAATGTATAAAATGATACTCAAATGAGGTCAGGATCCCTTCATTTTTCAGGATAGGGGAAAACCTTGAAAGAAAACTTATCCAGATAACTCACCCCGACCACAATCTGAACTTGAGACCTCTTAAATCTGAGGCAGATATTTTTCCCCATAAATTGGTCTGTCTAACATTAAAAGGCAGATCATAACTTGCTAACATTTGAGATAAGTGTTAGATAAAAATGCACTGAAAATTACACAATATGGTATTTTAGGCAATTACGGTGAAGTAACTGAATTATAGAGATAGACTTAATGCACAGCTTCACTATCTGGGTTTTTTATGATCAAGAACATACATACTCCTGCGAGGGGTCCCGGGTTCAATTCCCGGCTGGGGGAGGGGATTTGGATTTCTCTCCAACCAAGATGATTCCTCATCTTCCCCAGAATCTAGAACTATGAATGAGAGTGCAAATGTGTGCGTGATCTAATGATTAAAATACCAACGAATACGAGTTAACACCTTCAATATGTTCCAAAGGAAAATGGCAGTCGATATGACCATTGCATTTAAAGGCAAAAATGGGGCAAAAAAAAAATACATACATACAAGGATCTTTTCCTCATTAACAGCTGATTCCAATGGTTGAACTTTTTACTTCAGTTGGCAGCAGTATGCATTTTGAGCAAGCTTTCTTCAATAAATGTACGAAGCTCATTATATACGCTTCTCATCTTGGTAGAAGCTTTCCATATATGAACACAAAGAGGATCTAATGAATTTTGTTGCATCATTTGAAGAAAACGTTATTAAAAGGTACAACAAAAATATTATGCATCACATTCACATGTCTTTCTCTACTGTTCTTCCATAAACTATTCTTACAATATCTTATTCTACTATCTACTTTCTTTTTTTTTTTTTAATTGAAGAAAGCATTTAAAGAAATTAATTCATTATATATTTCATGACTGGTACAGCAGCAATACAGTATACTGAAGTAATAATTCATTTATTTTAAAAGTGCTTTGATATGTGATGACTTTTAAATTCCAGTTTTTGCATGGCCACAATAAAGAAAGAATTATGACTTATCACTTGAGAAGGTATAAGCAATTGCAAATTCACATCAATAACAAAGAATATTTGACATAAAAATTTATTTTACATAACTTGTATATTTTAACAACTTCTACATTTTTTGTGCACAAATATTTTGTCTATCTCTTGAGGCTTACCAGTTATATAAAAGTCATTTAGAATGAAGAAGAGAAACATTCTGTTAAATTACAGTGTAAGTGAAGCAAAATTAGACTCATAATATTTATTTATCTGAAGTTGCCTTCCCTATTAATAAGCTTCAAAAACTTAATTGATGTACATTAATGCTTATTTTATAAAACCTCTAAATGACTAAAGATACATTTGCTGACAGTTTCAAGTTTCAAATACCTGTGTCTGCACTTTCCTTACTCTTATCAATAGCAAGTAGACAAAGTATAGCAAGTAGACAAAGGATTGCATTTCATCCAAAAATTGGATAGCAAAATTTTAAAAATTATGAGACTTTTGGATGAAAAAGTTTCATATTTTCAAAGAAAAATGTGCAAAATAAGTTCTGTATCTTCCAAAGGTGCAACATGGAGCTTTGTAAGAAAAACACCATATCCCCTACTTTAAATCACCCTATTACAAAGAAAAAATGTCACTATGTTTTATTTTAAGAGGAGCAGTTTCAAAAAATCTGAAAAGTATGCTTTTGCCTTTTTTATATTTGCATAAAATAGTGCAACTTTCCTGCAGTGTTCTAGAATAGCCTTCCTAATTATTTTAATATATTATTAATACGAAATGTTTTACAATATCCTAAATACTGAAAGAATGTGTACCATGCAACTTATGTTGTAGGCAAAAATGCTGGTTGAAAATATGCTTCACAGATAAACTCAAAATATGTTTTCTTCTGAAGTTTGCACTTGGAAAAGAAGTAGATAGTCTGTGAAATCATCTTGAAAGGATTCTTGCATATGAAATACAGAACACAACATATGGGCCAGAATACACTTGTAAAACTTAACACTGTAAGGTGTTCTAAGTTAAGTTTTATAATTTTGATGTACCTGTTCTGAGTTTGTATTACAGGGAAGGATCTGTCCTCTTACAAAAATATTCTTTCAAAAGCCAAGAGTATTTTTAGGTTTTTGGTCTTTTTGCAACCTCCATTTCTTTTCTTTTTTTTTTTTGGGGGGGGGGGGATATAGACTAAAGTAATATGTACCATTATTTTTTACAAATAGAAATTTAGTAAAATTAAAAATATATATATCCAGAAAAGGTTTAAGACCAGCCATAGTGTTAATATGTCCAAAAATGTATATGATATGTTCTACCAGAATTCTAGAAGCAGTAGTTGTTTGGAACATCAAATATCTAAAATTTAACATTGGTACGATATGTAAGGCAGGCTCTCCTGAAAGATGGTTCTGATAATTTTGATTAAATACCACACATACATGCAATTTGTAAGACAAAAGAGGGGAATTAGCACACATGGCCAGTCACTACCTACTGAACAATAACCCGGAAATGCACTGGCCCTTTTATGCTGCCAATCAATTCCAGAGTCTTCCTTTTAGCCTTCTTGAGAACAACCCAGTTAAAGAAACTTCTGTTCTGGAACAATTGTTTGCTGGATCTATATACGAGAGCACTCAAGTGAGCCAGTCACCTAGTAAATGAGAGTTGTAAGGTTACAAAGTCTTCAACAGAGTTGTGTTGTCCTACGTAAGCACAACAATGGTTTAAATGAATATTAGTGTTACGATAAACTCTATGGATTAGACGTGCTTGCTCTGGATGTAAGCGACAGTGAAATTAAGTGTAAGATATTGCTTTCCTAATTTTTTAAGTAAGAAATAGAGTGTGATTAGCATAACTGGTGTTGTCATTTTGTCAGAATAATTTTTAACTGACCGAGTAGAGAAAGTCAGTGAATGCAATACATGATACTTTTTTAATATCAGGCAACTGTTAAAACTAATGTTTCTTTTTGATTTTTTGTATTGTTTTCCCCCCATTAAAATCCTAATTCCATTCAACTCTTTGGGCTTTTCTTATGCTTGTGTTTCATTTAAAAGATGAATATTCTAACTGGAGGTTCTATTCCTCTTGCTCAAACATTATAAAAATCAATAAATAGGTAAATGAATACAAGAAACGTAAGCAAAACAAGTTAATGCACAATAGTCATTCAAGTTGCATGCAATTAGGAATACATAAAAACACATTTAGGGTGGATAAAAATTATACCCTCCTTGCAGCAAACCTCTCTCTGATTCTATATGTAACAATAGTGGTGATCACCACTGCATCACTGGTCTATCTTCTAAAAGCACACCACAAACCCTTTCTATTGTGTTTTATATAATTTAGTCAAGTCATTTAGAGTAGGTATAGTATGTTACAAGTTTGTTTAGTTTCTTAATTTATGGAAGCTCTTTGCTATAGTTCTTGGCATTCCATTTTACATTTGGCATGAAAGACTGTTTCATTTTTGCTCAGAGGATACTTTATCAAGCTTGAGATTCTTTTAAAAGAATGAATGTGTATATAAGGGCGCTCAACTACAGGGGTTATCAGCAACCTTTGAAAAATTCATGGCGAAAGTCAGATATAAACCACACTATAAATTAAGAAAACGGTAAATAAAGTCACAAATATAATACATGTACATAATTAAAACAAAAGTCATGAGATTCTTTTACATGCTGTAAATCTATGACACAATATGAGTTTAATTTCCTTCTGAAGGATGTTATGCTAAGAATTTTTATATCTAAAAACAACTCTCCGTAGGGGAGGGGATCTGTCCCCTTCAGCTGCCGTGGTGCGGGCGCTGCGGACCCCTAGCACTCGTGATGCCTCTGACGCTACTATAGGAACCTCGAGCCGAACATTCGAGCTCCTCCCTGATTGGGAGTTGTTCGGATTGGGTTGGATTCGAGGGGGCAGTGGTTCCCGATACCCATGGGAGATCGGATACGTCTCCGGACAGGGTTGAGGGAAGCCATGAATATTCCCGCGTACTAGCCAGCATAGCTAGTAGAAGATGTGATAGATCACCAGGCGGCCCCACCGAGGTCATATCGGTAGCCTTCCCCTTTTGGAGTTGACGTGCGTAAGTGGCATATCCACTTCCATCCTGTCTTGAGTCCACAGGACCAGATGGGGGGGGGGGGGGGGGGCTTGTTAGCCTTAGGTTTTGCCCTATGGAAAGCCCCATGCAGGCACCGGGTGCCCTTTTGGGACAGCTCGGTAACTCCCTGGTCGAAGGAGGCCCAGGTCCTTGGTCCTACGGGTCCAGGACTAATGGGAGTAGAACCTCTGGCATTAACAACATCTGAAAACAACTCTCTTCCCCCACCAAATTTCAACCCACAACCTCTGGAACCAGAAGCTAAGCGTGTTACCCCTAGACCACAAATGAATTGCACTCAGAATATGAGATGTATCTTGATGAAGAAGTGAGTAGCTTCACTTTTAAGAAACTCTCAATATCTGACCATATGCAATGTTATGCAACGGAGATTTGGAAATTCTAAATGATCGTTAGCTTTTTCACCTTCACTGAGTATACATCCGGATAATTGTAATGGAAGCAAAGCAAACTAATTGACTGCACTAATGTAATTAAATAGCTTATAATTATAACATGAGATACTCTTGTGAAAATGCATGAGTTTTCTAAAATAGATAAAACATTTACTACCTTATATGATGATAGAATGACAAACCACATTAGGAAGGATGATTGCATACCTTTGTTGTCTGCAGCAGGTGAACCAGAAGCCTTGCGCATGCAATATGACACAGAGTAGCTTGTGCTACGTGTGTGGCCAGCCTGGTTCAAGTGCTGAGCCAATGGTCCAGCATTGCAGGCATATCCACAACCAGGACTTCTCTTTCCTCCCACTACAGCCCCTGGTCCCACAGATTCCTTGTTGTTCAGATTTGGAGTTGACTTGAATATCTCCTTCATGAAATCCAAAGGACGGAAGTCTGACTCCAAAGAATCTACTGCAGCTTCAAGAGTGAGTAGAAGTTCTGTCACATAACCCTGTCAAGCAAATGAAGAAGGAAATATTGTAACTGAGACAAAAAAAGAGCTGTATTTTTCATCTAAGTAAAGTAGATGCTAAGGTTTTTGTTGGACCAAAATTAAAATAAGGTGTTTAAACCGGCCAACATTAAGTTCACTTCAATATGAGATACACAACTATGGTGTCTGAAATTCTTAGTTAGCTTCTATTTTGTTGACAACAGAAGGTAACCTGAAAACTGAAAGAAGTGTAGAAATTGTGTTAATGTATAGTTACAATGGCAACACTGGGTAAATACTTTTAATTCTTAAAATAGCAACTTTCTCACCTCCCTTATGCTGTGATAATGTATCTGCTCCGGATACCTAGTTCAAATTTGGTTGCAGTTAATCACCTGAATAAGGATTTCTTCCAAAATTTTCTCTTATCCTATGAATAAGGAAAGTTGGTAACCCTAAGCTGAACAGATCCTGGACTTATTTGCGCATAAGTTGACTCATTTTATTAATTCACCATCCTTTAGACCAATCCAATTAAATAATGTTACACTTAATCCAAAACAAGAAAGTAAAAGAGCCATTTTGATTATACGTATATCCTTTACTGCATTTATTGAAACCAAAATTGATGAATCTTCTTCTATTTCTCAATAACTTCATTATGTTTGAGGTTTCATCCAAAATTATTTACCGAAACACAATACTCTGTTAGGAATCTGTAACTTCTCTTAAAATAGATTGAAAAATTTAAATCGGTTATTACGCTAATAACACAAAAAATGAAGAAAAAAGCAATAAATTAGTCTTCAGGCTGCTCTACCTGGATCTGAACAACAAAAGCAGTTAGGAAGAGCCTACCAACAGAGTTTGTTGGCATCTTTAACTTCTCGTTTATGAACTTTGTTTGGAGAGTACAGTAAAACTGTTACACTTATAAAATCATTCCTGACAACTCTGTCTCTAATTCATCTATAGAATACAGCCTTAAGACACCTCTGTGATGGCGAGAGTAGCATGCGTGCCTCACATTCAAGAGGTCCTGAGTTCAAGGCTCAGATAAGGTTTATCTGGATGACATTTCTTCCAGAGTTTTCCTCTATCCTCAAAAGAAAAATATTAGATACCTAGAAGTACTAAGGAGAACAGGCATGTTGCGAAGTGAGGACAAAGAGCTGAGTGATATGGCAACCAAAAAGAAGATGGGAGAAGTTACAAAAATAATGGCTTGGCTATGAGATTTAAACAAGAATGGAGGAAGTGGGATATCAGAGTTAGAGATTAAAACTTAAGAGCTGGATAAGAGTGAGTGAGTGAGTGAGTGAGTGAGCGTGCATGCGTGCGTGCGTGCGTGTGTGCGTGCGTGCAGAGTTTTAGGGTCTGTTGACAGCTAAGTCATATGGGCCTGCTGGGTAATATAAACACAAAGATGATAAAAATGTAAAGAAGAATGGAGAGTGTGGAAGATAACATAAGAAGATACAACCTAATAATTTCTGGGGCGAAATAATGAAATGAGATTAAGAATGAATATGAGAGCCTTCGAACAGCATGATGCACTTAGAATTGGCAAATTAGAAGGCAAAAGAAACATACTGGTTAAATTCAGTACAACGGAATTGGCAACAGAAGTACTAAAACAAGCAGAAAAGTTAAGAGGAACATCTATTTATATCAACACACATTTATCATACAAGAACAGAGAAAACAGAGGGGTCTAACTAAAGAAACAAGAAAGGCAGAAAACAAGGATATAATGCATTTATTTATATCCACAAATGTAAAATGCTGCATGAATAGCTGAGGAGAGAAGCAACATAAGCAACATCAAAAAAGCAGTGAATGAGTGTTAATGCAGCAGAGACAAACAAGCTGATTTCAATATATGATGGTTTATTTTAATATATATATAAACTCCTTCAGCATTAAGTCATATCAGATGAAATGGATGAAGTGATGCTCAAATAAGTCCAGGTTACATAGAGTTTAGAGTTAACTGACATCTTTCATGATAAGAGAAAATCCCAGAAAAAACCTTATCCAGGTAGCTCCCCTAGACCAAGATTCGAACTCGGGACCTCTGATTTGAATGTTCATGTGTATGTACATGTGGAGAAAATGTAGTGTATGCTTATGGAAGGGAAGTGGTGAACAGGACTAATGGAAGGAACACTCAAAAATGGTAGTCGTGAAAAATAAAATAAAAAAAGATGAAACTTGCTTTATTGGCAGGGAAACAAGGTGATCAAGTGGGAACACAGTTGATCAGGAAAAAACAGAGAGAAACAATTGTGGGGACACAAAGGGTTGGAAAAGGAGTGAGAATTAGGCAGGGGAAATCAAGAATACAGGCATATGATCAAGACAAAAATATGGTTATTAAGGTTAAATTGCACAAAAGAAAGAATAATATAGAATCATGAGTAGAGAAGAAGATATGAGCAAATGTGATAAAACAATAGATCACTGTGGGGAGTGGAAAAGTGGCAAGTGAAATGTAATAACTGTAATAGAAAAAGAGGAGGCAAAAAAAGAGGAGGAGTGTACGTGAGAACATAAAAAAGTGAGGTTAAGTAAATCCAGGCCGAGTGAAGTGATAGTAATATGAAGTTGAAATAAGAGGTAAATATGGTGAGAGAAAGCCAAAAGTTTTTCAATAGTGAAAAATTAATACAGCTGGGCAAATTCCAGAAAGGATAGGGCGATCAGAGTGGGGTTGTGAGAACTAGTACAGATTTTCATCCTCTAATGTTAAGTCATATCGGACAATGAATGAAATGGGTGAAATGATGCTCAAATAAGTCCAGGGTCCATAGAGCATAGAGTTACCCGATATTTGCCTTTCAGAATAAAGGAAATGCCAGGAAAAACCTTATGCTGTAAGAACTCACCCTGACGGAGATTCAAATTTGGGACCACTTGAATGTGAGGCAGACACACTACCATCTATGCTACTGAGGCAGGCAGAGAAGATGAAAAAGTGTGATGAAATAATATGTAATTGGAAGAAGGAATATATAAGTGGTTAGTGAGGTTGAACCAGTTGTAAAAGGGAAACGACACAAGAAAAGGAGAGACGTGCAAAGGAGAAATATTGAAAAGCGAGGTTAGCAAAATCCAGACTCATTGAAATAGTAGTAATAAGAAGTTAAAACAAGTGGTAATCATTAAAAGGGATAAATAAAACTTTGGTAAATACTGAGTTAAAAGTTGATAAATTTATGAATTCCCCTTGACAAAACTTATATTATCCATGTTTGAACATTTTACTGATAATAATCAGTCTCCTTCATGTGTCCTTGAATGAATGAGAGAGAGTGAGTAAGTAAGTGAGTGAGTGAGTGAGTGAGCAAGAGTGTGGTTTAAGGACCCATCGACAGCTAGGTTGTGTTGTAGATGATACAAATTTCCTTCTAGGTTATATTTTCTTTTATGACTTATGACATATGACATATTAACTTCCTTGTTACAATAACCACTGTAATTCTTTTGTTAGATATAGTACAACATTCAGTTAACAAACTATGCATTTAAGTTCAGTTCTTGCCTTCTGTTAGATAATCACCTGCATATCTTCTCCTTGCTCAGCCACAGTTTCCACAAGTCTCGACAGAATATCAGACAACATTCTGGAGGTTATAGGAACTCTCAGGGCCCGGAACACCTGTACATAATTATGTTACAGCAAAATTTAATGAATGGTAACTAGTAAAATGCATGTATTCAAAATACAATATAAAATGTCAATAAGCAATAATAATAAAAGCACAGCACCTGCAGAGAACGACCCGCATAATGTCGTGAGGAACACGACAAACCAAGCTGAAGTGCAGTCTGGGCCCAGCGCTCACTGATCAGAGCATGCGGTAGAGAGTCCCTGAACACCCTCAGAACATGTTGTAAGAATACATCCAGCTGTTCAACGCTTCTCACAGACCACACTTTGGCAGTAATATCTTCATAGTTCCACAGAGGTTGATTTTGCCTGCATTTTATAAAAATAAGAAATCTTTTCTTGAGGGAAACACTTTGGCTTATTTTAAAATTTATTTGCTTTTGGAATAATTAAGTTATTTTAACATTTATGTGTCAGCTTCTGGAGTCTGTTATTTCACTCTCTCTCTTCACTGTCTACACTGAAACTTACTTCAACATGTTTCAAGGCTGATGTTTGAGGCATCCATCTCTGATACATATTCTAGTAACTTCTGTTGTAAAAAGCATATAAATATTCTGTTTGTTAATAACGCTGATAATTACCATATTATATCAGCACAAATCAGTGTGCTGATTGCAGGATCTTTCAAATGCCAGTAACTCTACTGAAATTGGGTTGTCGCTTTTATGCACACTTAAAAACAAGCAGTCAGGGCTGGCTTTGAACTTGCCAAGTTGGAATCAGTAGGTCATAATCTAACCAACTCAGTTCTGATATTGAAAGTTGAAAGTAATAAAATGTCCAACATCGTTACATATATATGAGAATTGTTTTTTACTTAAGTACTATCTCAATGTTCAAAAGATTAGGCTCAAATACAATTTCAGCTAAAAATACCTCTTATGATATTTAAGTTAATCACAGTATTATTTCATGCAACAATGCTTATATAAAAATTAACTCTACAGTTGCTTGGTTCAACTTATGAAAACATTATATACTATACAAAACTATAATTTTTCCTTTCCGTATTGCTTATTAAAATAATTTGATTTCTGTCAAAATTTTATACTAAGATTTCATCTTGAGGTTCTCTGAATATAAAGAAGTTTAAAAATAGATCCGTCAATGTGCGTGTGTGTGTGTGTGTGTGTGCGTGTGTGTGTGCGTGTGTTCGTGCGTGCGTGGGTGCGTGCGTGGGTGCGTGGGTGTGTGCGTGTGCGTGTGCGTGTGCGTGTGCGCGTGCGCGTGTGCGTGTGCGTGTGCGTGTGCGTGTGCGTGTGCGTGTGCGCGTGCGCGTGCGCGTGCGCGTGCGCGTGCGCGTGTGCGTGTGCGTGTGCGTGTGCGTGTGCGTGTGCGTGTGCGTGTGCGTGTGCGTGTGCGTGTGCGTGTGCGTGTGCGTGTGCGTGTGCGTGTGCGTGTGCGTGTGCGTGTGCGTGTGCGTGTGTGTGTGTGTGTGTGTGTGCATGTGCACGTGCACCAAATAACAAATTTAGGATTTCATTTAGTTATAATAAATATTTTGCCACAGCCTTCACTTTTCTTGTTGTTTAATTGTAAATTTATTTTAACATGTTTCATAATTCAAGTGCATCCAGAGCTTTATCAAGTAACATAGAAATGTATTATTAAAAGACAAGATAACAGAAATTTGTTTTCAAATTATTTATTATAATTCTAATTTTATATTGCTTCACTGTGAATAGTTTCTTTAGTTTTCACCTATTATTTTGTATTTGAGCTTAGCACCTCCCATTATACAACACAAAACCGCTCTTCACAATGAAAAGCTTTTGTTATTGTTCATTTGTTTAAATGATCAATTGGGTTTAATTAAATACTGAATATTATTTGAAGCAAAAGGTTAGAAACAGTGATGTATTTAACATTTGAAAGTAATGAGTCGGTAATTCATGTTGTGTTTGAATTACCGACTTATTACTTTCAAATACTGAATGTTTAACATATATGCATAACAAATAAAATGCATGAGCCAGCGCACGTGCGTGTGTAGTTAATGCTGCGATATTTAGCAACAAAGCTTCTCCTTCTTGCCTCCTAATATTTTGAGGTCAATTCTGAAAAGTTTTTAAGTTGTTCACAGATATATGTTCCATATTCATTCCTTATTCCTTGTTGCACAACAGACAATTTGAAGATGATATAAAATATAAATCTTAAATTTTCTGTGAAGTGCCTGTGAAGTTCTCTTCATTCTGAATGAATTCTGTTTGTTAACAGACTTACTGAATAAAACTTTATTGAAACTTAAAACTTTAAAACTTTTATATAACAGGAATGTCTTCAGGACTGAGACACCACTATGAATGACCTACATTTAAATGTTTTAATTTAATATGATTACATTAACCTAATTTAAAATTTTAAGTGTGCAATCAATCAATCAAGCAAACAAACAAAAAATACTAGAAAATACACATAGTAAAACATTTTTGTGTAATGGTCTAAAAGATACCTTGATGCCAAGAATAGAATTAAGGACTTGATTACATCCTGAATGGCCATATTAGGTCCAGGCTGAGGTCCAGTCCAGCTTATTCCATCTTCAGGTGTGATAATTACTGGAGGTGCAGGTGAAGTCACAGACACAGCACTCGCCTCACCTGAATATATTACAACTTAAGTCAAACATACCAATAGTGTTTCAGAATACAGTACCAAAATGTGAGCTCACTGATGTACTTAAATATCAACGGCAAACACCGTAAGTGTATGAAAAGTGGTTAACACTGCTGGTATGGGCTTTCTTGCAAATGCAATCTCGGGTGTTTGGTGTAGATTTCTCTTTGAAGCTTTTATCTTGCTAGATTGTTTTTGGAGAATGAGCAGAATTCTACCATGTATCCATAGCTATTCCTATTGTAGCAGTGGCTTTAGCTAGTTAACTTAAATTTTAACTTGTTTTCTATAGTAAAAAGAAAGTTAACTCATTCTCTCTCTCCCTCTCTCTATTGTGTGTATAGTTAAAGTCCTCCAGCATTAAGTCATAATGGATGATGAATGAAATGGGTGAAATGATGCTCAAATGACCCCAGGGTCCATAGTGCTTAAAGTTACCCATCATTCATCTTTCAGGATAAGGAAAAACCCTGGAGGGGTGGGGGACTGTTTCCAGATAACTCACCCTGAGCAAGATTCAAACTTGGGACCTCTTGAATGTGAGGTAGACATGCTAGTATCTATACTACAGATGTAGTAGAAAGTGTAATTGTCAAAGTGAATAGCAATTCAATAGAAAACAATTAATGTAGATATTTTGTATCTCTATTTTCAGAAATCATTTCCATATGCACAGCAGTATTGTAAGACACTATGAGCACGACAAATTTTTGAATTATTACTTTGTTCCATTCCATTTGCAACAGTCTTACACAAGGTAAAGCAAAGAATGACTCTCTTTGTATACTCCTCACAAGATAACATTAACTTAAATACTTATCATTTAAATCATATTTAGAAATCAGTTGCAGGTTAATTGTATTTTAGGATGCTCCTAATCCTTAGTAAATTATGTTCTGATGTTATCTAAGAGAAGAATAACAAAGATGTCATTATCACATTTACTTTAATTTCTGAAAGCTACTCACCAGCACTCGAGACAGCAATTCCTGGTGTGGATCCTTGCTGCAGCGCCACTGTTGTAGTTGTCGAATTGGTTGGAAGAGGCCCTTGTAAATAACTGTCAAATTCTGGATTGGGCTCTGAAAGCAAATAATATATGTTATTATTCTGCTGCTACTGTCTGAATTTTCAATAAATATTAGGTCACATGAATGTAAGAACTGTTTCAGCCTTTGCTGTAAATATTTGCATCTGAGTTTGCAGATACAGCATGGCAGTGACATCTATTCACATGCCCCTAGTATGTGTGTATGAGTTAATGTTCAGGTATTTAGCAACAAAACCATTAATTCTCCTTCTTGCCTCCCAATATTTTGCCACTGGTATAAGATCTGAAGTTCCATCTTATTATTTTTATGTGACCTATAAAATGCAGGTATCTGGAGAATATGCTTAGCCATGACTTCTTTCCTTGAACCTAAAACAGTTATTGTCTTCTATTTGTTATGTATGTACAGCTTATATCCATATTGTTATGGAATTCAGTTCTACGTTCTGCTACTCTCTTAGTTAAGATCCTGTAGAACTCAGAAATGAGAGTTAAAGGAACCATTATGTTTAAGTATTGGAAGTTCTTATGTTTTTTTTTTTTTTTTTTGGTATAAAGCTAACATAATACAAAGTGTTGTTATTGCAGACATTGTACCATTTTAAACGTTTTATAACATCACAGAGTACAGTGTTAAAGTAAACAGAATTGACACTGCCTGATACAAAACAAGATACCTATGACGAGCTTCATTTCAAAGCCCACTGTGTCCAATATGTAAAAATTTTATAGGAAAAGCAAAAAAGGCAATGCCCCTAAACTTCAAGTGCTATGGAAATTTTGAGGAAGAATAAAAATGCAAATATTACTAAGCACTTTCACTTAGGGCCTTGGTGTCATTAAGGGGAAATAGGGTGGTTACCTTTCCCCCTCCTAGTTAACCTTCACAGGTGACGTAACAGATATCGGGGTGAGGAAGAGCGTGTGGAGGTGAGGAAGATTCAGTGGCGGGTTGTTTAACTATTTATTCATATTTTTATGTGCATAATGTGTATTGTGATCTATACTTTTATAGCTACATGTTAATAATTATTAGTTCATTAATTTAAGTGGTGTTCTTACTCTTCTTAGATGTTAATTTGTCAAAGTCCAGCTCTGTAACAGGACATACTGACTGTCCGCTGCTTACTTGCATTTGCTTTAAAACACAAAGAGATGTAGACATACCACAGTAGCCAATGCCACTCAGCTGTTCCCCTGCACCCTGCGCCACTAAGTGAGAAACTGAAGGGGAAAAGGAGGGGAGTCACTCTCAGCTACACTTGATGGCACCACTGATTTAGGGGATACAATCATTGAAATCACATCTAAAATGCACTTCATAAAATGAGGAGACATTATGGGACATTATGACACATTATTGCGGACATTATGGGATTTGAAGCTACCACATGAAAAACTTATTTTTGCAGCACAATGAATTGCTTTATTAAAGACAATTCATAACAGACATATACTGGAAAAAATGACTACATTATGGCATTGCTTCAAAATAAAAGAAATGACCTGATAACAATTATGAGAATTCTAATATTATCTATGGTATGAATTCTAAACATACAAAAACATAAAGAGTAGGATGATGAAAATTCTGAAATTAATTGAAAGTAACAGTTACTCAAGTATCAATTTTGAAATTCAGGTAACATATTAATCAAACATCTTTTAAATTGTATACATTCCACATTCTTTTTCTAAAGTCACACAGTTCATCATTCTGGTCACTGGCATATTCCAAAGAAAATGAAGTAAAATTCAACATCTTTTCAAGGAACTTCAAAACATTGTTACTTCTCCAGTCTTACCCAAATTTCTTTCTTAAGAAGTTTTCTTCATCATTTTTCTTTTGTAATTATGCTACTGGTTGTAGGTACCACTGTAAGTTCTACAATCATTTGTGCTATCTTGCCTCTCTTTAACAGTAGAGAAAACTGTCAGGAAGGGTCATAATTACATATGTTAGTTCCATCTTATACAAACTGAGTCTTTTCCATTCTTCAGACTTTTCTGTAGATTATGCATTTCATCTCACTGATCCCATCACATTTTTTGTAATCTTCAAAAAATTGAAATTTTTTATAATCCAATCCTTTCCAATAACTTGAAATGAACCCAGTTTCTTGCAAATTTTATGATAATCACTTGGTGTCAAAATCTCAGAATCCTTTTCTTTAGTAACATCAAGTAACCTGTCTGTTAGCAGGAAAGAACGGACCCTTACAGGGAAGATGAGAGTAACTGTTTTCAAGTGATTAGGAGCTTTACTGCGGAAGTAATAAGCAAGGGTATGTACAATTTCATATTCTTGTTTTGACCTCTGCTGCCATCTAAAGCCTTAAATGGTTCATATCTGATAAAATTCAAATGTTGCAAAGAAATCGTAAACAGCTGATGACACCTCAAGGGAAGCTCTTTCAGCCTCATTCCCTGTCCATACACCGAAATGGAGGTTCGAATTGACAATGTCTGTAATGTAGAATCCAATATAGTGCTCTTAAAATAATATATACATACAGAGCTTACCTCTCCTCAGACTGAAGTTGCTGCTTCATTTTCCTTTGTTTCTGCTTCTTCGACTACCTTTCCGATTATCATCAAACAAAACATCCTAAATCATCTTGAAACATATGAGAACAGCAGTAACACAGAAGAACAGTATTCACTAACAATAAGTGACACAGATTGCCTGCTAATAATTATTTACCAGTTTAACCAACAGCAAGCAATAAAAACTCCAGGGCATACAAGTGATGGTAAAAGAGGACAAAACTGGGTTTGCACAGACCACTAATTAGACATAATCACATATGAAACAATCACAAGATTCACCACAATCACAAGATAATCACCCATCTGAAGAATGGTTACATATCTACAAGATGGATCTCACTTGGACAACAACTCAGGAGCAGGAATTTAAGTGTGCACTGTTCTCACTCTATCAACCAGCAGGATACCACACAACAAATTTTGATGCAGAAGTAATGGCTATTCATATTTTACTCCAACACTTTCTATACAGAATAGATAAATTAAAAAATGCTGTCATATTTTCTGATTCTAAAGCAGCATTATATGCAATAAGTTCATATAAAATGAGGTCAATCCAAATGAAAGAATAGCACAAAATGATCCAACAACTTTAAAAACTACAGAAAAGAATTATATTACTAGTCGGCTAAGATATGAATGCACTTGATGGAGGGCAGCACTTTCTGTTTACTACTTGAAGCTTAGGGAACCATGCAGAGCGAAGGAAGCGAGGCCGGCTGATGTCTTCACGTTAGTTCTAGGAAGCAGCAAGTATGGGAATGTTTGTATCCGTATCTGCTATATCCGTGTTACTGTTCCCTTTATCAGCTGTATCAGTGGCACTGCGTTCTTTTGCTTCACTATTCATATTCTCGAAATAACATTTATCACGAGTGCAATCTTCATCGTCAATATCGTTGCTTTCTAGAACCATGTTTATAATCATATCTTCAATTGTTTCCTCCATTAACCCATCTCGGCGCTTAAAATCTTTCTCAGTTCCTTTCACGTGTATCCAATAATTTTGTGTAATTTGAGCTATGCAGCTTGTTGTCAAAGCCTTCAGATTACTCAAAGTAATCGATGATACATCTTTTGTTTAATTAAATTCCAGATAGCTCTATAGCATTAAGGTCACAGTGCTATGGAGGAAAGCATAAGACTGTAAAGCCCCTTTGTTCCATAATTCTAACAATCCAATAAACAGACTCTTTTAAAATTAATTTTCACTATCTCTAGCTCATTTTTTGTCATTTGCGGATCATGTTTAATTTTCTTTTGTGTTAGCCAATTAATAACTTGTGCTTTTCGAGATGAAGTGTTAGGGGCTTTATTTTCCTGTAAGGTATGGCACAACAATGATTTCAGGTGGAATATTTTATTCTAATTTCTCTTCTACCCACTTTTTATAATTTTGACTGTTCGTTGCATCATGGTAATTTGCTGATTTGGATTTTGAATCGAAAATCAATTCTACTTCGTCAATAAATCCCATGGACCTCCCAGCATGTACAACAATTGCTCTTTGACCAGCACTAGTATTAGTCAACACACCTGGTACTTCGTAATATTGCCAGCACTTCTTGACGGCATAGTGAGTATGTACCCAAGACTCGTTCGTATAAACTCCTGGTTTACGTGTGCCTTTTACATTTTCACTAATAGCCCTTAAGTACTCTGCAAGTTTTGCAACAATTTGTGGTTTCTCCATTAGCACAGATTGTTTGATTTTGCATTTCTTACATTGAAATCCCATTTTCCTTAATATGTTTCTAAATGTTTCTTTGCCACACTGAATATTTATTCTTTATCAAAGTTCAGGAGTTTCCTCAAAGTAGGACTTTCCTTTTTCTGTTCATAGTACTTCAAAAATTTTCTACGCACAACACACTTATCAAACTCATCAAGAGATATGACTGTGCCTGATTTTCGATTTTTCCTCGAAGTTCTAACCTTAATCCCAGTTGTTGAAGCATTTTCTGTTCATGATGGCTCTCCCAAACTTTCCCACTAATTTTGTTGCCGTAACTGTTGCTTTCTCAAGGAGTAGGAGTAACCTTTTCTCCTTTATTTCTTGTCTACAGAACTGTAAATATATATGCTTTTCATCAGCATGGGATAGTTTTCTTGTTTTTAACTCTGTAGATGCCTCCACAATTAAACTCTTCACAAGCACACGTCAGAGCGAGTACTGCAACTGCCACTATACTATTAGAATTTTAACCGCATAAGAAAATGTTCAAAGAAACACTGTGTTGAACTGCACTACATCTGCGCGTCACATTGGAAGCATCTCGGTATTGTTGATGTTTGCATTATCTGCACTGTACCTGAGGTACTCCGCCCACTTGTGACGTAACGCTTCTCGCCGAGTGCATTCATATCGTGGCCGACTAGTACAGTGGATACCTGCACATTGTGGAATTGCTGGAAATGAATCAGCTGATTTTCTTCCCAAAAAAGGTGCAAATTTAATTCAGAGCAAAAGTACAAACTCACCCTTTACATCCATAAAAAGATTAATTAAAAACAAATACAAAAACAAACAAAACCAATCAATTTCTAACAAAGCCAAAGATAAAAAATAGAACATTTTAATTAAAAATCCAGAAATTATTCCAGAAATCCCACATAAAGCTGCAGTAGCAATTTTAGTTTACTTACGGAACATGATTATTTGGCCACACTTACACAGAATAGGAATTTATACAAGTCCAAATTGTACTCTATGCAACAAAGAAGAGGAAATGACTGAAGAACATCTAACCTGTGAATCCCTACCTGCCGGACCCACTACACAGAAATATTGGAGAGTAAGAGAGCTAATGGCTTCATTGCCAAAGCCTAGCATTTGAAAACAGCAATCACAAGATTTTAAGGTTATTATGCACAGGAACAAAACAAGATTTGATACAAGTTAAGTTTACAGACTGAAAGATCACTTAAGAAATAGTTTTGATATGTCAAACTCAATTTTATCCAGGGATGAATATAATAGGGTTTGAAACACTCCTCATGTGGGTTGGTTGGTATTTAATGCTAAGCAGTGGTAATGAAACCATTTGCACTCTTGCACTCCAGTATTTTGATGTTTTTGGTTATGAATACTATGTTGTTTCCTGACTATCCAAATGTGGGACAGCGTTACTTCCAGAATATTTCTTTTTCCAAGAAGACTTATTACCTGGAGTGTTTTTATTTAACTTTATATAATTGCGTAAAATTGGGCACCATAAATAGCAGTTACATCACCCTAAGTAGAGGAAAGTATGAACAGGAAAGAAAATGATCCCCTAGATCTCAAGTACTCTAATACTATCAGGCTTGAAGAAAACAGGAGTTGAGTTGAAGGAGACTGGATAGAAAAGGTAAAAGAGGGAATCTGATATTGGAAAGGAAGAAATATCAGTCCAAGTCAATAACTCACCAAGCTGAGAAATGCTTACTGGTGAGCTATTTCATTCATCACATAATTTTGTTTAGATTAGTTCCTTTAAATCTTCAGATTATAGAAGCAATTAAAGGGTCACCTTTCTACTATAATATAAAACTGGTAAAAACTGGTATGTGATTACTAACAGCTGCACTGCATGAAGGTGAGGGATCGGGCATTAGGCTTTTGCTGAAGTCGGTTCTCTTAAGACTTCAATTAATCATTAAAGGAATTTCAGGGTCTCCTCCCTGTTAGTAATAAAAGTCCTTCCCCAGCTACTCCTCATATATTGAAACTGTCGTTTGTATTTTAACCTCAAAGGAAATAATGAATGTTATAAATTTAACTAGTTCTTTTTATGGCTACTTTTAGATGTGTAATTGTGTGCTAGAAGATTGAAAAAAGAAGTGAACAATCAACAAAAAGCAAAGTAAACATAAACAGCACTTTTTCAGTTCCCTAAGTTTACTAGAGAAAAGTTGAGGACCATGCCCAGGGTTTAATATTCTACAATGAAAGTAAGCAGATAATATATTTTGCAAAAATTAGTATTTTTTTGAGAAAGGCAGGCATGCTGCTAAAATTCCATATTTCAAAAAACTTGTGATAAAAAGTTCATAATCAGAACCCAAGTTTCACATATTGTTCAAGCATTGCTATTGAGCCAAGCCATTATGTATCCCAGTCTTATAGGTCACTACTGAACACTGCATCTTCAGTATCCACCTCAGGATGCACAGCAGCATCTTTTGATCCTAAAAATGCGTATGCCTAGGTTACTTAAGGCAATGCATTGCGGAATTTGACAACATATTTTTAAAAAAGCTTGCTTTCAATAGGCTTATTCCCTATGCTTCAAGCTGATTAATTCCTTAGTATCACACATTTGTAGAACTCCATATTGACATTTAAATAATGTCATAAAGCATGTTGTTACACTTCAAGTCTGATTTTCAAGTCTAATTCTCTCAGCCCTTTTCATACAGCATTTTTCATAATTCAAAATGCTGTGTATTACTAGTTGTCAATTTACAACATTGAAGATTTTAGAGGAGCTTCAGATTATCATAAATTTACATATTATGCAAACTGAAAGCATGATGCCATTTGGAAATTAGTGCATATTGGTAAAACTTGAATAATTCAATAAGTAACAAAAACAGGATTTCTTTTTATACCTACTTAATCTATAACCTTACATTAATTTATTTATCTTTTTTTCACATTCAAAATAAAATGTTTGATACATATAATATACAATTTGGCACAAAGAACATTTAGTATGAGCATATCAATAGGTGATTAATTACAAATAAAAAGAATTAATATCTCAAAAACAATTTCAAACTAATCAAAAGATTATCTTTTGATAATGTTTAATTTTTCATAGATGTATTATTGCCTTAATGAGGTTCTCTTGACACTAAACAGGCAGGTTAGATCATGGGCACATGATTGAATAAAATGCAATAAACCTGAAATGATTCTTGTAGCACTAACAAAATGTAAATATTACTTGCCGGTAAAAACATGAGAGAGAACTGGAAGTGCTGGAGTTGTGAGTCCCAGACCTAGCTGTGCTGTCTTGCAGTTTAGCAATATATGTGCAACTGTCAGATGATCATTATGGTCGGCCAAAACCACCAACAGATTCAGTAGTAATTGCTTGCAGTGCTCATGCACCAGAGGACGATTGTGATCCAGACCCAAGAACAGAATATGCAGCATAAGGGGAACATGGATAGACCAATCCAGATCAACACCATCCACTACTACATCAGTTAGAAGCATTACTGCAACATTACACCTGTAACACATAACAAGATACATGATTTTTATCCTATAGTCTTAAACCTGTGAGTTATACTAATGGAAAAGAAAGGAAAAAAAGCATAATGTTTCGTTAAAAAAAATCACTTTATTTGCTTTTATGGCTTATAAAGGATCATTGGGATGCTTTTCTCAAAGTTCAAAAGCTTATCAAGGCTTCTTGAATGTCCTACAAACTGACATAAAGCAACATAATATTACTTAATGGATGAAAAATCCTTTAATCTTTCCACAGTAATCTTCCAAGTTCTGGAAATGTGCATAACACATAGCACCTGTTTTAACAGCGAAACAGTTTTTGGAAATATTGTCATTTTTAGATAATCACAACAGGTAAAATATTGAGAACCAGTAGAACATCAGCTGATGATGGGGACGCCTTGTCCTTGAAACATGTCCTAATTTCAAAAGTAAGTGGAGCTTAAGTGTTTCTACAGTTCGAGAAATGGTTTAAAAAGTGTTTTTGAAAATATTGAGCCTTTGTATCTCCTCTTTGATTTTGTAGTTATGTGATAATATAAAAGGTTTATGCAAGCTTCAAAGGCAGCACTTAGTATCCATCATGCAGAACTCCTTCAATATATGCAAGTTACATTAACATTGTTGCCCTTTTCAGTTTTATCTTACTATTGCTTAAAAATGTATAGTTTCAGTGCTAAATACAAACCTGTGAAAACCACTAATGGGCTGAGAACTGTCTGGAAGATACTCTGTTAGGGGAGCAAAGTATCCACCATATTCAGGCATTGGTAAAGGGTGAGGCTGTGGGATGTCGAACTTATCTATAGGAGCTGTGCGCAGACAGTAACCTTCCTCTGCTGGGGGCATCTGTAACACAAGAAAGTAAAACTTTGTCACTATTACGCTTACTTTAAACAGCTTAAGTATTTTAAGTTAATTAGAAATTAATCATTTCTTCACACTAGCCTATATACTAGCCTTAGCCTATATACGGATGGAAATTAATCATTTCTTCACACTAGCCGTATATAGGCTAAGGCTAGTGTAAAGAAATGATTAATTTTCAATAATTAACTTAAAATAATAAGAGTTTAACGATGAAGCCTGGGATTCAAGTACTTACAATAGAAAGTGACCACAAACGGTGTATCTGGAATACGAGAGCCCTTTGTGGTTTACCGGGTAAAAATATATATATATATATATATATATATATATATATATATGAGTCAACTGGAGAATTTGATGTCAGGACGGCACGTTGGCCATGGTAGCTCAATGGGTAAGAACTATTGGACAGAAACCAGGAGATCCGTGGTTCAAATCCTAGCCATGGCATTGAATTTTTCTTGTTGAATTTATCTAACTTAAGTACTACTGAAAAAAAATCAATTTTTGACATGGTATAAATTAAACCAAAAATCCACAAACAAGACAATAGCATGAGACCTATCATCAATGGCATCAATTCACCTACGTACCACATTGCAAAGTGGTTAGTAAGAAAATTAAAATCATACAAAAAATTACAAAGTTTGGGAATAAAGAACTCCTTAGAATTGATAAATCTCCTACAGAAGTACTACATCCCAGAAAATCACATACTAGTTTCTTTTAACGTTAAGGCACTTTTTACTAGCATTCTGGTAGAAAAAATACCTACACTCCTCAAAAAAATGGCTAACTCAGACTACAACGGACCCCACAGAAATAGATGACATTATCAATCTTACACATTTATGCACAAGGAATAATTACTTCATGTTTAACCAAAATTTCTACAGACAATCAAAAGGATTAGCTATGGGGAGCCCACTTTCACCTATCTTAGCAGACCTATACATGAGCTATTTTGAAACACACATAGTAAAGGCCTTCCCACAGATTTACAAATTTTGGCGGAGATATGTTGATGATGTTTATGCTATCATTCCGGAAAAACTTACAGAAGATTCTCTAAAATTACTAAACCTGCAAGATAATCATATCCAGTTTACAATGGAAGTAGAAAGAGACAACACCGTACCCTTTTTGGACCCCAAGATAACTAGAAATCGTCATGGTGTAGATTTTGGAATATACAGGAAGCCCACACACACATAGATAATTACATAAAGAAAAATGAATACAACCCAGTTTCACATCAACTAGCTGCCTTTAGAAGTCTAATTCACCAGCTATACAACATCCCACTGAGTAAGGAGGAGTTTTTGAAAAAACAACAACACATAAAGAGATAGCAGTATTAAATAGATTCAACCCGACCATCATAAGGAACATGATGAAAAGAAAGGAAAAACTCAAGATAATATCAAAACAGACCACTCTCACATCACTTAAAAACACAAACTGGCAATATAGAAAATTCACCTATCATCCATGGGCTTTTAGAAAATTTGAACGAATCTTAAAAAAACTAAACTTAAAACTAGCACGCCAAAACAAATTCGGTCTGAAGAACCTGCTAAATAAACCACTAAAAAATTCAATCCCCAACACTTTGAAATCGGGAATTTATCAGATAAACTGTGAAACCTGTAATAAAACCTATGTAGGAAAAACTAAGAGAAACTTGTTAACCAGGCAAAAAGAACACCAGAGGAACATAAAGTTGAAACAAACAGAAAAATCTGCAATACACACCACTTTTGGACAGAAAACCACAACATTGGCCATAACATAAAACTGTTAAAATCTTTAACACCCATAGAATTGGATATTTGGGAAAAAAATATTCATAACCAAAAACAGGGAAAAAGTTATAAATTTTGAAATCCCAGCATTAAATGAAGTATTAAAACTTAGTGCCCCTAGTGCCAGATGGCAGAGGCATCGGAGCACCGTAGTAGTGGAGGAAGAAGAATGTTCATTTAGTCACCAAACAGCTGAGGATGAGATCGAATGATCTTGAAAACGTTTCAATTATACAACATAGTAAGTGAAGTTGAGTGTAAACACAGTGACTCATAAATCAAACTCAAAAATGAAATTATTTGTTGCAATGTTCACATGAGAAACATGTGCAAACAAAACATGGTATTTCAAAGACCTTTCTCGCTCAATTATGGAATTGTAACTTCTCTTGGCTGAGAAAAAGGGCATTACTAATGAATTTCTTAAGAGTTAAATAGCAATAACAGTTCTTTCCAACTATTTCCAAAGAAAGAAAACAACCTGAAAGCAGACTGTTATAATTTAGAAATCCATAAGAGCAAGACAAATAGATGTTCATATCCAATCTGATGATTTTATATATGTTACATCAAATGAAACTTTTCTCCCTTTGGGCATTAGATTCACTGAAAAAACATTTTCATCAAGCATTTATTACAGAATCCTGAGTATGCCAAGCTCTTATCAAGGCTGTTACAAACTTTGCCGCCATTTATAGAGGACATCATTGGCACCAACTTAAGTAATTTCCAAGGTCGGAACCACTACTTGTGCAATAAATATTTCTTAAATTTCTCTCCAAAGACCTGCTTAACCTCCACCCATGTGCCTCACCTTCCAACAAATTCTCTACAAGGTTAAAGGTATACTAATATTTATCCAGTAACCGAGTAGGTTGGTGCTGCGGTAACCTATGGGACTCATCTTTGAGAGATCGTGGATACGATTCTTGCAGCCGACCTTCCTGACCCATGGCTTTTTTCAGAGAGTTTGCCAGTCGTTAGGCTAAAGCTGTAAAACAATTATATTACATCTTCTAAATTTTCTGTCACTCCATTTCACTTCACCTTCATCCTGCTTAACTGTTTCTGGGTAGTAAGTATCGTTACATTGTTACATTGCTGGGTTTTATGTTACATGGCAAGGCTGCTTTCTGTAAATCATCTTCCATATAAGGGTGATCTCTGAGTCCCGGGACCCTATCATTATAAGCCTACAGGGGGTAAGGAGGTGGTTATTCTGCCATCGGAGATTTTAAATATGAAACTGTAAGATTTCTGATGCCAGCTGTCGCACTCTTCTCACTCCACCCCTCCCTCCTAGGGTTAAAGACCCACGAATAGTTTTTGAAATGTTAAAATAATTAATTTAAAGGGAGGGCTTGAACATATGGACAGTCCTTTCACAAGATATTAGCGTTACACACTGAAAGTTTTGGGCAAGTATTGTGCTTCAACCAAAAATGTGATTGGCCACGCCGTGGCTCAGTGGTTAGACCGCTTGGCTCTCACCAAGGCGGCCCGGGTTCGATCCCAGGCGATCGCAAAGTGAGATTTGTGGTGGACAACACGGCGTTGGGGCGGATTTTCTCCGGGACCTCCGGTTTCCCCCACCGTCTCATTCCCCCGGTGCTCCATCTTCATCTCATGCATCATCAGTGACACCGCCTGCGGTGCCGTATGTAGTAAAAGCGGGCGTTAAACACTACGCACACACAAAAATGTGATTGCACAGGATTAATTAGATGTGTGTGTGTGTGTGTGTGTGTGTGTGTGTGTGTGTGTGTGTGTGTGTGTGCGCGCGCGCGCGCCTGTGTATGTGGGCGGGGGGTCGTAAATAGCATTAACTATTTCCAAGGCACTCATGATTGATTTTTGAATCTTTAAATACTGCAAACACTTCTTAAGTGTTATGTGGTCATTCATTTCTTTCTTGTGGTTGTAAAGAGTGGAATTTCGAAAACATATTTCAGCCTCATACGTCCCTCTTATCTAACACGAAAACTGAAATGAAACCATTTCTACAAATGTTTAACTGTAATATCACCTCAGTGGAGGTGAACTACTCTACACTCATTGATTAGAAATATGTAGGAGAAAGAATTTAAATGATCCCTTAGGCCTCAAATCGTCTAATACCATTGGGTACGAAGTAAACAAAAGTTCAGTCAAGGGAGACTGGACAGGAAAGTCGGAAGAGAGAAACTGGTGCATGAAAAGGAAGCAATATCAGTTAAGTCATTTGCTCACCATAATGACTATGCTTAATGGTGAGTAGCCCTTCCCTTTAGGTTCGTTAGGTAAGAGGGTCGTTCAAGTTAATCCGGGACATTTTTTTTCAGGTTTAAATGGACGTCTAGGCTTAGGTTTTATATGTAGTCGACAATGGCACCTGTGTGCTTTTACTGGCAGACGGCGCTCAGTTCCTGTGCTTCTGGATAGACCGTTATTCAAGATGGCGGATAACAGTGTGAACGTCCACATGGATCAGCATGTTATGATGAAGTTTTTTTAGCGAACGAGGGCATAAAACCTGCTGAAATTTACAAAAGACTTCTGGCTCAGTGCGGTGATGAGCCACTCAGTCACAGTAAGACATTTGAATGGTGTAAGCGCTTCAAAGATGGCCGTATATCGATCACTGACGATCCTGGTCGTGGTGGATCACAGCCCACGGTAGTCATTCCTGAGAACATTCAGGGCGTGGAACAGCTGATCCGGGACAATCGTCGCATAACCCTGAAATTGCAAAGGTGTGTAATCTGTCGTTAAGAACAATGAACATAAAAATTCATGATCATTTGTTGTTTCGTAAAGTAAGTGCACGTTGGGTCCCAAAGCAGCTGTCTGCTTTTGACAGACACAGAAGGGTTGAAGTCTGTAGAGAACTGAAGGACAGTTATGAAAGGGAAGGTCAGGATTTTCTGAATCGCATCATCACATATGACGAAACATGGGTTCACCAATTCACCCCAGAATCCAAAAGAGCATCGATGCAATGGAAGCATACGGACTCACCACCTCCCAAGGAATTTCGAACTGTTCCGTTTGCTGGTAAAGTGATGGCACATGTATTCAGGGCATTATTCACGTTGATTTTAACCCATGGTGTCACTATCAACAGTGAATATTACTGTCGTGTTCTGCGTAATGTGCATAAGCGATTATGGAAGAAACGTCCGAGTTTGAACACTAAGGGTGTGCTCTTTTTTGCAAGACAATGCACGACCACATACAGCTCAACGCACATTCCAAACCGGCTGGGAGACCTTGCCACATGCCCTTCCTATAGTCCTGACTTAGCGCTAAGTGATTTCCAGCTGTTTGGGCCCCTGAAGGAATTCCCTGGAGAACAACATTTCAACACTGACGATGAAGGGAAGCATGATGTCCTACAATGGTTCCTTCGGAATTCTTAATCTTTCTATGCCAAAGTATTTCAGGCGTCAGTCAAACGCTGGGATAAGTGTATAACTGTAGCTGGAGATTATGTGGAAAAATAAATCCACTTTACGCGCTTTTAAATTTGTTCTTTTATTTTATTTTTAAACAAAGTCCCAGATTGACTTGAACAACCGTCGTATAAACGTATAATAGCTGCACCACGTGAATGCGAGGGATTGTACACCAGGTTTCTGTTTAGGTCAGTTCCTTCAATCCATCAATGGAAGGAATTAAAGGATTTGTGCTATGAGTTACGTGCCAGATCTGAAGTCCCCCATGAGTTCGAACATGTGCTTGGAGAAACTAACTACTCTGCGGTCACTACTGATGTCACAAAGCCCTGCGAATCTTTTTTCAACCTGTCCCTCTGGTGTGAAGTAACGAAGAATAGTTGATAGTTGAGATCTATTTGATACATCATAACTGCTGATATAAAATTTGTCCTGCTCACTTCATTCTTTGTTTCGTTAATCAAAACAATAGAAATGCACTCAACAATGTCATTCTGCGTGTCATTTGACGTTCCTGTAAACAGAGTCCTAATCGGAAGAAGTTCCTCTAACTTAACATATGTTTGAGCAATTAGGTGTAAGAGCTCTACGAAGTTATTTTTGTTATTCGAAATTTCGGACTCGTCACTGCGCCTGAATGGGAGTTCTTGCTGACTAAATAGCAAACAGCATTTACCAATTGCACCATTATATACCTATTTCTTTTCACACCTTCATGCTTTTCAAACGAATTCTTAAACGCATCGTTTAAGAAGGTGTCAATTCTTGTTTTTTCAAACTTTACTAAAATTACAGTGGAAGCAATATGAGTTTTTGAATTTTCATGACGAACCTTCAAGGTGCGAAAACTATCCATGTTGCTCATGCCATTTGTCGTCCACGCATTCTTTCCATTAGAAAATAGCAGACATGGCCAACAAAACAGTTTCAATAATTTGTCACAACCACACAGCCACTCGTTATACCAAAAGATACTAAAATGTTCTTGGAAACCCCCGTGTGATTAAGTCTTTAGATCCGTAATTGGGCTTTTTCTGTTGAAATTATGTGACATTTACCCAAAAGAACGCGAATTCAAAGACCGATTTAAAAGGATTTTTGATCACACAATCACAGTCACTTTTACCCGCAAATTGTGATGCCATTCTTCTTGTACTTTTAGCATTAAATCATTTAGCATATTATTGTTATAAGGAATAATTAATACAAACTCAAGGTTTGTCTTTTCACTGCAGTAGCAACAATCGTGCTATAAACAAGTAACTAAAGCTTCCCTTGCCTCGCAAGGTCACAGACGTCCACACGAATCAACAAGCCTCGAGTTTGCCGGTGAGCACCACTGACAACATAGCGTGGTATTTAGAACTACGGGGATGCTAGATTACCGGCTTCGGGGTATCTATTATAGACCGATTACGGCGGATCGGTCACGAATTAACGCATTTGAAATCTGAAAGTGAAATCGCTTGGACTTTCCATTGTTCTTTGAACAGAAAAAAAAGTATAATTTAGATATCCTTTTTCATGTGTAACATTAACGGCAACATTACGCCACGCCACTGGAGCCCGTCCTCTTTCTGAATCGAGGTTATTGGACAAGTAATTCACGGTAAAGCAAAGGTAGTTCAGTCACGGACTGCTAGTTTTCACACAGTGTATTTTAAGCTTCAGAGCCGTATATTATTTATTCATATGCGCATTGATAAGGTTTGTATGAAAGCTTGCTATGCACTCCGAAATGTTCTTAGGGTGGCGGAGGGGGGGGGGGGTCATTAACAAAGCAAACCACACGGTTGGTGTTACACTAAAACACTCAGGTTATGGAAACTGCTTGGTATCAAATGGAATGGGAGGAAGGAGAGAGAGTAACATTTAGTAATAAAGAGAAATACTGAATTACAGGTTACCTATTATTTGAATTGCCTAGTTCAGCAATGTGTGAAATGAACGGGTACAAATGAAATTGGGCTGCGTTTCCAAATATCCCCACTGGAAACTGGCGGATAAAGCGTAGTCCCAAAGCAGTAAGAACGAGTTTGGCACAGCATGCAGAGATGTGCTACGTATGTATACGACCATCGTCCTCTGAGGACACATAAACTTCCAATTAATGCTTTCTAACAGAGTTCTCTAACTAAGGACTCAGATTATACCTTGGCGCAAAATAACTGCTTTTAGACGCAGGGTGTGTGTACATTCAGCTGAATACCTATAGGGAAATGCCTTGTGATTATGTGTGTTCTTGCTGGAGCTTTCTCCATCTATAAGTAAGAAACAACTAATTTACAACAGCATTGAGATAGATATCTGAAGATCATTTATCGACAAGTTTGTAATTTTGCTGAAATCGGTAAAATATAAAACCTCAAATAAAACTTATTCAGATAACTCAAAGCAACCAAAATTCGATCTCAACAGAAGAGAAGTGAAAACTGCTTGCTTTATTGTTTTAAATGCATAAATCATCTCTTATCTCCCACTCTCTTCCAGTCTTTGAATCAATCTTTCTTCTACTCTTCCCCCTTTTTGTAACTTCTTTTCTTCGGTCTTATGTTTTCATGTTCTCTATCTCCACCGCCTTCTCTCCTTTTTCCGCAACATCGATCAAAGATGACGTTATGAAAATTCGCAATAAAATCGTTTCATAGAACATGAATAAAAGATTTGACACAACCTGGTGCGTTTATCTACACAATTGTAATTACACTAATCCTTACAGTAGCTGATTTCACCCACAATAAGAAAAATATGTGTCACACACAGGACTATATCCATTCATTCAACAAAATATTTTTCCAAACTCTTATTCTTCTATCTACTTCACGTAGACCGAGGTAAACACTTTTAGAAATGGAAGGGTCAGACAAAAAGTGCAATGCTATAGTCCGGATCTGAACCATGGATCACCTGTCTCCGTCCGGTTGCTCTAACCACTAAGTTATCATGGCAGCAGGTCAGCACGACATTAAAAAGTCCAACTCACATTTATTTCGGCAAACCACTAGAATATCTCATACATATATAATACACAGTGGCGGCTCGTGGCCGAAATGTTTTGGGGGGCGCGGACACGGTTTTGCTTGCTAAATATTGACAACAATAAATTATTACACTTGTACATTTTAAGAACGAATTTTTTAAAATGTTACCTCTACAACCCACGGAAATAGTGGTTCTCAAGTTGTGATATATACCTCAGAAATAAGTACAAGAAGTCCAACGCCCGCCTCGGTAGCGTGGTAGCAGAGTATCTGCCTCATGTTCAAGAGGTCCCGAGTTCGAATCTCGGTCAGGGTGAGTTACCTGGATAAGGTATTTTGCGGGGTTTTCCCTTACCCTGAAAGACGAATGTCGGGTAACTCTAAACGCTATGGACCCTGGGCTTATTTGAGCATCATTTCACACATTCCATTCATCGTCCGATATGACAACGTTGGAGGACGTAAAATTACAAAAAAGAAGCCCAACTAAATATTTGCCCAAAACTGCATATTAATATGCATGCAACATATAAAAGGATTTATTAGAACATCACTCAGGCTCACGCAAATGCATATAAGCTGACACTACACCAGTGTCATTTTTTCACAGATTCACGCGCGTATCACAATGTACACATTAAATCTCGTATTTGGCATTTGTTCAGTTTATCATGAATTGCACGTTTGACCAATTTATATGTTCATTAATTTAATGACATTTTCCATCACTTTTACATCAAAATCCTACATATTACTGATAGGGGCCTTATTTATTACCAGCATTGCTAAAGCATTGAGTCTGTCGTTTGTTATTGTAATTCTTAAAAGCGTTTCTATCCTTATCAGAGTGAAAAAGCAACATTCAGGTTCCGCAGTCTCCTCGGCTTGTTATACAATTTTCAAAAGCTTTGTGACTTCACTGAACACTGACGAAAATTTGTTTTCGTAATGAAATGAAAAAGTTTCAATGCTCCTTGAATGTTAGTCATTTCGTCTTTAAATTAGCTGCAACTATGTGCGCAGTTTTCCTTGCTGTAGAAAAGGATAGCGTTGCATCACTCGTGTGAAAATTTATTCCGGGAAACGTTCACAAAAATCCTTAAATAAGTCGTTACACAGCAAACACGCAGCTCCTACATGTCCATTATAAGCACATCTATCTGTAACATTAGCTGGGATGACATCATACACCTCCTTGGGCATCTCCAAACATTGCACATTCCATACAGTTTCTTTTCTTTTGTGGCTATGGAAATTCTTCACTTGAGTTTTTGTGTACTTCGTCAATATTCAATCTTTCCTTTTCCATATGTTGTTTAAATATAAGGTTGCCATTCTGTAACGTTACACTAACTTTGCTCCTCTTTTGAAGTTGCTGGTACAAAATGTCTACATGAGGTAGGATTTTGTGCAAAACTCTTAACCAAAAAAATAAAATTTGAATCTTCAAGAGCTCTTCTATAGCTACTAGCTTCATTTATTGTGGTTGTGTAAGTGCAACTCGCTTCAATAATTTCGAAGCAATATTTCAGGTTTTCTATGTTTTCGTGCATTACATTGACGGTACGAATGATGTAATTCCATTTTGTTAAAGCAACTCTGGACAATCTTGCTTGCACTAATTTTTCTAAAACAGGAATTTGAAACGCGTGCTGGAATATCCGACAGATCTGAAAAGAACACGCGTACCTGGGAATTAGGGTTAGTTGCCTTTTCTATGATTAAATTCAATTGGTGTACATATCAATGGACAAAGTACATATGTGGATATGTTTCCCTTATTTTGGCCTGTACTCCACCAGTCCTTCCACTCATAACACTGGCCCCGTCAAAGGTTTCAGTAATGAGTTTTTCTCTGGTATTTCCAAGAGGCGGTGGATTTCATTCCTTATGCACGTTGTCAGAGATTCCGAATTTCTTCCTTCATGGCTCACAAAAGCCCAAAATCTCTCATTTACGAATTCCTCATATACGTAACGGGATACCAAAACCATCTGAAAGTGATTTGAAACGTCAGGTGTCTCACCACACTGAATGGGAACAAACTCAGAAGCTCGCATCTGTTGCTCTATTTTCTGCCTACAGCCAATCAACATGCAGTCTAATAGGTCATTCGGCACTGTTTTCGAAGTTGCTCTAAATACTGTGACTGTTTCTAAATGTTCCTTCCTCACTGTATCCAGTTCAGCTGTATAGCTGTACACCCCTGGATTGGGAGAAGTAACAGATTGGTCATATGCTCGTATAGTTCAAGCACAGCGCAAAACTTCACACATGAAATAAACCTTTTTAAAATATGTCTATTTTTACTCACTTGAATGTTAGATATATTTCTAAATATTTTCTTTAAACAAGGAGTCAAGACATGATGCAATGTTTTGTTTCCCTAGGAGTGACATATGTACTACACTAATCATATGGTGCACTTCATGTTCATATTTGTTTATCTTTTCTGTTAAATGATTTATATTACTCACTCCCTTAACTGACCACAAATAACTGACACATTTAGGACAAAAACACACAGATAGCAGAAAAAGGACTTGAGAATTTCGCAGCCACAGATTCAGTCACATTTCTCACACATGACCTTAGAACTAAGTTGCCTCTTAAACATCCGGTTTTCATTTTTCTTAGTTTCTACTTTTCCCATTAAGAATTTGGGATTTGGAAAGGTTTCAATTGTACTTTTTCTTCAAGAGTCAATCTTGAAAATTGCACTTCCATTAGTGATTTTACAAAGTTATCCATTATTCTTTAGTCACTGGATTTTATAATGCCAGTTGTAACACTCTGTTGATGTTCCTAACTCCACAAAGAATACTGAAATAAGAAACCCGTGCATTTTAGCAATATAAAATTACTCTGCGGACTGCTCTATCCGCGAATAGAACCGCTCCGGATGAGCACATGCAAAGTCCTTCCCCCACTGCCTCGCTGCGTTCAGAATTGCATGCCTTCTGTTACGTGGAAATGCAGCAGGCGGACGCTAATCTTACCGCGCCGAGCCATATACTGCAGGTATGAAGACATCACTCTTACTACCTTATGAAGTTTTCTATTTTAAAAATAAACTGTCCTTACTTGCCGAAAGGCCATGATTCATTTATTTCCGTAAGATTTCATTTACGGAGGCGCGCGCCTTCGCACCCTTATGGCGAACCGCCCCCTGATAATACATATATAAAAACCGTAATTATGACTTACATCTTCGTGACACATTCTTGGAAAATGCAGAGCTAAAATCTCAAGTTTGATATTTAAATGATAACATTTCATTTTCGAGTTATGCTGTTCACACCACGCAGTACAATGGTTCAAAGCCACTGTAACACGCAGGGGCACGCGAACATGCACGCAGACGCACGCACGATGATGCTTATATTTAAGGGCGCTCAACTTCATGGTCATCAGCGCCGTTTCAAATACTAAACCATGGCAATAGCCAGAGATAAATTATTATAACATTAAAACAAAATAACAATGAAACAAATAACCTCAACTAGGAAAATAAAAGATCCGCTTTGTTTGCCTTCGCTTCTTGCTTCGACTGGCTTCGCTTGGCTTGGCTTCGTTTCTTGCTTCACTTCTTGCTTCGCTGTACTTTACTTGGATTAAAATCAAACACGGATGTAAACCTTATTTGGGCGTATGGCATTAGCTCTCTCACCACTCAGAGGCACCCATTCGAGAGATTTGGCTCGGGACCCCGGGATCGCTAATCCCGTACCTACCGCAGTAGGCCGCACGCATGCACGCAGTAATAAAGTAGTTCTTAAAAACGCATACAATCACTCACACACAAACCACTGTTTTCTAAGAACGTAACCTTTTATTCAAGGAGCTTCATATATTTCAGGTGAAATCTGAGCATCGAATTTTTTAATGGGTTACAGTACTTCCCTAATTACTTTGAGACCTAAAATATGTTCTGTACCCATACTTTTTTTTTGTAGTTTACGTCCTCCAACGTTAAGTCATATCGGACGATGAATGAAATGGGTGAAGTGATGCTCAAATGAGTTCGGGGTCCTTGGAACTTAGAGTTACCCGAAATTCGTCCATCAGGATAAGGGAAAACTCCGGAAAAACCTTATCCAGGTAACTCACCCTAACCAAGATTTGAACTCGAGACCTCTTGTACGTGAGGCAGACACGCTACCATCTACGCTACCCATACCGGAGTCGTTCTTAGTTTATATGATGTAAACAAAGCAGGAAAATATATTATTCCGCAGGTGACTGTGATTGGAGGGAATAGTCGCACCATTTTATGAACCACGTGTCGAGCATATGGGCTGTCAACGAACTTAAAAATTTTTGCTTTGCCGTTTTCGATGTTTGAGTAGCTTTTGTGGAAACACTTACCATTAAGATTAAATGCAAAGGCGTGTCTACTGTGTAACATTTTTTTTCCTATTGTACGCTAAAAAGTGACTGTATACTGTGACCCGAACGTCGGAACTCCCTATAGAACTGGCCGGCAATAGGGCCAGACCTGAAACATTCTGGCCACGCCTACTCATTTGTCTCCTGTCACTAACTGAAGGGATGATTAGGAGAGGGATCGCGGGCCACTGTGCCATCTCTTTCCCCTCCCCCTGAGTTCTCGAACATACAGGATATTTCATCTAATCCAGAACGTTCTAGATTGGCCAGTTGGTCCTATATAAGCAACGCGTTGGGCTGGAGGAAAGTTCAGTTCTAGTCGAGCAGCGGTGAGGAGCGCCCAGTGAGCGAACGGACTGTGTACGTGCATCGGAGGAGTGTACGTAACTGCGTGCAGTGGACCTGTGACAGACGAACTGGTGAATTGTGATTGTGTGCATTACGTAATTCTGGGTAATCGGCAAGTGTTCCGATTGTAATTCGGTGGAAATAAAGAACATTTTTGAGTGGTGCGATCGGATTTTTAATTTCACGAACCCACAAAGTCACACTGGTGTCAGGAGTGGGACGACATCATCACCGAACATTACAGCCATGGATGCGGCATTGGAAAACATTTTGGAGAAGATGATGGAAATGAAGGCGGAACTGACAGAAATAAAGACGGCGAATGACAACTTCGCTGCAAAAACAGAAGCGGCAAATAACTACCTGGCCGCAGAGTTGAAACAAATGAAGACGGCCAACGACAACATCACCGAGAAAATGGAAAATAAGCTGGAAACGGCAAATAACAACTTGGCCGCGAAGATGAACGAGTTAACAACAAAAACAGAAGCGGCAAACAACTTGGCCACGGCAATGACCGCAAAGATGGCCGAACTGACCACGGAAATGAAGGTGGCGAAGGAGGCTGTCGCCGCCATATGTGAAGAACAGTTGGCCGGCGTGAGGGATGACGTGACGGAGCTGGGCAAGCGCATGGGCCAAGTGGACGAGCACGTCGAGGACCTGGCGAGCCGCGTTAACGACCTGGAAGGAAAGGCCGACAGCAGCGTCAAGTCCCTGAACGCCATGGTGGAGGACGTCGTCGGCAGGAGGTTGAAGGATTTGAAGGCCGACGCGCCGGGACGCGACACAACATCCGCAAGCGTCAAACCTCTCAAGTATGACGGCGCGTCAACGTTTGAAGTCTTCCGCCGCCAGTTCGACACAGTGGCCAAGCACAACAAATGGTCACTAGAAGAGGAGGCCACACAGTTAATAGCCAGCCTCCAGGGACGGGCCGCGGAAGTCCTGAACGCGGTACAGACAACGGCGGCACCCAAGGACATCTGGGAGGCCCTGGAGAATCGTTTTGGAACCCACCGCTTAGCCGCAGCGTAATTCGGTGGAAATAAAGAACATTTTTTAGTGGTGCAATCGGATTTTTAATTTCACGAACCCACAAAGTCACAATACTTACAATATTTACTCAAATATTTGATTTCATCACATAACCTCACCTCATTTATAAATTTAAAATTAAGGCATGCGTCATTCTGTGGAGTGACAGTGCTAAATAACTGCGTGTAGCCATTTTGGAAATGACTTGTAAGTTCTACTGGCATGCAACTGAAAAAAAGCTGACAAATGACGAATTCCTTAAACGATTTCAACTTCCGAACTTTTCTTTGATAATTCCTTTGCCACAACTATATATCTTCATGTTCAACAATTAAATTTTTTCTGTTTCTGTTCACAAATCCAAAACCTATGTCTCGAAGAATGGTGTAGAAGCTCGTTTTACAAAGCTCGGTTAAATGGGATCATTGTTTACTGCTTGAAGCACTCCTGTAATTCCGGTGGATCGTTTCTTTCAAAGAAGCTATGAGCACATCACATGAACACGAATTCATCACATTCGCTTTCCACAACTGGCTTTATTCTTTTTCGGTGTTCTCCTGGAGCGGAAAGCCCGCCTGTTTTCACTACCTCACTTCGAGCGGCATTAATACTTGTCGCTGAAACACCGGTTAATTCTGCTGACAAATTAACAACGTCCTTAATTGCTAAGATTGGTATTTTTCACACAACTTGCAAAACAGGTTCAATATAATTTGCTTTCGCCCCTTTTTAAAGGTTTCCCGTTGTACTGTTTTACATATTGGACGGAAGCCGCCATGTTTAAACTGATTGTCTTCCCACTTCCTCTAAAGCTGCGCAAGCCTAACGTGCACTCTCATTAATGTATACAAATTACGCTTGCATTTATATAGTAAAATACTAATTAATTGATGTTTGACTGTTGTATTTGTAATAATGTGCTGTTTATATACTTCGTATTAGCTGTAAAGTCCTTAAAATTGATAAGCGAGCTATATTTGTTATCCGCAGAGGGTTACAAGGCTAAACAGCCAATAATGTCACACGTACACGTTCTTCCATTTACACTGCCATATAAACTTAGGATGGCTCCGGTATAGTACACAGTTCGCCCATTCAGAAATATTTCTACTGCAGTTTTACTCGATGTATAGATTTAGGTTCACAATTTTCAAGGCGTTTGCAACCAAAATGAGCATTTGGACTTTCTGAAGTGGTTTCACAGAGAGATCGACACAGTGTGGCTGGATACAGGTTTTTAAGAGGTAACACGTGTAGAGAAGACGATTTAAACCTCTTGTAATTTAATAGCGTACACCATCCGTTGAACAAATGTAAGCCATCTAAGACAAACCTTGTTTACATCAACAATAATATCTACTTTTTTTTTCGCATGCCTCCCTACCAAGCATGTGGTCATATTGTATAGCATAATTTGTTAAGAAGCTACACTCAATAGAAATCCGCTTTCGATCCCTATGCTACAATATAAACAACTGAAGTAATTAAATGAAACATTATATAAATGGCATCTTAAATGCTGGAAGAAGAAAACAACAAAGGTGTCCTTTTGTTGATTGATGCAACTCATACATAAATTACTTTCTGGCCGTCGCAAAATATATGATGTGTTCATTTCCGTTTGATTAGCCTTGATTTAAAAATGTTTATTCTTAGATTAAATTAGATAGCAAAATGCAAGCAAGTTCGTGAAATCTATACTTCATAGTATGTCGTTGGATCTTTTGTTATTGAGTGTTTTATACAGGTGAACAAAAGTTGGAAGATGATTTATTAATCTATTGTTCGATATGTATGTTCAACAGTGGTGTATATATGGAGGGCTTCCAAAAAAGAGATGAAACATAGCGCTCTGAGCATGTTTACATACTGCTGTAATCGTTGCAGTTGTACGATGTGCTGTCAAAATGACTAGGATTTGTTACAGATAACCTTCCCCGCTGACATGTACTTATCCCTCCGCGTGCTACTGCCTTCCTCTTTGCCCTAATTGGCTAATGTTTTCGGCGCCTTAGGCGGTGCAATGTACGACAAATCCAGTTCAAAGCAAGGTCAGCAATAAAAGTCACATAAACATGTCATCAATACTAATAAAGGCACCTGCTATCGTCAGTCATCCCGAGAGACAGTTTGAAGCAAAGGATCCTCCTCTTTATTTAGTGTTAAGAATTAACATGCGTTCCAGATCAATTAACTCAGTTGTGTAATATATTTAATTCATACGATTATGAAAATATAAATTTGACAATTCTGTTCAAACGTATTAAGATACGTCATGCTCAGTAAAGAACTCACTTTTACCGCACAGCAGTCTTACCAACATAGCAGCCAATGAGATAAATTAGGTCACGTGAGCGTTAAGAGATACGGGGCAAGCTTATTTGAAACAAGGACTGCAGAGACATCAATTACCACAAGATGGCAGTTACACCAGTGTTTACTCGTTTACATAAATGCGATCAGCGTTAAGGAGCAAGCTTTTGGTATTCTTGAATACCACCATCAGTCCTTTATCATAATCTAATATCATTTTCGAACGAAACACAAGAAGGAGCCTACCACCGACAACTCTGTTCACAGATGGTACATTCAATTCGTGGACACAGGTTGCCAGTGTAAGGAAAATAGCCGTGAACGTCCTGCAGAAGCTAATCGGATTAGGGAGCTTTTCTTTGCAGTCTAAGAAGCCTACTAACACAGGCAGCAAGCAACTGAATGTACCTCAAACCACATTATGCCGTGTGTTACGAAGGCCATGTGCTAACAGCTGCGTTAAGTTTAACATGTAATAGTAAAGTCTTGCTAGCAGTTTTCTGTCATACTGCAAGAACATTTTGACGATGATGGTTTTTGTAACAATATTTTTGAGCGAGCTACTATAGTGGAAAAGTAAATAAGAATACGTCAAGTTTGGGGAGCAACAAACCACCAATGACGTGAAACAAGTGCATGACTCCCCAAAGGTAAATGTATTCAGTGCAGTTTCAAAGACAAAGGTTCTTCTTCCATGAACAGACAGTGTCGGGATATCCCTGGACATGCTTAAGGATGGCTGTTACCCCAAATGATTGAAGCCATATACGATTACATCCTGCAACAGGATGATGAACCATCTCATTTTCATAGAAAGACTTTTAAGCCTACTACTACAGGAATGGATCAGACACAAAAGGGCTGTAATCAGATGTTTTTACCCTGGCCAGCACACTCATCGCATTTAACATAGTGTGACTTGTTAGTGTAAAGGCGTGTTAACATTTGTTCCTCCTCTACTTGTGAATTTGCTGGAACTAAGGCACCACATCCAAGTCTCTTTCCTAACCATCAACACTGACATGAAGTAAGTGTGGGAAGAGATGGAGTATTGATTAGATGTGTGTAGAGTGACAAAAGGCCCACATATAGTGGACTCTGTAATATATGTACAACAACTTTATGAGTTACAGTACACGTTAAAATACACTGTGTTTATTATTTTTTGTACCTACGACGAACATTTTGAATAATCCTATATTACCAATCTTATTGGCATGTTTAAAATTTGCTTGATAAAATTTGTCATTATTTTTTAAGAATTATGTTTAAGAATTTTCTTAGCGAATCTCTACTTAACGTAATAAATGCGCTTTTCCACCTCGAAGTACATTCGTTAGGTGCTTCATATTAATGCCTCGATACTCCCAAAATATTTTCTCCTGCTAATCCAGCGCCTTATATATTGAACCTTTCTTTCGCTCAGATCCATTTTATAACACCGCCTGACATTTCTTTGCATTTTAGCCATGTCCAATCGTAAGAAGGCACATGGTTTCCCCTTATCACTTATAATAAAACACAAGTAGAAAATTCAATGGTACAAACAGTAATATGTATGTCATACATGTGCCACATGAAATGCAGTGTATAACTGACCAACTTTCTCATATTCTTGGATTCCTAACCAGCCATATTCAAGTACCAAACAGTCCCCTCGCTGCCTATTTCGCAACATTCCTTTCGATTGCTTATTTCCTAGGCGTTTTTTCCGTAGATCATTGAAGAATAATGCTACAGCGAAAACGTTACTAATCCACCGCCGTGGTGCGCAGACAGCATATTTGTTTCTCAACCAAAAAGCTCGAAAGCAAATCACAGTTGGGTAGAGCTATTCGGATAGCTAAAATAAAGCTTTTTTATTTTGCTTTTCGATTTCCATTACCTACGTGTAGCATGTAAAGAGGCCATTGCATTACACCAAAAAGTCGATTTTGTGATGATACTGGAAATATCCTGCTGAGGTCTATTGAACCCAAAAAATCGTAGTAATTTGCTATGTGCATGTAATGCGTATACATATGGATGTTTATCCACCTCATATATATCAACCTTCAAGGTTGTAACACAAAGATTTTCAAGAATATTCCGCCAGTCAAAAGCTATTCTGCACGTGAACATGTTACCTTATCATTCATTGCATCAAACGTAGCATTAACCATGCAGATTACAATATCCTATGTTTCATAAACTGACTTGCAGAATAAGATGTATAACTTAAACTTTCTAGACAGTAGTTTTTTATATTTATATTGCCTATGAAACTTCATGACATAGATGTTTAAATTTAACGGTTGAAAAAATACAGCGCTTTTAAAGGATATACGAGGGCTGTTCAATAAAGAATGATCACAATTTTTTTCATGACAACCTACGCGGATTATCGTGGTGCAGCATCCAGCCTGCTTCACGGAAATGTGGTCTTTCGCGCCTGATATGGACTTGCAATATTTTCAGGACATCCCTGTAGTATTGTCCAGTTACTGATGTGTGTGCAGGTGCAACATGCTAAAAAACCATTCCATGTATGTCAAAGAATGAGATGACCAAAACTTTCCCAGCAGAAGCAACCACTTTTGCTTTTTTGGGGAGTTGGTGATGAAGCAGATTTCCACACTGAACTTTGTTGTTTGCTCTCAGGATCAAAATTATGTAGCCAAGTTTCATTAGCAGCGATTACGTTTGAAAGAAGCTCCGGATCTTCCTCTAACATCAACTTAAACGGCATGCAGACCTGAATGCGAATGTCCTTTTGTTCGGGAATCAACAATCTTGGAACCCATGGCGCACAAACACGTATCATGTGTAACATTTCTGTCACCAACTTGAGGGTGGCACCCAATGAAATGTTCAGTATTTCAGAAAGTGATCGTAAGGTATTTCTTCGATCCTCTCTCACAATGGCACCAACAGTGTTGATGTTTTCTTCCGTAAGAGCAGTAACTGGAGCATCGGGTCCACCTTCCTTTGAAATTGATTGCTTCCCCCTCTTTAAACATTTTAAACCACCTTCGAGCTGTGCTGTAGGGAAGAACAGACTCTCCATAGGCCTCCTGTAACACTGTGTAGGCCTCATCTGAAGACTTGTTGAGACGAAAGCAGAATTTCAAAGCCGCATGTTGTTCCCCGCATGTTACTTCCATTGCAGCGGTAGGCGATACTGAATATGTCTGAACTTGCCTGATTCTCAAAGGCGGAAATCAGGAGTACCAACAGTGAAACTACTACGGCGTTTTTGTTTCACATTAAGCTAACAGAATATAATAAGTTTGAATTTTAGTGCGAAAAATTATGACCGTAAAAAATTATGATCATTCTTTATTGGACAGCCCTCGTAGTTTGCAATTTTAGAGGGCAGGTGACTTTCTGCTTACCAGTTACATATTTCATATTGCAGGTCTGAATGTCGCAGTATTTCAAGCTGTGAATTAATGTGTCCACCTTTTGTTTCTCGTAATCATGCAAAGTGTATTTAAAATAAAAGGTCCAGCATACATATCACGAGTTTATTTTTAAACTTTTGACTGCCATATCGTTTCTATGAAGCTACAACAAATATACAAACCATTTCAAAATGAATTTACCATGAAAGAAAGGAAAGAATATATTATTAAAAATACTTTACAGAATAAATATGAACATGTACATGAAATGAATAGAGAAAGTGTGGTTGTAACTCATCAGCCTTTCACCCGGGTAGCATAAGCTCTCTGAGCCCTGGGGTCACATAAGCATTCATTTCGCACATTCATGAGCAGCCGGTTGAACTCAAAAGAGAAGATAAACTACTGCTACATGTACTGTATACGCTTTAAGGGCACATTAATAGCGGCTTTGCGTATGTTAAAGCATCATTTCGGTGAATTTTAATGCATCACAAATTATGGACTCTGTAATTAAAAAGGCCACGTTATACACGAACGATTTATACTTCGTGGTTTTTAGGTCGCAAAGAATATCATCGTTTTGAAATATAAAACAAAAATTTTAAAACAGCTTTCACAAGTCTTCAGACTTTGCCAACCTAAAACGCATAGGATAGACTTCCAGTCAGATAAACTATTCTTCCGAGACTGACATACAATCATTGTCTCACGTTCAAGAGAACCCGACTTGGAATCTCGTTCAGAGTTATTTCTTAGTATTTTTCCCGGAGTTTCCCCTTGGACCGAAAGTGGAATATCGGGCAATTCTAAGCTCTATAAACCGCGGGCTCACTTGAGCATCATTTCTAATTTCACCCCTATCATTCATCGTTCGATTGACGTCGGAGGACGTTAATAAAAAAAGTGACTTCACGCATGGACGTTGCATTCTACTTTTAATTCAAACTCGCGTTATGAATCATTGCTAAATTTATAAAAAAAACACTAAAAGACATAAAATATTTCTTCAATACTACTAGAGCCCGCCTCGGTAGCATAGATGGTAGCATGTCTGCCTCACGTTCAAGAGGTCCCGAGTTCGAATCTCGGTCAGGGTGAGTTACCTGGATAAGGTTTTTTCCGGGGTTTTCCCTTATCCTGATAGACGAATGTCGGGTACCCCTAAGCTCTATGGACCCCAGACTCACTTGAGCACCATTTCACCCATTTCATTCATCGTCCGATATGACATAACGTTGGAGGAAGTAAATTTAAAAAAAAAAATACTACTAGCGATGCTCATCTTTTCATTACGTTCCCAACGTTTTTTCTAACTTTCGAACTTATTTGCGACACCATTAAAGCATCAGAAAAAATCTGTTAAGTACTACGTAAAATTTCCAAAAATAAATAAATAAATTTAAATAAAACGAATAAATTCGAAGTCCAAGTGTACTTACTGCGCATGAGCCAGCTTTTCTTCTTCTTTTTTTATTTGTTTCCTCCAACTTTAAGTCATGCCATACCATGAATGAAATGGGCGAAATGATGTTCAAATGAGCCCAGAGTTCAGAGAGCTTAGAGCTACCCGACATTCACTTTTCAGAATAAGGAAAAGCATCGGAATAAAACCTTATCCAGATAACTCATCCTGACCGACTTTTGAACTCGGGACCTCTTGAACGTGAGGCAGACTGGCTACCATCTACGCTACACATGCAGGCATACGTCGGTTGCTGCCAACATTGTCCCCACAATCACCCTGTTCTTTGCTGCCAAAGTTAAAGAAATCACTACACTAGTCAATAAATGAATTGTTTTCACTGAATAAATCATAGTTAATATCCAAACCAACGTTTTAACTAAATCACAGGGTAAGTCTCCTGGATGTCCTCGACCAGCTCTTGAAATGGATCTGCTTTCCGTGTTTTGCAGCCTTGGCGGCACAGTTGCCCCAATAAATACAAATCCACTTGATTGTGTTGAACACCGCCACTTGAGAGGCGATGCCGGACAGATCGCCAGCGCGACTCTATGTTGTTAGTGTGGGCATATGTTCTTTGGTGCAGGCTGTGATTTACAGTTAAGTAGGCTGCAAAACCTCTAGCCATTAAGCCGTTTTATCCACCCCAGCATCGGTGTAGATTGCGGTAGTGACCAGCGTAAATGTCAGCCAATGGGAATAAGAATAGAGGAAAATTATTACTTACATAATTTGTTGTTTGCGGATGGTCAAGTTATTATAACACAAGATACAGACAATGCTTCTTATATGATGAGAAAACTAACTGAAGAATATAATAAATGGGGCCTACGGATAAACATGAATAATTTTAAGTATTTTATGAGTAGATGACATATGTTTACTAAAGATTACTCACTCAGATTTTGATGTTGAAATCCTCCGGAACATGTATTCCACCACTACATTTCCTGGTCATTCAAACATGAATAAAACAGAAAAAAGTTAAATAAAGAACATGACTAAATACAAATATCAATACTAGAAAGTGATGGTTCGACTACATAAGAAATAGAGAAGGGAATACAGATGAAACAAAAGTAATTGGAATGCTTAACTCCGTGTTGTGGAGCAAAAATATCATTCTGAAAACCAAAACATTGATATATAATGCATTGGTACAAAATGTCATGTTGAATGGATCAGAGACTTGGACAATTGATAGACGCAAGCAAATAAATTATTGTCAATTGAAATGAATTTCTGGAGGCGAGCAGCCAGTAAATCAAGAAATGAGAAAATAAAAAACACCACAATTAGGGAAATGATGAAAGTCGAAAACAATATTTGGAAAATAATTGAAGAGAGAAGACTAAGATGATATGGACATGTCATAAGAATGCCAAATGAAAGAATACCAAAGAACATATAGGAATGGAAGATGGAAGGGACAAGAAGAAAGGGGCGACCTATAGAGAAGTGGATGAATGCCGTTAAAAGGAACATGGAAGAGAGGGGTCTTGAGAGACAGGGATTCCGAGGACCAGGAATCTTTGAGACTGAAAGTTTCTTGTGTGTGACGGAAAACCATTGTGGAACATCATAATTATAATTATGATAATTACTACATTATTATTATTATTATTATTATTATTATTATTATTATTATTATTATTATTATTATTATTATTATTATTATTATTATTATTATTATTATTATTATTATTATTATTATTATTATTATTATTATTATTATTATTATTATTATTATTATTATTATTATTATTATTATTATTATTATTATTAAAAGAGCCCACTTCGTGATAATTACGTGCAAAATAAACACTATGCCTTGAACTTCATGGAACAACCAAGTAACAAACTCTTAGTGGGTTTTATATAATCTTATTTACAGTATATTACTAAATGATTGTAGGAAACCTTTGACAGATATGCATGTTATTTCATGTTTCAAACTTCTATGCGAAGTCTGTAAGAACATGGGCAAGCAAAATATCTCGACTTGGTTAGCTTATTTATTCTTCACTGCTACCTTAAGGGGGGACGTACGAGAAAATGTTCAAAAAATCTAGTGTTAGCAATCAAACACCAAAATATTATGACTGTACGTGGTCTGTATGTACCTTTAAAAATTAAATTCCCTAGTGTTACATAGTAGCAACACATAGTCTTCCATCAGCTGTCTTGGAATCTATAAAGCCCATCTACCACTTCTTAGAACACCCAGACTTGCTAAAAAAATGTATCTATGGAGAGACACAAAACCCAAATGAAAGCCTCAATAGTTTGATATGGAAAAGGTGTCCCAACGCATCATTTGTGTCTTCCATAGTGGTGAAAATTGCTACATTTGATACTGCAATAGTGTTTAATGATGGAAATGTTAGCAGAAAGAAAGTTATGCATCAGTTAGGGTATCAACCTGGTGTGTTTATGGAAACAATTTTGCAGAGTATCGACAACATTTGCATCGCTGGTGCAGAAAGAGCTATAACATTAATGCAGAAAGAAGCAAGACAGAAGAGGAATTTAAAACGAAATGCTGAAGAAGACCAGAATGAGGATACACACTATGGATATGGGAAGTTCTGACTTAAAATCAAAAGGCAAACTGAATAATACTTATTGTATTTTTAATTGCATTTCCCTCTAACTTGCATTTTCTACAACTTCAACCCATTTTTCTCTCAAACTACTTCATCTACAGTGATGCAATTTAGCACACAGCTTTCTTATGCTACAATGAACATTTTGTTGGTTCTAGAATTTAAGATTAAGCTCCAGATGGAATGTGATGATACAAAATATATCAAATTATTTTAATTTTTAAAGGATGCATACGATTAACATTTCTTTTTTAAAATCTATACTGCTTCAATAAGAAATCTAAATCCAACAAATTCATTTTAGTGTTGATACCGAAATTAAGGTTTGCGATAAGTAAAGAAACATGATGGATGTCAAAGGAATGTTGATTCTTTATTACAAAACGGGCAAGGCCAGTTGAGTTGTAGGGAAAGTTGTTATAACAAAAGCAATGTAAGAAACAGTGTCCTTAGCAGTTTTCTAAAGGGGCTCACTTGACTTGTCGAATAGGGTATTCTTTGGATCATTCAGAATGGCATGACAAAACAGCCACAAAGAGATTTTTGATTGAATGAAGAGGGCTTTCAGTAAGTGAAAGTGATACCCCACGCGCAGCTGTGGAGAAAAGCACTCCGTGGCTTGCAAGCCATTAAAAACAGTCTTCGGCGTCAGGCCGATTCGAGCAATCCGAGGCGTGAAGCCTATTAGGGCAGTCCTCTTGTTCTGTCTTGGATATTTGTCGGTTCATATATACGTGAGGAACGAATAAAGTTTTTCGAGTAATAAACATTCTGCCGTGAGTAGCTCTAAACAGGGATATTGAGAACCCTTGGTCGGCAACTTCAAATTCGATGTTCTAAAAAAAAGAAGCAGTGAATAAATAAGTTGGAAACGGGCATTCCAGTGTCATTAAATATCATTCTCACACACATCCACGCATACCCTGTGAGAAACCTCATTGTTTTACCCTGAGCTAAACAAAAGTGCTTCAAACTGTATTGTCAAGTGGAACATTGTTCGCCATTAAAATATTGCTTCAAATTGGCGTCCACAACGTGGAATTGTGTGCACCTATAAACGTTATTAGTTACAGTGTGTTTTAAAATAACATATCAAATTTCAGAAAGATAACGTATGTGAATTTTGAAAAAAAAATGGGCTTAAGTTTGTAAATATCTCTGCATATAAAAATATGTAGCATTAATTATAAACAATGGAAAATTATGAAAAAATTGTGCACATTAACTGTATTATCTTAAATGAGTATACTAAGTTTCACTTCTGTAACTTGAAAACTTTGGATGTTATGGCTATTTATGTAAGACCCTGAATATTTGCATACGTCCCCGCTTAACCCTACAAAGAATGCTATCACATCTACAGCGCAAAAAGGATTCAATAGAAAAAGTCTGTGAAAGTAAACTCAAAATACTTGAATAGATTTAGGTTAACACTAAAAGGTGTTTCAATATCTGGGCAATACTCTTGGTTTATGTTACTATTCCAGTACAGAAAGGAAACACTTAATTGTAAACGATGTCATTCACAATGAAAACGCAAACGTTAACGGAAGGAAGAAATCGTATGTTATAACCATAAACTAGGAAAGCATTCGTAATGGAAAAACGGAAACGTAATTATAGCCAATCAGAAATTAGATGATTTAAAATGGCTCCTAGTCATGCATGCTAAAATAAGAGTTGCCAATGCACTATATAGTACACCAATACTCGGTGTACTACATTTGAAAAGATATCGGTCGTCTCGGCGTAGATGGTGGGTTCATCCCCGGAATCAAAGAAGAATAATTTATCAAGGAGACTCATAATTTACTCGTGAAATGAGAGATGATGATACAGTGCAATTCTAAAGATACTGATTCCTGCACAATTTGATATCGTATATAGTTATTATTTTTCCCCATTTAAAGTTCAATTGACGTCCAAATGTGATTCTTTAAAGCTATGTCTTCATAAGATTTATCCGCATTGTCATACAGACAAGCACGGCTGTGATACTATAAGTTTTCGTCAAAGGCAGCCATTTTCCACTGTTTTCTGATTGGTGGTTTTATTCGTTCTACATAAACGAAAATGTAGAAGCTTGGAGTTTGCAAGAATTTGCGTTAGCATCTGCTAAATGAGTTTCAGTTAACGTTTGCGTTGTAACGGTTATTTCATATTTTTTCATATATTTGGGAATTTGTTCTGGATTGTTCTGGAAAATGTGATTTGTATAAAACAGAATGTACAACTAATCCTTGTTTCACATAAGCTTGCCCCGTATCTCTTAACGGTCACGTGACCTTATCACCTCTCATTGGCTGCTATTGTAGTATAGACTGTTATGCAGTAAAAATTAGTTCGTTATTTAATATGGTGATATACTACAAAGAAAATTAAGCTGTTTACAGTGGAGTAACAAACACTACACAAATAAAAATATTTAGTAAATATTCTTCACTTAACTTAAGAAGCCGATGACAATACTTCTATTATGTTTTAGCGAAATTAATTTCATGGACATTTGCCCACATCTTCAGTCAACACTGTTTTTTTTTTTTTTATAATTGTGTTGACTGAAGATGTGGGCAAATGTCCATTGTCATCGGCTTCTTAAGTTAAGTGTAGAATATTTACTAAATATTTTTTATTTGTGTAATGGTGATATATCTTTATATGTTGGAAGAGAATTGTCGAATTTATACTTTCCTGTTTGAATTAAATATACGAGGGCCGTTCAGAAAGTAACCTCCGGTTGATTGCAAAATATTCACCAAGTTAAATAAAAATATTTAATATATACATCTTACAACTACATCTTTGCACTATTTTTCTACATAGTCTCCATAACGATTGAGGCACGTATCGTATCTGTTCACAAGCTTTGAAATTCCTTCTGCATAAAAATCACCCGCTTGTGTCTGGAGCCAGCCTGTGACCGCATCTTTGAGCTCTTCGTCGTCATGAAACCGCTGGGACCCGAGCCATGTCTTCATATAGATGAAGAGGTGATAATCGCTTGGCGCCAGATCTGGGCTGTAAGGTGGATGGTTGACAACGTCCCACTTGAAGAACTCAAGAAGGGCTGTTGTTCTGCGAGCAGAGTGAGGACGGGCGTTATTGTGCAAAAAACGATACCGGAAGTCACGATGAATGGCTGCTGCAGAATATCCTTTGGCTGTGAAAAACCTTATAACAGCACGCACTTCACATTTGGCGGGGTTTTCTATTGCAGCACACATTTCAAACGGCCACAAACACTAAACTACCGCAGATACGACGTTCACTCGACCACGGTTTGATGCCGACTGACCTGCTGAGTGCGGGAATGCACAGATGGCGTCGCTACTCCCCCCACTACCCGCACTGTGACCGATCGGAGGTTACGGCCCTTGTATTATGCAACAGAGTTGATTTATCTAAAATGCATGTTAATTCTTAAACAAAGCAAAGAGGTTCCTTTGTTCTCAAGCCCGCCTTTCATATGACACGATAGCTCGTGCTTTAGCGGTAGTGATGACATATTTGTTTATATGAGTTTTATCACTGACCTTATTTTGTAATGGATTGGTCATATATTGCCATTCGAAGGTGTGCTGTGCCGAGTACGAGAGCTAAATTATTTTACTAGTTTTTTATTGCGTGTGTACTTACATGTATAATAACAGTCCACCGCCAGATTTTCGCTGAAGCATCGCAAGGGAAAACCTTTACAAAGCGGCGAAAAAAGAATTGTGGTGCATGTGTTTAATGCACTCACAGAGAAGAATCTGTCTTTGAAGTCAAATAGCTGTGTTCTGAACTTACAGTGTGAGTGTTAGATCCGTAGGAACACCACGACTTGAAATTGAGACAACAGGAAAATTTATCACTTCAGGGGCGATATTGCTGTGTGGCGATGGCGTTATTTAAGGACAGTCAGACTGTACCGGGATACAAATTGCAAAATATACTACCTTGACGAGACTTGGGTGAATGAAGGACACACGACAAGTATGGCGTGACACGACTTTTAAGACTGAAAGACAAGCATTTTTGCAAGGTATGCGTGCTCGTTTAAAAAATGCCAGTGGAAAAGTGCCGAAGGCCTTTCATTATAAATTTGTTTCAGTTTCATTGCTCATTCATTTAGTTTCAACTTGCTTAGTTTCATTATAAACTTCATATCCTTATTTGTATGATATCTATCTTCCCAGCAACTATTCTGACGTTTACTGCAGGTTTAAATGTGACGGGAAGGCATCGCCTATGGCGCGAAAGCATTGGCCAATTAGGGTGAGGGGGAAGGTAGTTGCACGCGGAGTGATACATGTCAGCGGGGCAAGGCTATATGAAACAGATATTGGGTAGGCCACAGAATGACACAAATTACGCATTCGTTTTTCTATTGGTTATCACAATAATGTAATTACGTAATGTTGTGACGTGGACCAATAGCATAAAAGTAATTTAGATTTTCTAGAAACTTCGAGCGCAGAGATTCGAGAATATGTAGATAATTTGGCGTCATCTGCATAAGATCATCGACGTGTAAAGAAGTGTTTTCTTTGGTGCAGACCTGCAAGTCTGCAGAATCTCAAAGTGTAACGATGCAAATTAATCATTTGATAAAAGGAAATAATCTACAAAGTTTAATATTGTGATAAGATATATTAATGTTTTTTGAGGAATAAATTGCAAAATTTTTAAAGAATAGAAAAGTTGTTATTTTCTACCATAACAGCATAAAAATTATTCTCACTCCGATACTACGACCAGAGATAAGACTCATTGCTCAAGAGCGCCGAAGCATACATCAACAAAAATTATACAAGATCAACACAAAAGGCGAGAGTAATCCCTCGCTCATTTTGCACAAATTATTCCGTTGCAGTGTTTATATCAAGAATGGCCCTCATTAAATTAGCTGGTCGTAAGCTTTTGTGCTTGTTAACATTTATCTTTCACTGAGAATGACCCTCAACTCGAAAGTTGCATAAGCTGTGTGACATTTTGGTACTATTACCCAGGTGAAATCATGTGTTATTAATATTTATGAACAAGAGGAAGTAGGTACAACAATTATTATATTTCGTATGAAAAACACGGCGAATGCTATTAAAAACATCAGTATATTAATAAAAGTAGAAATAATGCTGTTTCTGTTACATATCAGATGCACCATATATTTGTTTCCTTCGCAGCTGACTGTGCTCGAGCAGTCACAAAGAGCAATGACGTGTTTATTTTAAGCGCTTAGTAAATGTATAAAGCAAAACCGTAAGCGGTGTATTATTTACGTTTTAATTTTCTACGGACCAGTTCTCTAGTTTGTTCTGCAGGAAATTAGAAATGGATGTTTAGTCGCTATGTTTGCAGTGTAACAACTCATTTCAACCGTATAAGAAATTAATAATGCTTCTTGCTCAGTGGGGGCTAGCCAGAAACGTGATTTATGGTTCTACATAAAGGCCAAATAATATTAGGTCACTAAAATATGTATATTAACATTGTTATATTAGGCCAGAAGCTTTGCGGAAGCTGGGGCCGCTGGTTGCGCCGAAGTACAGTAACAATGATGTCCTTAATATTCTTGTTTTGTTAACGAAGCTCTTAACTCCCAGGATCATACTAGCACCGCCGGTGAGACAGAATTTCGTCCTGCAGAATTCTTTTTTACATGCGAATAGAGCTATTAACATGGGACTGTTACGTTTAAGCACACTGATATTAGGGTCAATATTGCAGTTGGCGTAGCACCCAAAAAGGTCTGAGTAATCCACCCATCTTGAAAGTGAGTTCGTTGGAAATGTCACCCTACGTCACAAATGCAGTAGTTTAATAACAGTTTTAAATCGCAATAATATTTTATAAAGATTAAGGGGACCAACCGACCGAATTTAAAAAATCTGTATTTCTTAAAAAAAAAAAAAAAAAAAAAAAAAAAAAACGCTTTTTAAATAATCCTTTTGTACGATTTTCATAAGTTTGACACATTTTCAAACTTGGGTTACATATATAGAAAACGTATCACATGATTTGCAAATAACAGAAATTATTTAAGAAAATGTTAACTTGGCATGTTTTTAGACAGTAAAAATAATCTGACTACCTCTGTGATCGACTGGTCAGCATTCTGGTTTCACAACCAAGCAACTCCAGATGCGATTCCCCGCTGAGACGAGGAATTCTTCTTTAACCAGAATGGTTCTCTAACCCACGCAGAGTTGGAAGTATATTTTGGAAAACAATGTACGTTTCATGATAAAAGGAATATTGAGTTACTCGAAGTTCAGCGAGTGAAGTACCAGTCTCCGATATGATCGTAAATCTTAAAAGGGTACATATAAATTAGTCAATTAAAAAGTATCTAGTAATAATTTGTCAAGATATTCACATCATTGTTTTTATTTTCCTTAAGTGTACAGCGATACTTTTACTCAGTATCATATTAAGATTCCTTGTTGAACTTCCAAATATTTGGGAAACATTTACATTACATGGAGAAATTTAAGAAATAACGCGCACGAAAGTAAGAAAGGAGAGGAGGGGAGTGAAGGAACGAAGGAACAAAAGAACGAATGAGGGAGGGAGGCAGGAAGGAAGGAAGAAAAAACTACTTTCAGGATGGGGCAGGAGATTTCAGAGTTCAAAATTGGAAAACTGAAATATTCTATCATCATCCTATATACAGCGCTGTACCATTATTGTTATTATTAGTGTTATTATTGCCCCAATTAAAATATAAACACTATTATAAGATCTGTATTGTTATTCCATTATATCAATAGAATGACAGACTGAAGCTGAAACTCTTCTTTATTCAGGCCGATGGTTAGAGTGGCGCCATCGGAGTCGATTGCTGCTAATTCGTATTTCTGCCAAAGCATGTGTCCATGATGACGTGGCGGTCCAGAGCTTTACATCGCCATTATGAACACTAAAACTAGTTGTTTTACATTTTTAAGCTAAAAAAGAAGCCTTTCACGCATGAAATAAATACACCGAACATATCCATATATCTAGTAGTCTAGTTTAATGGCAGGTCGGCACGTTGGCCATGGTAGCTCAGTGCATTAGAGCGACTGGACGGAAACCCGGAGATCCGTGGTTCAAATCCCGGCCATGGCATTGAAATTTTTCATGTTGACTATCAAAAACCTTAGCCTATATACGGCTAGTATGAAGAAATTATTAATTTCCATCAATTAACTAAAATCCATATATCTGTTGGTCACTCTCCACTAATGGCTATGGTTCGACAATAAACGGTGATCCTCCTTTGTAGTGTAGGTGGTAGCGTGTCGGCCTCACATTCATGAGGTTCCAAGTTCGAATCTTGGTCAGGGTGACTTATCTGGATAAAGCTTTATCTGGGCTTTCTCCTAACCCTGAAAGATGAATGCCGGGTAACTCTGAGCTCTATGGACCCTGGGCTCATTTGGACATCATTTCACCCATTTCATTCATCATCCGAAATGAACCAACCAGTTAAAGGATGTTAGTTAAAAAATAAAAGAGTATTAACAGTGAATTAGTTATCTTTCATCCAAATCCCATATGATATGGGAAAATAACGGAGAGCCCATTACCATTTGAAAAACGTACCGGATATCCGCATTATTCTTTCGGCGCTTCACAAATTTACTGACAAGATCCATATTTCTCTTCCATTCAAATTTTAGAGGGAAAATCAAAAGTCACAAAACCCCGTCCTTATTATAATTCTAAAAATACCTCGTAATTTAAAACATGTCCAACATTTTTTTCGGACGTCTAGCGCCTTCGTATACAACCAGCACCTATCTGTTTCACATAGCACCGAGCTGCTTAATCGCACTTTCCTTGCGGTTTCAGGGCTTTTATTTTTCAAACTTTTCACACAAAATGAGGAAAATGGACCGATTCAAGAAAAACATTTTGTAAATCTAGTATACTGCCACATGAATACAGAATTTTGGCGACTCTGTTTCAGCACTGTTTAAGGTAACAAGTTCACTCACGTTTCCTGCTTAAGCTCCTATAAAATACTTAGTGAGCTCTTTTAAAATAGTGAAGTTATTTATGTCCCAATTAACTATGTAACCGTTATGCTTATATAATTGCTACGTCATTTTTTCTGGGTGATAAAAATATGATTTAAGTTAATATGAAGCTGACCGGATACGATTTCTGCAAAGCGAACCTGTCAATTTTTGTTGGGGCACAACTTATCCCGAGATTTGCTTTTGAATGAAAATTGCTCTTCGTGGCAATATTAATTTGATCCGGATGGTAATTGGTTTTTCTATATTAGACACATTCTGCTGTGTGGTATTATGTAATTTTTGTTTGATAAAATCCGGGAGTGGGCGAGCCCTATGATGGTGCAGCCAAGTTATCTGATTTTCAGATAAATCTACCGTATTATACCTCTTCCCTTTAACGATTTTAATCCAATTAGCCAATTGTGCGGGAGATTTCACGGCATATTGGAGCTACAAACAGTATTAATGTACACTGACGCCAAACCAGAATGATTATGAATGAAGCCATCAGAGACGGCGAAATCGCATTTATAATGACTACGTCATCCTATTCGTCGCCCGAAAAGAATTACATGCTTTACCTTAAGTTTTTAGAGTTGAATAAATTCCAGCTGTTCTAATTTATGCCTTTACTTTGGATGGAGTTTTAGCTGGTCTTAGCTGACCACAAACAGAAGTTACACAGTACCAATTATTCCATGTGTGCCGTTACTTAAAATAGTTCCCTTTCTACAGGTTTTGTAGCTTCTTTAAAATATATATTTTCCCATTTTATATAAAGTGGAATTTTATAAATTATAAACTTTTCTCTCGAATGTATTAAAATTAATACTTGGTTATTAAGAACGGATTTTAAAAATATATCCTTATATATGATTATCCAAAAATTTTAACTTGGAGAATTATTTCCAAAAACTGCTACTTTAAAAATGAACATCTCAAAAGCTTAAATATACTGAACCGAAATTTAAACACAACTTGTATAAACACTACAGATAAAGATATAGCATAAATTTAAAAACATTTAATAAAACTGTAAAAACTTAGTAATTCACAGCAACGGCTGGTGCCTGACTTGAGCGAGTCAAACCATGCCACCACTTTTATTGTTTGCCGGCGAGAGAAGCATCGATCTGGCTAGGCTCCGATCACCACTTGGTCCCGCTCTGGCTTGGCTCTGGTTCCGCTCAGGCTTCAGTCTGGCTTTGCTTTACTTTAATTTACTTTACTTAGATTAGGGTCAAACACGTCTGTGGACCTTGATTGAGCGTTTGGCATTAGCTCTCTCACCGCTCAGAGGCACCCAATCGAGATATTTTTCTCGGGATCCCGGGATCACCAATCCCGTACCTACCACAGTAGGTCCCTGAAGGGAACCCGCTGCGTAAACCTGTATATCTGAAACTGCCGGATTATCAAATATCTGCACAACAAGAAAGCCCCTGGTCTGGACCGAATACCAAAACTTACGCTTAAATATTTACCCCCACCTACCCTTCAGAGCTAGCAAGAATATTTACACACTCCAACACGGAAACTTCCCAGAACTAAGGAATACCGCAAAACTTCGTTTCTCTAAAATATTCATTCCTGTAAAAAAATAAGGACAACACAAATCCTCAAAACTACTCGCCAATTAGACTCCTGAACGCACTCCAAAAGGTTATTCTCCAGCACGTTAACCCTCACCTCATTCTAACCCCCGAGCTTTCGCTACAGTCTACCACGCTGCAATTTCTCCCACTACCGAGCACATCGGTTTTAACCTTAGAAGAAGCACAAACTTCGCGTTCCTGGGTATTGAGCAAGCGTTCAATTGCGTACGGCATGAGGGACTGTTCAGAAAACCCAGCCAATACCGCTTCCAACACACCACCATTAAGCTCATGGGTAACTATTTTCATAACCGAAATTTTCAGTCGTGCGTAAGCACCTGCATTTCCAACTTACGACCATACAGGCCAGGGTTCCCCAGGGCAGTGTACTGGACCAGTACTGTTCTCAATCTACATGAATAATAACCCAAAAACAAACAACACTATGATCTCACTTTATGCAGATGAACTGCTCTGATGGTCCCGTCAAGCGAAACCCAATGTATCTCCAGAGTGCTTTAAGTGCAGTTGAGGACTGGTGCACAAGATGGCGCATCAAGGTAACTCCTCCAAAACATAAGCAATCATATTAACCAAACGGATCAAACACCGCCAGAAAATACGAATTCATATAGCTGTACGGTTATTCGGGACAGCCATAATCTAGACCCATACAGCTACCTACTTAGGTATTTCCATGGACCAGGGCCTAATATGGAAATAGCAAGTCCAAAAAGTATGCCGCAACAAAAAAGCACTACTACGAAAAGCTATATGCAATTATCAACTACAGCATCGCACTCCAACTCCACATGAGGACTGCATCCAGCTTAATGCAAAACTTACTTTAATTACTCTAGTTTATCAATTACACTGTAAACAATTGACTATGTTAGCTAAACAATGTATCTATTGAAGGAATGGTCTTCGTACCTATACATAGTTATTGCACCTAAATTAACTGTGTTTAAAACATGAGCAATTATTTCATGTAGAAAACTGACAATCTGAAATGCGTAATAAGATCGCACATTTTATCAGTAAATTTAACTCAACAATTATAACTTTGTAGCAAGCAACAAAAGGGAGGCACTCTGAATATCGAGAAAGCGTCTAGTTACAAATTAGGGAAGTACCGCAGGGCGTGTATTTGTTTCCCGTGCTACTTTACACCTAGATACACACACGCGCGCGCGTTCCAATATCATGTACGAATAAACAATGCCACTCCCTGTGTTCATGTATAACTTACCTCTTGTTCCGTGGTAGGGGTGGACATGTCATCTGACAGCATGGGAGGTCCACTAGCTGTGCGGGTCTTTTCTGTGCGAGGTGGGGCGAAGTTCCCCGTCAGAGCTCTTAAAGCTGAGTCCGATTTGGAGGTCCTGCAACACACAACCTGCATTGAAATGCCAGTCCCAAATTCTCAGTGTACAAAATACAGCATAAAATGTGGCATAGTTAACCAAAATTACAAGAGCTACTTGTTGTCCAATAAGGGACAAATTTTAATTTGGTACAGAAAGTATACTATCCATGTTGGTTTTGACGTAGATCATTTACCACGTTAGTACATTAAAGCCTAAGTCAATAAATCAGATGGGTTTTCATTTTAAAGATTTATTTCGAAAAATCTCAAATTAACTTTAAAATGTTTCTGGGTAACAGTTGATTCTTCGGCTGTATAACGGTCCCATTCTTTAACGTTGCGATAATTGTTACCGTTTTAACATTTTTTTAACATATAACTCACGTACATTCATATTCTTATTCACACTTCCAGACGATAGGGAGGATAAGAATTAACCCCAACGGAAGAAAAACCTCCAAACTATACTCAGAAATAGAAGCCGGGCCCTCTAGAATTTTATTTGTCTTTTATTGAATTTACAGAATTTATTAAATTTATGATTGTGATTCGGAATGAGCTGTTAAAATTTAAAACAAAAATCCCAAGCTTTCAAGCATAATTTTCAAATGACATACTTCGGAAAGCTTATCGTCGAATACTTAAAAAACGATAACGATACGGAAATATACACTTACTGAAAGTCTATTTTGACTTCTTAAGCAGACAAAGTTACACAGAATTCAGTCTCTATGAAGACGTCATAGATTATTTGCAGATAATTTGAGGAATATATTTTATTAGCCTTACAAATATCTTCAACATACGATATTTTAATCAAAATAATTTTAATAATTCTTGACAACCTCTAAAAATAAAGAAAAGTTATCCATTAAAAGATCATTATGGTCAAAGTTATTTTCTTGATCTCCGTATCACAACCTTAAAAGGTGCTACTTCAAAAACAAAGTTTGTCATTTTTTCAAAATTTACTTCTATCACACTATCCTCCCTCACTCGTGCTCAAGGGCGGGTTAAAAAAAAAATTAAATACATTTCCGGCGAAATCTCAATACCGAACTTTTTGATGGAATGAAATACCCCTTCTGTGTAGTCAGATAAGTGGTAGAGACTTGTATCGAGCTTCTCAGCTAATGCTCTCAGTGTTCCATTTCACACTGGATGAAACACGAAAATAGCAACATCCTGATAACTGGGTAGACAGAACGTAATTTAAATACTGGACAAGCTTCACTGATGTTATTGATAGAGAATGCATATTCCCAAATAAACTGTGTACCCATACTCCATTAATAGTTTTTTCTAGACCCTGAAAATATTCTTACTGTATGAATAATAAGCCAAAGATTTTTTGACAAAAATAACCACAGAAAAAATATTAAAGACAGAGTTTTCTGTGTAATTGCCAAAATCCATTGTTTTTACTACCTGATAAGGCAAAACCTCCATTACTCAAAAATGGGATTGCAAGCGAAGTTAAAAAATGGCCATTCACTTTTTCCTTCTACTGAAAAAAGGCTAAGGTTGTTCTTGCTATAAACTCTCCAATTACATTTAATCCACCACTCAAACTCGGATCTCATAATAAGTTCAACCAACTTCTCTAGGTTGAGAAATTACATATGCTAAGTGAAATTTGATTAGCCAGCTACACACTTTATATTTACACATTTTAGCGCTGATGACAATTACAATGATGTAAACAGAATAAGTTACATATCAAAGACTTTTACTTAGGCATATTTACAAAATTCCATAATAAACTCCATAGCTATTGAATTAAATAGCATGTGTATAAAAGTTGTCATTAGGAAGTACACCTTGGTCTTATTAGTGTATGGCTCCTTTATCCAAGATGGAAATTAATTAAATAATCCTACACCAAACCACTATGGTAGATACAGTTTCTTTTGGAATAACTAAAAATAGAATTGTTACATAGAATATGTGTCGGTCCTCCTATCTCTGGATATCTATATTTTTTATAAGCACTTCTGTGTTGCCCAACTTTATATTTAAAATTCTTTCTTTATTATGGACGGTAGCATTTGTTTAACCGTGTTAATACTGTACGTATTATATCAATAGAGAAACAAATCCTCCTCTAGGCACCGTTTACAGAGCCCTTTCTTCCTTTGAAATTTCTTCTCCTATATACTAATAAATATTGTTCCTCAATTTGCTTTACTAAGTATCGTAATATCTCATGTGATCGTCGATGTATCCTGAACAGTTTAACCATGTTCATAAAGATAGCGCCTTCTGATATTCCAGCATCTTGAGGTTACGTTTTTTTCTGTCTCCTATTACTTATTCTTAACAATGAAAGTGTTCTTAATTTATCTTTCAATTCACAATATTTAGAATTATTTATTTTAGCTAACATAAGTAATTTCTATTTTACTACATATATGCATCTTTTAAACTTTCTTGTTTCATACTGCTTTCTTTATATAATTTTGCCTGCATTACATAATAAACAAGTTTATACATAGCTATGGCCTTTGAGCAGCATAAATATAAGAAACTAGTGATTCTTGCCCAACAAAGTTATGAAAAATAGTATCCAATTCGATTGCTGCTATACTGGTGGGCTATAAGCGATTAACATTTACTACAGGAAAAATGAAAATAACGCACAGTTCTATTAAATATATTTTAAATAAGGCAATTTCAAAACATCTTTCTCTTTGTTCTAAATTGACCAATATATTGATTTCTGATTGCTAAGTCACTCTTTCATTTTGTTTTGTTTATCGTGATATTTCGCAAAGAATAGGCAAGGAATTTCAACTTTAGTAGATATTATGACACTTTTTAAAGAACTTGCTATCGTTTCAGTGCTTACACAAAATGTGTAATGAATTTTTGTTGCAAATCTATATTTTTATTAACAGTAAAGAAAGTAATGAAAATGCAATCAGGATTTGTTAGGTGAAATCTCGATATCAAATTCATTTTGGTTGCAATACTTCCTCTACCTTGTGTAAGCGAAAGGGAAATAGACTGCAATCACAAATCACGCCCACGGCAGGTAAACCACCGGCTTGGGTATGTGAACCGGCGATATGGCACGCTAATTACCATATCGAGCACACACACCAGGAGGGCGAGAGATCTGAATCTGGAAGCCAAAGCAAACGGATAACCGTTCTATAGCACAACATTGCGCAGCAAGGAGAAGCAATTTATGGAGCCATTACAATAATGAGCAAATGCTGTGCTACTGCCTACCGTAATATGAGTCGAATTAATATTAAATACATTATTTATACTCAAAATTCCAGCAGCTGCATCTGCAACGCATAAAATTAATTTTTAAGCATGTTTGTCATTGCACTGTGAAATAAGTGCTAAATCCAGGACTTTTTATGTTTTTTAATTAAATGGTATTTGTATACAGTGCAATACTCATACTTATTACAGTTCTCTAAGGCTGCCGAGTTAAAACTGTGTTTTATAGGAAGCTAACATTTGTAAATATATAGTTAAATACGTTATACTAGAATAAAACCTTCCCAAAACGGACTCCTTATATGCAGGAAACCTGGAAAAATGTAAAATAAATTTCGGAACGGAGCTACTTACCATGTAAAACTAAGCTCAAAGCCGGAAAACTGCCTAACGCAGAAACGGAAATATTCTGGGACCCGTTTACGTAAATAACCTGATTAAAACGGATTACTTTATGTATAATGGGTTACAACGAACATATTTTAAAAAGTGCAATAATTTTGAGAGCGACTTTATTTGCACCGAAGTTCTGTGAATCAAAAAGTAATGAACTGTAATCCTTCACGGAAAAGGGAAAAACAAACCATTAGCTCTCTCAACTCTCTTCCAACACACAACTGTTTTGAGTGTGTTCATTCTTAGTTTCGTTGTCACGAGTCAAGAAGTACGGGTGGAAGAAAACTGTGAACTGTGGTGATTTTTAAAAATATAGTTTGCGTGTACACAAATTCTGCAAAATGCGTTCTCAGCATAATACATCATTGGAAAAAACAAACGTACAGGAAAAGAACCAGCGTACAGCTAAATAATTAATGTTGTTTAAAGCGGGGAAAAAGATTTATGAGATTTTGGAAAGAAAAAAAAAACTAAAGCCGAGTGGTTAAAGGAAACAGCAAGGCATTTGAAACGCGTCACATATCTACAAAGTATGACGAGCTAAATCGCGTTGTGTTCTAGTGGTTTCTTACTGCGCGCGCTACAGGACCACTGCTTCAAACTCAAGCTTTAGAGACAGTAAGAAAATTAGGCAAAGACAATTTCACAGCTTCCAATGGATGCCTCGAGAGTTTCAAACATCGTCACAGCATTGTTTTGAATACTGGATGTTTGTGTGTGTGTGTGTGTGTGTGTGTGTGTGTGTGTGTGTGTGTGTGTGTGTGTGTGTGTGTGTGTGTGTGTGTGTGTGTGTAATTTACGTCCTCCAATATTTAGTCATATCAGACGATGAATGAAATGGGTGAAATGATGCTCAATGCGTCCGCGGTCCATGGAGCTTAGAGTTACCCGACATTCGTCTTTCAGGATAAGGGAAAACCCCGGAAAAACCTTATCCAGGTAACTCACCCTGACCGAGATTCGAACTCGGGACCTCTTGGACGTGAGGCTGACACGCTACCATCTACGCTACCGAGGCGGGCAACTGGGTGTGGTGAAGCAAATGATGTTGATATGTAGACATTGGAAAGAGAAAATTGAAAACAGAAAGAAAAACTGAGCGGTAAACTACAATTGTTGTATGCAAGTTGAAAATACAGTACACGATACAAATAAGTCTATTATTATTTACACTTCATTCTATATTATTCCTTCACTGTAAACCTCTGCGACTATTTCCTAATTTCTTTGTATTAAAACACATCCCTCTGTAAGACGAAAACCTGTGTAAACGGAAAATAAATGCCGAAACGATCGCGTTCCGTTGTATACAGATTTTACTGCATTTATATTCCTTGCCAACATTGTTTAAAGCTGTGATTACTATATATTAAACAAGTTAATGTTTAACATCAACTTATTCTAAGATATAAACTTACTTTATTTCTTATCTTTTTTTCTATTGATTCAAGTACGTAGGTTGTGTCTTGCATTCTTAATAATGGAGAAATTCTCCGAAGAAGTTCTTGATAGCTTTCGGAGTACATTAGATAATATGACTCAGATTTTAACGGATCTTTTAGCAAATTACGCGCTAAGATATAAGCATCATGTACATGGCAGGTTAAAATTATGAACCTATTTGCTTTCCCTCTTGTTACTAAGTTTCATTCAAATGTACAGCAAAACATCTACACTCGAGGAGGACATGTCAACAGCTGATAATGCGTAGCGTATTGATGCAGACACATGTTTCTACGATCTAGGGGTACCAGTCTACATAACGTGAGTGACAAACAAGAGTCATATTCCAACATTGCGTTGCAGACATTGACGCGTTCGGTCTGGAGCCTACCTAGAAGTATCACGCTCAAAGACGCATCTTACTGCAAGATCTGCCTAAAGATGGCAGCCCTCTACTATAAAATAGGGTTGATTATCTATATTTTATTTCAGCACTGTTGGAGCTAGTAACGAAACCCTATGATTGCGTAATAAGAACAAGAGATTTTGTGAATAAATTTTATCTGACATGCACGAGAGAAATTAGAAGAATCAAGGAAGCACTGCATTAACCAATGTCCGAGTCCATGAACAATATTTTATATGTAAATGCTCTCCTGCAGTATTGGCTAGCTCTCTACTGTCTGGGTATGCTTATATCCGAATGTTGTAATCGGAATTTGATGAAGATTAATAAACAAAAATTTTAAAAACGACATGATCACTAAAACGCAATTGCTAAGTTGACGAGGAAAACGACAAGCCTGTTGGTCACCAAAAGATTGGTTTCAGTCTTCTGGTACAACCGAAAAGTAGTTTTCATATTTAAACCTTAAAAACTCTATCAATTGGTAGCACCCAGAAACTGAGATTACGTGATCAACAAAAGTGAAATGCTTATCTGTATCAAAGAAGAAAATTTGCCGTCTTACCGTTTCTGTTGTTTTCGTTTCCGCTCCAAGCGGATACGTAATGGTAAGATAGTTAAAACCTTGAACTAGACCTCCGTTAGTTGAACCAAGAATAAATTCATTATTAGTTTGCAAACGGTTGTTGTGCGTGACCAGTTAAGGTATATGAAGCAGTCATTCGTTTTTAAAACCACACAGCACATACTTCTTATTTCAATTTATAGAAAGTTTTGTTCATACCAGAATAAACCTCAAAGAGGATAGGCTCCAGAAGCATAGCTAAGGTATTAAAAATATAATTTCAACTGCTTATATAAAACGTCTAGAAAAAATGAAATGTGTAGTGTTTAAGTTTTTTCTACATGCGACACCGCAGACGGTTACACTGATGATACATGAGATGAAGATAGAGCACTGGTGGAATGAGATGCCGGGGGAAAACGGAGATCGCGGAGAAAATTCACCCCCGCGCAATGTTGTCCACCACAAAACTCACTTTGCAGTCGCCTGGGATTAAACCCGGGCCGCCTTCATGTAAATCGAGCGGTCTGACTATCCAGCCACGGTGTGGTCCTAACGTCTAGAAAAATAATCATCACTTTTGTTGTCAAGAACCACATGTACTGATGAAAGAAAAGTATGTAAATACTTATAAATAAATCTAGGATAAAATTACATACATGTATTAAAACGCCCTCAAAGCGAAGCATGTAAGCATTAGAGCAATATGTCCATTTTATTGCTTCAGAGACCGTAATTTCTATTATACAAAAATAATGAGCTTGTACATACTACGCAAATTTTCGCCCATTTCCTCCTTCATTTTCTGTTCATATTATATGTATACTTTCGCTGTGTTGCAATGTCTAATTTGTAGATTTTAACTATTAACATCGTGGGGATGCATACATAATAAAAACTCTATGCGGAGATACTAAAACAGTAACAAATCTTGATTATAATTATGCATTAACATGAAATGTAGTAACAAGCATTTTAGAAATGAAGCCAACTTCAGTGGTGCATTCATCAGAAATTCGTTGAAACTTAGTTACAGCTCTGTGGTGATTTTCAGTTCAGCTACTAACAATCTAATTATAACGCAATATTTTTTCAACTATAGAAATAATTTAAACAATCATCATAGTAGTGAAAAATGTTTACACTGGCAACCAAACCAAAACATGACCGGCAGCATACGTTTAACGTATGTACTTATCTTTTATTCTCACAAAATTAATTTGCGTACAAAAATCTAAAATTGTAAGTTTTGTTTATTAAGAATACTGGATGAATACTTCCTCTTATTCACTACAAATAGAAACAGTATCCTCCCCCTCACTATTCAAGAGTATCTCAAAATCGTGCATTTCTGGTAAAATCACGGTATGAAGTTTTACAATACTACTTCTATTTTCTATTTAGTATCGGTAAACAAGAGAGAAAATTAACAACGCGTTGAGAGAATGATGCCTTATTCAGAAATCTACTGTACTAAGTCGAGAGGTCGTATGACCTCTGAAAACGCTAGTTATGTTCAACATTGCATAAATGGTCAGGTATAATTAACATTCCTCTTTAATTTTCCAGGATTATTCCTTTGTTTTAAGATCATTGCAGTTTTTTTGTTTTTGTACTATTAATACTGTTATGCAAAACAGAACCTTAATTCAAAAAGCATTATACGAAATGAAGGAAACATGAGAATGTTCTGACGCTGAGAGAAAAGCAATTACAATTATTAAACCCTGTTCCGCTTTTCTCCATTGGTATAATTTATGATAAGTCACTCCTGTCCTCTGCAGCTTTAAGGTGACGAAATGACGTTTCCTTTTTATGGAGCTATTAACATGTGAGTAAATGTATGTGGAATTTTATTAAAATCTCATTTTATTCATGAGATACACCTAATAAACATCACCTAGGTATCTAAGCTCTCCAGATAAACTCACTACTTCAAGAATTTCTAGACACTCTTAACCCCTCGTAATATTATTTATTACTTTTATATATATTCTTAAGACCTCAATCACTATAAATGACAACTTTTCATCAGTGATTACAGAGATACCTAGTAAGGTTTTCTATTATCAGTCAACTTTTCATCTGCGAGGCGAAGGACTTCGAGAACAACAGCCATTTTCCATATCAAAGAACTCCAACTTTAATCAGAACACTTTAGTTCTACTCATAACCCCATATTTCTGGACGTCAACATAAGGCTGCAAGCCACAATTATTCCACTCGTCATCCAGAAAGGGTAAGGAATTGTCTCAGCACTTCCATTCCATCTACCAAATCACGGAACAGAATACATAACGTCCTTGGAGGGTATAGTCTCGTCCTTCACCTTCAAAATGATACAAACTACTCAAAACTTGAAAGTGTCAGCTTCCTTACATCTCAACATTCTACCAATGGACCTGATTATCCTCATTCCTTGATCCTGGCCAGCATGGTGATTCTACTAGGGTCATTGTGTGCCATACAATCGAACCTTCCGCGTCATTGATTTCTGCAGATCACTCGTCTACTATAAGAACACCAGGTGCAAAACTGGGAGGAAACGATGACCAGGTAACACGAAAGTGCCTATGTGTATAGTATAGGTAAAACCCTTCGCAACACCAAGGTCAACATACCCAACCCTCCAGGACTACCAAAGACAGGTCTTTGATCCCCAAGTCAATGCTAACGTTTCCCCACGCTTTCAACATCCTCAGGACGAAATGGAAAAACTTTCTTTTTATTCGTCTAAATGACCTTCATAGCGTATTCTAAAAGGCAGTTTCTCATGCTCCACCACCCTCCTTTTAATAAAATGATGCTCTTTTTTGCCAGAGTCGACTTGCTACTGTTCTGTACCATCAAACATATCCTTAGAACTTTCAACATTACGTACGAATTTCTGTCTCATTCAAAGTGGCGTAGGCGATGGCGCAGGAATGTTAACGCGAACAAGAGCCAAATATTCTATTGACTAAGTGCCATATCCAAGCAGACTGCCCAGAATTTAGTATCGAGGCCAAGGAAATAAATTAAGTAATTCGCCAACAAAAATATTATATTGGGCAAAGAAAGCTAATCTTTCGCTAAAATATTCAAGAGTTGTCCGTTGTTAAGACCCCTGTTTATCATACTTTAAGGTTTCGGATTTTTTTCGTTTCAACTTAAACCTTTTTCGAGCACTATTCCTGTTTTATCCTTTTCCTCGTTCATCTTTCATGCCTGAGAGATTTTGAGGCTGGCCACAAATTGCCGATTGATATGGCTACAAAGGACAAAGAACAGGCACTTCAGTCTATTGTTCTTCTGGTCGCTCATTTCCACACCCTACTTTACGAAGCCTCATCTTTCCATATCTGAAAGCTAAAATACTTCGGTCTATCTGTTCTTCTGGCCGCTCATTTCTACAACCTACTTTACGAAGCCTCATCTTTCCATATCTGAAAGATAAAATACTTCGGTCTATCTGCTCATCTGGCCGCTCATTTCCACAACCTACTTTACGAAGCCTCATCTTTCCATATCTGAAAGATTAAATACTTCGGTCTATCTCTTCTTCTGGCCGCTCATTTCCACATCCTACTTTACGAAGCCTCATCTTTCCATATATTGAAGAGGAAATTAGGGCTGGGCCGCAAAACTGTATTACAACTTTCAACATCAGAGTGCCCTGGTTAGGTTTCTTGGGAAAAAAATCCTTTCTTAATACACAGAGAAAATGTTTGGGTTCAAAACGAGTCTCCATTCCAAAATAAATTTAAATTTGCTATATCCACCAGCGTTGCAAAAGGACCACTACACCCTACAGACTGCAGCGAGGAGGAACAGGATATCTAAGTCTATCTAACCATCCCAAAATAAAAAAAGCCATCGTTAGTGCCATCTAGAATAAAAACGACCCTAAAGTAAAATTCTATTAACGGTGGTCACGCAACAAAGTTACACGTGATGTACTTCAGTCTACCAGCCTACTAGGTTAACTCCGTACAGTCTACGACTATTGCAATAGAGTCGCAGTGATAGTTCACTGTAGTTCACTGATAGATGACACTAGTACGAAAAGACGTTTATGGCTGTCAAAATAGCCAACGACAATATTGCTGATACTAGTTTTCTCATAGATACGGGAAGTTTTACTTGGGGATAAATACAGCAATTACATTCTGAAACCAATGGCATTGATTTTTTTTCTTAAGGGAATTACATAAAGGATTTTTACACCTCCCTCCACAATATACACACACACACACACACACACACACACACACACACACACACACACACACACACACACACACGCGCGCGCGCGCGCGCGCGCGGGAACGGAAACGGGAACAAAACCGGGGAGAAAAATTGAAATCATTGTTTTCAAATGTGAGCACACAGAATAAAAGTAAAGTTTTCTAGAGAACGGGAATGCCGAAAGGAAATTCGGTCGTTTCGTGTTTTCGCCCCCGAACATAAAATTCTGTAGGTATGTTTATTCTCCGTAGCCCATCTTCATTGCACATACAAGTGAAGCAGAAACCTCAGGTTCCAAGAGAGAAAAGATAACTAGAAATTAATACAACAGTGGAGATCATAAATAAGCATAATGGGAATAAAAAGGGAATAAATGATATAACAAATAAAGTTAAAAATAATATTTGAAATTACAATATAGTGTAAATGAAGGAAAAATTGGACAGGAGTTGCTACTGAGCACAGACCCGAGGCAGGAAATATAACAATAGAACAATAAACCCTCGAAGGTTACCCCGACATTGAGACGCCAGCAAGGTATGTGAAGCTTAAGGGAAACGCAGCCAAGCATGATAGAGTACCGTTATGATGCTGAGAGGTCATACAACCCAAAGGGGTGGAAATGTTACTGCTGCATAGGAAAGACAGACGGGAGTGACCAATAAGAGAAAATTAAAGAAATAAATCCTGCCAATAAAAATGTAGAGTAAACCACGTGATAGGCGTGGAATAGAAAATGGGCGGAGATAGACGAGAAAGGCTAGAAGAGAAGCTGCGGATACGACGGGGAAAAAGCGTCACTCTGGTATTTAATACGACGGGAAGAAGACGTGTTATTGGAAGAGAAAAGTAGGACACGATGTCGCAGTCGGAAGCAGAGTTATGGTCTTGAAGACAGTGCAAAATAGGGAAAAAGGGATATAGCAAAGCAACGTAAAAACGTTAAGGGGAAAGGAAAACTAGGAAGGCAACGAAAGTGCTAGCAAGATAGTAAGGAGATAGCCAGGTTAATAGTAACAAGAGAAAATAAAGGAATAGAGAGACGGGAAGCACACTTTTCATCAGATAACCCTGAGAAAGAGATCCCAGCTCCCCGACAATTAGACACAACACCAACCTTTCCATCTCACCGTCAAACTCCTCATAATCCATCCCTACCAAAGCACCCAAAAGGATAACGAACCAAAAAGAACCCACACCACAAGGCAGTTCTAGAGGCGCTGGAGCTCCCCTCAGCATGACGCTTGGAAGAACAAAACCGAAATTACTCCCGGCAGCCGCATGCACTAATGTATTGTTTCGTTTCTATTGTCGATAGCGGCAATTACTTTAAGGATCAGTTTGGTATTAGGAGATCTGCAATGTATGACATTTTTGCTTTCACACTGTTGCTTGAATAAGAATTTTAAAAGGCT